>JXTB01000549.1:0-42627 GCA_002914805.1 Parasponia andersonii | reverse complement strand
CTGGATTGCCGCTTAACATCCTTTGGATAAATTCTTCATCAAATTCCGATTAATTAAAAGATTGATACTTAGTATTGTTACTGTCACGATAAAAACTTAACGCTGTGACTTTTAGTAATTTTAAGTGAAATTAGTGATGAATAATAATTTCTAAAATTTCAGAAAATTTTAAATACTTAAAATTTAAGTTTAATCCTCAAAAGTAAGTATTTACAAGATTAGACAATTTTTTTTTTAAAAAATCACGATATTATCTACTAATATTAAATTTTTAAATAAATTTTTCATTTTAAGACGAGAGAAAATCCTAATTACTAGTTTTAAAACGTTTATTAATTCATGAAAATTTAATAAAATAGTTCAAATTAAATCCTAGGCCCAAAGTTCAAATAATTTACATAAAGTCATTTTATTTTCTAAGTACTCGATTTAATGACAAAAATCATCCTCATACATCTACTTAGTAATTATATTACTATTGGCTAAATAAATTTAATTTAGGAAAGGAAAATTGATATTGAGTACAAACCAACCAATAAAGAGGATTAGAAATGCAAGCATATACTAAACATGCTTGTCAAGCCACCAGATTAATTATCACAAAGTAAGTTAATACCTAAAATGAGAGGAAGTAGGGAGTGAGCACGAGAATGCTCAGTAGATTACTCAATTTCCCTTTTAGAAAAATCTTTGAATAATTCTCAAAACATCTGTATGGTTAGTAGTACCGAAAAATATTTCTATAAATATTAAGGATTTAAACCATTTACAGAAAACTATACTAAAAACTAAAACCAGATATCCAGATCAAAACACATAAAAGTCTCAATTAAAATAAACATAATGCACATAACATAAATCAACACATCACATGAGCTCTCATCCTCTCATCACTACTAGAGCAACTTATACTACATGTATTTAGTGCTCTCTGCCTGACATCTATCTCTGGAGACCGGATGGATACCCATATGTCTAATCCTATCGAACCGGAGGGGCATCGAATACATACGCTGGAGATAGTCAAAAAATAAACCCCGCGTAGGATTACGGGATCTCACCGAAGGCGGGTGTACTAGTCCGGCCACTACAACACCGTGATGCCTAAGACGACTCTCATACATGATCATATGAAATGTGCAATATATATAGACTCTCAAACAACTATGCAGTGGTTTAACATTCTAGACATGCTCTAATTTTTAATTAAAAATCCATTTTGTAATTAAAAATCTAAAAGTACAGTTTTTATGGTTTTTTCAAATCCCAAATATCAAAACTTGTACAAAATCATATGTAAAAATATCTAGAGCAGTTCACAATGTTTCACAAATTCATAGTTCATTAAAATAACTATTCAAATAATTCAATTTAATAAAATCATGAAATTTCATTTTTCAGAATAAATTCTAATTTCATTGAAAATAAGAGAAAACAAGGAAGTTGAATCCCCTACCTCACTCAAATAGTGATACTATGCTATTGGATGCTCAAGGTGTCGATTGGATGATCGTTCGGAGGGTCGGGAACCAATTTTACACCCTTGATTGCTCATCTAGGGAAACATCAACTTCTCAACGAGGCTTCGAATCAATGAACAGACCACTTCATTGAATTCCTATTATCCAAAATAGCTAAGTTAGACATATAACTTGACTAATTTGGATCTGGGCTGACACCGGACCAGTGACACACAAAACTAGACAAAATCTAAGCCGTTAGATAATGATTTTCGTGCCAGTCACCAAATATAGTCAATATATATATATATATATCAAACTTCTCTATTTTCTAAGTACATTCCAAAAATAACAACAAAAACGATATCTAACGGTCGGATTAAAAACTAAAATTCGAAACTCAAAAACACTCAAAAATGACAACTTTTAAACCTGGCAAAACGGGATCGTGAAATATATACCTTGAGATTCTTCTCGACGATACGAACCCAACGAGCCCAAGAATGCGACTTGAAACGGTCGGAATTGTCGCCGGTGATGAAAACTTCCAAACGGCCAAAAATGATGTTTTCTGGCAACGTGGCTCTCGGCGGTGACCAAGAGTGGGCGGTGCGGTTTCCTGGCGACACGGGAGGAGCTCGCCGGTGACAGGCCCGACCGGACGATGGGCGAGGTGGCGGCGGTGCTCCTTGGTCCTCTTTGGCTGAGAGAACGAGAGGGAGGTGAGAGAGAGAGGGTTATATGTGTAAAAACCCATTTTTTTAAAGGGCAAAATGGTCTTTTGACCAGATTTAAAAAAAAAAAAAAAACAAAATCAGATTACATATCTTTTCTCTCTNCGGCCAAAGGAAGCCGCGCCACCGTCCAAGCTCCGTCTGATCGAGCAGATCACCGATGAGCCTCCCCGGCACCACCACGAGCCGGTCGCCAGCCGTCGGAGCAGCCGCCATCAACAGAGAAGACGAAAGGGGCCGTTCGGACTTATCGTCACCGGCGAAGATTCCGGCGTCCATTCGACTCCAAACCAGTTCCGTTGGATTCATATCGTCGCAAGAATCATCAAGGTATATATATCTCAACCCCATACTGTCCAGATCAAAAATTACCATTTTTGAGTATTTTGAGTTTTTGAATTTTAGTTTTCGATCCGGCCGTTGGATTGTGTTTTTGAGTGCATTTTTGGAATGTACTCTGAAAATGAAGAAGTTTGATATATATATATATTGTGTAGTTTGGTGATCGGCACAAAAATCGAGATCGAACGGTCGAGATTTTGTCTAGTTTTGCGTGCCACCAGTCCGGTGTGGACTCGGACCCGAATTGGACAAGTTATATATCTGACCTAGCTATTTTAGGTGCTAGGAATTCATTGAAGAGGTCCGTTTGTAGAATTGAAGCTCCGGTGAGAAATTTGGTTTTTTGCACGAGGACGATCGAGGGCTTGGAATTGGTTCCCGACCCTCCCGGTGATCGTCAACGACACCTTGAAGACTCAATAGCGTGGTGTCGCTATTCTGTTGAAGTAGGAGTTTAGTTACCTTCGTTTTATACTGTTTTTGAGTTAAAATTTATTTTCTGCAGCATATAAGAACAAGTGTGTTTTTAATGATTTGAATTATATGTGATGGAATCTGGTTATGCGATATATACTGTACTGCTCTGAGAATTTGTTGTGTGCAGGTTATTTTGGGTATATCAAAAATAGGGCCGTTATACTGCCCGTTTTTCTATAAAACCCTATTATGCATGTTTTACTGAAAAACCAGAGTACAGTAATTTTTACACTTCAGTTATGTATTGCACATGTCATAGGATCATACATGAGTACCGTGTTAGCATCGTGGGTTTTACAGTGTGGCGCTGCGTGCCCCACCATCGATGAAAGTCCGTAAACTTACGCGAGGTCTTGTTACTTCTGATTACCTCTCCATTTGGTAGGTGTAGGTAATTCGGTTGCCCCTCTAGGTTTAGTAGGCGACACATGGGTATCCCCTCCGGGTATAGGCTTAGGTATCAAGCAGGCTGTTAGGTACATTTAGTGCCATCATCCTAGGTTTCCACAGATGAGAGGATGTGAGCTCATGGGTATGGGTTGATTTGTGTCATGTGCATATGGAGTGATGGTTTTGATTACACTGTTATATATATATTGGCTCCTGGTTTGGATTATATATATACGTGTGTGTATGTTTTGGATTTGAACTAACCATGCAGGAGATTCCTATCATTGAACTGTTTTTCTCCGAGGTAACTATTTTTCTACTGGGCATTGTATGCTCACCCCCCTACCTTCCTCCTCAGGTGGTGTCCAGTGCGATCTTGGTGATTAAGAGGGGTAAGAGGTCATCTTGATTGCAGTTCGCCTCTTGGTAATGCTAGGAATTTGTTGTCGTAGTTTTTGGACTATTTGGATTGTATGTTAGTATTGAACCAAGATTACTGCTTTCTATTTTGTCTGCAAACTTATGTATGCCATTCTGGTGTTTGACTTTTTGGTGGATGATGATGATGCTGGATTTTGTAATTAATTTCATATTTTTAAGTAATTGTTCAATTTATGTTTGATGGTGTATACGAACTGTGGGAGTGGTTCACGGGATGGAATTCCGATTATTTTATTTAAATAGATTGTTTTTATAAAAACTAGAACTTTTGACACTTTTCAAATAAATTGAGGAATTTCCCACATTTGTAAAATTTTCCTTCTGCCACTGGCTCAGATTTTGGATCGTGACAATATGCATATATATATATATATTTAATTAGTTTTTCTTTTTGAAAAAAAAATCCCGTCAAAAGACTATATTATCCTTAAAAAAACCTAGGATTTTACAGTTACTATTTATTGGTTTATTTTTTGAAATATGGAAAATTCTCCCCCCAACACATTAAGATAGAAGTTGGGTTTTCAATGGAGGAGAGACAATCATTCATTACCTTCAATGTGATTCTAGTTTGGCATTACCATATATAATTTGTTAATCCAAAAGATTTGATGTCAATTCGTGTTTTTCATTAACGGTTTTTGAAGAATATTACCACTCAACTAGTAATTATGATGCAAAAGCGACTCTAGATCTTTTGGCTCTAGGCTAGTATGTAATGTAAGCGGATTATATGTACAAAATCATCATTAATTTATAAGAACTAGTGTACTATTAAAATGTGACCTTTTTCCAAGTACAAATATGATGTAAAGTTCAATTGGTTTTCTTTGTCCAGAATTCAGAATAGTAAATCCAGACGCTAATCTCGACTTTTTTTAAAAAAAAAATATATTCCTTCTTTAGTAGCTAATTAATGATTATCGATAAGTGTTAATTATATTAAGGATTACAATTTTATGTCAATGGTAAAAAGAAAACCCAGAAATAGAGCCAAAAAGTTGTATATTTTGAAAAGTGTCATGAGATGAAAAAAAGAAAAAGAAATGTCAAGAACGGAAAAGCTTCATTTTATTTCTTTTTTTTAATTTACTCTTTTGTAGGGGCAGAATTTTGAGCTGATCGCTTAGGTGCTAAATGGTCAACAAAGAAATCTGTTCTCTTCTATTTGTTTTTTTGTTCTTATTTTCTCGGTAGACTTCTTTAATTCGTGAACACGCATTTGTTGGTAGAGCTATAGCTAGCTCGTTTCACTTGAAAGTGAAACAAAATCTACCACATGCCTCTTAGTATAGACCTCCCAATTTAGCAAATAATAATAATAATAATAATAATAATAATAATAATAAAGATACCCTTAAAAAAAAGGTTCTTTGATGAAAAATAAAAAAGTTATTTTTTTAAATTTTGTTTCCAAAGCATTCAAGACATAGAAATAAATAAATCAAAGTACTGCTATTTTTCTTTTCTTTTCTTCTTTTTTTTCCCCAGCACGCAATAGACATCGTGCCAAGCATAAGGAAGAAAAAACGTACTGTTAATGTATAGAGCCAATGTGACCATATGTGGACAAACAATGATATACATATATATTGTGACCATAGGTAGCATTAATATATCATTGATTGGACAAAGAATGATATATACATATAGAGTTGTTAATTTAGGTATTTTTTTCATTTATGTGTAGCTATTTTATTATTTTATTTATGTGTTGGTATTTTTTATTAACTATTAGAAGATCATTTCTAACGATGATTCAACAGCTATAATAAAGTACATGAAAAAATAATGTACATTATTAATGTTATTTTTTTTTCTTATTATAAAAAATATGCATAATAAATTTTCATTGTCTAAAATGATACCACGTGTAGTTAAAAAAAATATATCTATCGAATTAGTGCTATATATATATATATACATTGTATATATATAATCTGAATTTTTAATCTCATGAGAAAGGAAGGAAGAGTTCCTGAGAAGTGAAAAGAGTTTGAGAAGAAATTAAAAAGAAGGTTCGTGACGAGTTAGAAGTAAGCTCAACAGCTCAAGTTGGTCTAAACTGACTTCCAGACAAATTATCATGTCCATCATGATCCGTTTGGTTACTTTCAGAAGATGACCCTGAAAGGCCTATCTCAACCATTAATTTATTTGTTTGCTAAGCATCCAAATGTGGGTTTTAGTTTCCACCGATCTTCTCCAAATTCATGATATTATTCAAATCATCAAAAATGTGCATTACCAACCTAATACTCCACTATAGTATTTGAACTGCTAACTATATACACTCAAACCAATGGTGGGGAAATAAAATGGGGAATGGAAGGAAGAAGCCAATGTGATAACCGTTAGTTGCTTTTTTTTTTTCTTCTGATGTTTGACTCTTCAACTATTTAAAATCACTCATTCTAGAATGTTAAGAATGTGAAAACCGTGCAATGAATTTACAAGGACCCATAAACAAGCAATAAAGACATTAATATAATATTAATGGTAAATGTAACCTCTTCCGAATGTTTTCTAGATGTAGTAATTAATCAAGCAACATAACATATTATACAATGTCGAATTTATTCATTTTCAGAGTTTGATGACATTCCCTTAATGATAATTTTATTAAATCTCTTTAATTAAGAGTCCAATAAGCTAGATTCATAGATTTGTAGTTAAATAAGATGAGGAAATACACATTTCTAGACTTTGCGTTTTCTTTTCAATTATATGCATATCTGTACATTAAAATATTAAAAAAAATATAAACGGAAATTTTAAAAATTCAAATATCAAAACTGCCCTTTTGTCCCTGTTAATTTATTAAGCACTAACTGAATTGACAACACAAATCCATTATCAAAAACTAGACGAATAAAGAATAATTAATCAGTAAATAATTAATATCAGGACAAGACCAGTGATTGTAAGTCTAAACAGAAAACCAACCAAGCCAACCTTATTTAAAAAACATATACATATACTTAAAATACCCGAACCAACCAAAATAGCTGAATAAGGTTGTAGGTTCCTTTTTTAAGGACCTTAATTACCACTAATATACCCTACTTTATTTGGTTGATCGATGGATCAAAAAAGCAACTTTATGTAACAAGTAAGAAATTAAGAACATAGTTAAGGAAATAATATTCTTAGTGGTGAGAAAATAAGAAACCTTGTAACTCAAGAATATATTGCCATACCCACCTAACCGGAGAAAAACGACGTGGCATCAATGGCCTTGTCACCCTTTATAATAAGGGTGAGATCGATGTTGATAAGTCATACATGAATGCAACAAGCCAGGAAGACAAAAACACATTAGCAAAGAAAAAGAGAGAAAAAGAGATCTAGAGATCGACTAGCTAGTACTAGAGAGAAATTAATGGAGTACTCTTGGATTCGTCTTCTGGTACTTGTGGCATGCCTTTTCCCGGCTTTAGTTGAATGCAGAGTCCGGCACTACAAGTTCAATGTGAGTAATTAAATGATTATTATTTAATATTTAAGATGTGATTAGTTTAGAGGAAAAATAAGTAATATGTGCTTGGAAATATCATCGATGGTGGCCAATAAAGAGTGGCACGTACAATTTGACAACATGTTTGAGCATGGAATTTCAAATAGTAATGAAATGATTATGAACCTACTATATACAATCAGTGACTTCTTTAACTAGTACATATATATACCGAAAAAAAAATGATTTATTGTCTAATTAATTTTGCATGTTTCATCATGGAACAAATAAAACATTTTATTTGTTCTGTCGGGCTCTACTTTCGGAACTTATAGTCGGTAATCATACATCTTTTTTGAAACTGGGCAATAATCATACATCTTAAGTACATATTACATTAATATTTTCAGTGTGATTATATATAGATAATAATAATTAGATCATTAATCTAATTGTTAAAATAAATTCTTAATTACTGATTGGCAACCATACATTTATATACGTGGCTAAGTTTCTTAAACAGATTGTTAAAACGAATATGTACGTACACTTATACACCGTAAGGGAAACTTCAAATGAAGCAAAAAATCATAGCGCAGGCCTTTATTAATCATGTCTTTCCTTGAACTATATTATGTACTTAATTAAATTTTGAAACTTAGTAAATGGCAGGTACACCATCAAAACCTAAAAAGCACGTCTCGAGATTTTTAACGAAACAAAACAACGAAATTCTAAGACTTAATTATTATCTTACTTTACCATTCAAAAAAAAAAGATTATTATCTTACTTTCTTACGTACTGCGTTCTGAAGCTTAATGGTCCATTAGAAAATAGCAACTTTTTCTTGCGCACAACTTTTGTTACGCCTGCCCAGTAAAATTCTAGAGCTTAATTATCGCACGGTTTGGTATCTCTAATCATGGGTATCGTAAGCAGGTGGTGTTGAAGAACACAACCAAACTATGTTCATCAAAGCCAATCGTCACCGTTAACGGAAAATTTCCCGGCCCCACACTCTACGCTAGGGAAGACGACACTGTTCTTGTCAAGGTCGTTAACCACGTCAAATACAACGTTAGCGTCCACTGGTAAGAGTACATGAATGTAATATTAAAATAAAAACGAAGAATATATATATGCTACATCATATTAATGCATTTTGACGAGTTCACGTGGATCCCAAACATGCGTCAAAAGCATCAATCATAATATTAATAAAAAAAATTAATACACTTTTTTTAATGGAATTAATACAATTTGTTACTATGTACCAAATTTATTTTTCTTTCAATAAAATAATCGTTACACACTCATCCACCAACCACGTACTTAAACTAGCCTCATACCAAACTTAATTTAATATAGTATATACTCCAAAATGACGAGTGACTTTTTTTGTTTGTACAATTTGGACAGGCATGGAGTCCGGCAACTTCGAACTGGGTGGGCAGATGGGCCTGCATACATCACGCAGTGCCCGATCCGACCGGGCCAAAGCTACGTGTACAATTTCACCATTACAGGGCAACGGGGAACCCTACTTTGGCACGCTCACATTCTCTGGCTGAGGGCCACCGTCCATGGCGCCCTAGTCATCTTGCCCAAGCTTGGCGTGCCGTATCCGTTTCCTGCACCCCACAAGGAAGTTGTCGTTGTATTAGGTGATCAGTTTCGATCCATCTCACAATTATTTTATATTGTAAATAATTCTCTATATTTTGTTTTTCGTTTTTTCTTTTGCTTTATAGTTGGCAAATATTACTATTATTGTTATGTAGCACGTACGATTAGCACTGTGTGTGATCAAACATGATGTGATGGGTTGTTATCTAGAGGGACAAAATTAAGTATATTATCAATTATTATAATCAATATGGCTGAAAACGTAAAACTTGGTATGAAAAAAAAAAAAAGAAACAAAAATTGTAAAACTTGGTAATTACTAATTAGCAGATAAATAATATTTTTATACAATGACCTTGCAGCTGAGTGGTGGAAGTCGGATACTGAAGCCGTCATCAACGAAGCTCTAACCTCCGGATTGGCACCAAACGTCTCCGATGCCCACACGATCAACGGTAATACTGGACCCGTCTCAAGTTGTTCTTCACAAGGTTAGTAATCTAATCGATAATAATCGGATATTCCCTAATTACTACCTAAAATTTTCTAGGAATTTCCAAAAAGAATATAAATTTTCGGATGGACAATCCTTTTTGTCCCAATTTTGAGAATGAAATAATATAATTAAGTAGCCCAATTCTATTTAAACACTACAAATTTGTAACAAGTGACTAAGCTCTAGTCATCTAATCTAACAAGTTGTGACATGTGAACCGTGGTGAGCCAAGAGACAATAAGTTCTTGGTTCAAGTTTTAATACTAAAGTGTTAATTAATTAACGTGGTGGTGCATGCAGGCGGGTTAACGTTGCCAGTCGAAACCGACAAGACATACCTACTGCGCATTATCAACGCTGCGCTCAATGAAGAGCTATTCTTCAAGATCGCCGGCCACAAACTAACCGTTGTCGAAGTCGACGCCACCTACGTAAAGCCCTTCTCCATCGACACAATTGTCATCGCCCCGGGCCAAACCACAAACGTTCTAGTCACCGCTGACCAAAACTCGGGCAAGTACTTGGTCACAGCCTCACCCTTCATGGACTCCCCAATCGCGGTCGACAACGCCACCGCAACCGCCACGCTCCACTACTCGGGCACCTTAGCCAACTCCCCAACAACACTCACCACCCCACCTCCCCAAAACGCCACCCAGGTCGCCAACAAGTTCATAAACGCTCTCAGAAGCCTTAACTCAAACACCTACCCTGCACAAGTCCCATCGAATGTTGACCACAAACTTTTCTTCACGGTGGGCCTCGGGATAAACCCATGTCCGACTTGTAGAGCCGGAAATGGAAGCCGGGTCGTGGCCAGCATCAACAACGTCACCTTCGTTATGCCCACTACGGCCCTGCTCCAGGCCCATTTCTTCAACATCAGCGGAGTCTTCAGCACCGACTTTCCGGGGAACCCGACGACCATGTTCAATTTCACCGGAGCTTCGCTGTCGAATATGGCGACGGTGAACGGGACCAAGGTTTACCGACTGGCGTACAACACGACGGTGGAGCTGGTTTTGCAGGACACTGGGCTTATAGCGCCCGAGAACCACCCGATTCATCTTCATGGGTTCAATTTTTTCGTGGTGGGTCGGGGACTCGGGAACTATAATGCCACCAATGATTCCAAGAGCTTCAACCTTGTTGATCCGGTTGAGAGGAATACAGTTGGGGTTCCCTCCGGCGGATGGACCGCTATCAGGTTCCGTGCAGACAATCCAGGTATTAATTTTTAAATTATTAAAAAAAAATGATATCCTTTATTATTATTTTTTTAATTTATTATTTAGGAGAATAATGCTATTATATGTTCTAAAACTCGGAAAACTAGAAGGCATTTTTTTTTCTTTTACAAAAAAGTATTTCTCAGTATGGAGGGGCAAAAAGGTAATCTGAATGTTTCTATCTCAAATTTTAAGAATATTCTTAGATTAAAATATATGAGCTTATTAGGTATAAACTTAGACTTAAATGATTTAATATTCTATGGGCAACTTAGTAGGTGGTCAAGTTAGAGAGTCACCATTGGTTCATGGGTAGTCGTTTTTTGTTTTGCATAAAATATTTATAATAATATACTAAATATTGTAACTTGTCTTTGTACTATGGTGGAAACAGACAATGACTTAGCTAAATGAGACAAGTTTTGGTCCTAAGGTGCTCCTTATATTTCTTGCTTATTATGTTAAAGTGATTTGACCAAAAGTTGTTACATAATGTTGAGCAGGAGTTTGGTTCATGCATTGCCATTTGGAAGTCCACACCACATGGGGGCTTAAGATGGCATTTTTGGTGGACAATGGGAAAGGACCTAATGAGTCACTTCTACCACCTCCAAGCGATCTTCCCAAATGTTAAATTTAAATTGTCCAGAGAAGGTAATCAAGAGAAGAGAAAAAAAACATTTTAAAAAAAAATTATAGCCCAAGATAAAGAAGAGAGACCTCCACAACGAAAAAGAGAAGAAGAAGAAGAAGAAAGGGAGATTAAAAAAAAAAAAAAAAAGACAGAGTACATCGAAAATAACTTGAGGAAGGGGAAAAGAACTTGTAATTAATTTCTTGAGTGAATGGAAGGATTCGCTCGAGCTTAGCATGTTTGAATAAAATCACTTGAGCATTTTGGTTTTTCAAAATTATGCACGAACAAAAAAATAATAATAACAAATTTTTTCAAGGGACTTATGTGTTGGGATCTCGAATATGTAATTAGTTTTTTCTTATTATATGTTATGAAAATTTGCAACAAAATTAACTTTTAGTTGTGTGATATTCATGTTGTTTCTAAAAATCAATTTTGCCCATATATTACTAACCATATTTAGGTGAGGCCCAAGGATAGCAATTGCTGCTTAGTGAGGTAATAAGGCAATTTCCATTATGCCAAATAACATCATTATATCCCCTAACTCGACAGAGATTATCATACACACAACTATTAATGACCCGCGATCGCAACCACTATTATAAGCTTTCTTTTTCTTTTCATACTAGACTCATTATAATTCCATCCTACAAAAATATGCTCATATAAAATGATCAGATACATGCTCAGTGAGAAAGAATTTTTTTCTTTTCCTTTCAAATAACTTTGGCTCTCTCTGAACAGAGAATTTTATAAACTTTCAATATGTTATATATTTCTTTTCTTTACATCTCAAACGTCCTTAGGTGATATTTAACATCCATAAACTCACACTAGGCATAGGTGTTCCCTACTACAAAGTTTAGGTCACCTGAAATTTGTGGTAAAAAAGCTCGTAATTTGTTATTAATATTTATCCTTCTTTGCACTACCATATGAAGTGGAAAACTTTATGTTAATCAATTGCGCCATTTGCTATATTTGATTTCATTCGAGTGTATAAACTAACAAGACACTTCACCATGCACATTAAGCTTTATCTCTCACTTGGTCTTATCTCATGGGCTCTAAATGGGTGATTAATCTCAAGGTTCACCAATATTCCTGTGCTAAACAACTCTTGTTTGTCAAACCCGTTTCTCTAATAGAAGAGAATAATAATAAATAAAGCGTGCTATAAAATATGAGCTAGAACTTCTCTAGTAGACTTCCAAATTTCTTTCCTTCGTTTTTTTTTTTTTTTTTTTTTTTTTCCGAAGGGGCCTTCCAAATTTGTAATGTTGTCGATTTCAGAAATATTTGAGTTTCTCCTAAAGGGCTAACCGTCATCAGTGCCATCACGGGCTTACTCCAGCTGCGGCCTGCGGTTCATAGAATATAGAGTTGCCATTTCAGAGTCGGCCCATCCAACGGATCTATTCCAAGAACACTAGCGGGCTCCGGATCAGCATTAAAGCACAAAACACTCCCAAAAAAAAGTCAAAATTACTACAATTTATGTCAATTTCCCAATCATTTAAGAGCTTAATATTATTATTATTGCTACTGCTATATTATTATTATTATTATTTTGAAAGCTCTACTAGACTACTATCATAGTACGTATTTATAACAAATGATCCTTTTGTACACTTCATTTAATACATGTCTCTATTATCATTTTTATAGTAAAATGACAGAAGTATATCAAACATCAGTACATAAATATCACTAAATCAGTTTTGTACAAATGTGAGTCTATTTGGCATGGACGCATGGCTTCCTAAGATATCTTAGGCTCAAAAATCACTTTTAGGAATGCATGTTTGGATGACTTTTTATAAGATCTTCTTTTATTCATAAGACTTTTTTTAAAGAACTATGAACCATTAACTTTTCTAGAACAGGCTTTTAGAACTTTTACTTCTTGAACTAAAACTTATCCGAAACGGCCTTGTATATCATTTATTACATTGAACATATCTAATATCTTATACTATGAACCCGCTAACTTTTTTAGAACGGTCTTCTCGAACTTTTATTTATCAAAGTAAAACTATCCGAACCGACCATGTATATCATTTATTATATTGCACATATCTAATATCTTATATAGTAAAACTGATATGCAACTACATAGAACTGATAAACTCAGTCATTTTACTATAAAAATAAAAGTTATTTTTATAGTAAAATGACAGTTTATACGATACATCACTAGATCAGATTTTTAGTGAGTCAATTTTATACTAATGTATATTAGTTCTTATATCGAGTGTATCTTATATTTGATATGGTAAAAATGATGTATATATTTTGAAACTAGTAAATTTGACCATTTGCTAGGAGCACATTATTATTGCTAGTATATGCAAAGGAAGAGTATCCCATCTTAGTATAATCGTAAAGTACATGTCGGAAAATAAATATCTTGAGAGTGTATTTGGTGTAATGGTAAAGTACATGTTGGAAAAGTAAATATCTTAGGAGTATGTTTGGTGTGCGAGATTAGATTAATAAAAAAAAAAAAAAGTGAAACGATAAGGATTGAGACGTGCTTAATACTATTCTATATTTAATTTAACATTGGAATATATCAAAAGTATTCTTTATAAGGTCTACCCATTAGCATTGAGGAATTTGAGGTGTGAAATAACAATCTTTTAATTTAGTTTAAATCTTAAGTTATAAAAAAAAAAAGGTTTTTTAAAAGTAGGACCTATATTAGTGTTAGAGTGTGGATTGAAGGGGTCCACTAATAATGGGATTTGTTATTTTATTTAAAGGAACTCATTTTGGGAGATTCTATTATAGGAGCCATTTTGCCCCTATTGTAGGTGTATTTTTAATGCCCCGGATAAAATTGAATGATGATTAAAAGAGTAAGTGTATAAATAAATTTGATACACCAAAATATAATAAAAAGTAAATACAAATAGGAAAGAAATAAGAACAAGAAAAATATTTTTTTCCAAAACCCAAATTTAATGGTGATCTAGAGAATGAGTGTATAATAAGGGCTACTTTGGTGTTAATATGTTGTGGTATACTGTAGCTTTGTTGTAGTTGTATTGTGAACAAGAAGTAGTAGTGAGAAAAAATATCTTAGCATTCGATAAATTTAATTTACAAAACTATTATACTATTTAAAAGCAACATATCTAATGGTTAGTTTGGTATTATTGTGGTGTGCTATTGTTATGCTATAGTTGTGTCATTTGATAAATTTAATTTACAAAGCTATTGTATTATTTAAAAATAATATCTAAGTATTTAGTAAATTATAGATTATATGTTGTAGATGCTCATTTCTATAATTATAGAATTAGGCCACAAATAATCTATCAAAACGAAAGGACGCCATAACTTAGATGGGGACACCAAGATTGTGCCAACCAAAGGGACTTTGACGTGCAAATCAGTAATCAAATTGACAAAAAGTGTAAGCAATAAGACAAATAACCAATTGAATAAAAAATATGAAAAATAAAGTTAGAGATTGAAGGTATGGAGCCTTACAAGTGGACGATGAATGATATGGGTTTCCCGAATAACTCTGGGATAATCTATAAAACCTTAGTCTTAGGAGAGGGATGTAAGTAAAAGTGAAGGTTAAAATCTAGTCAAGAGTAAGTAAATGAGATTAAACATACCATCAAGAAAAATGAATATCAGTTATGATACCCTTTCATCTCCCTTTAGTCCTCTATTTGTAGGATTCTTCTAAGACTCGTATGAGCCTGCTACTCTAAACTTGGATTCGTGGCACATAGTTACTCTTTTTTAAGTCATCTTGTCAAACTAGGTTGTGTACTATAGCTCTATTGAAGGAGTATCTCTAATCGTTTGGAGTCAGTTACGGGTCATTTGGTTGTGAGTTTGACCGAGGTCTTAGGTAGAGACTTTGGCTGGTAGGACTTAATTCTTTCATGAGTTAGAGCCAACTCTGTGGGTTGGGCTTTCCAAAAAGCAATGAATGATTATTTGTCCTAATCATGGTACTGACGGGTTTAGTTGGGTGAATGATTCCATCATTTTTGGGCTCTTAATCATTGGATTATTTTTTTACCACTATATATGTACTTTTAAATGATATTTTAGATGATTTATATTATGGAAGTATAATCAATTTTAAAAATAATACAACCCATGTTTCTCAAATTTTGCTTAAAGTAGTGGTTATATAACAACTTTCAAAATTTATTAACTAACAGTATACACTTACAAACACATCTCAGTCACCCCGTCCCCCCTCCCTCTTTTTTTCCTAACCGCTTTAAAAAGCTAAAAGTAACATCCAGAAGTAATCCTAAATGAGGCTTAAGTATTTGATAAACTATAGATTATGTGTATTATAAAATAATATTTTATACAATTTGTATTATGACAGTAGAATTAGTTTTGAAACTAATCCTTACATTGCTTCTCAAATTATGCTTAAAATGACAGTTATATAATTATTTATAGAATTTGTTGACCAAAAGCTAAAATTTACCAAACATCTTCTTCCTCTTTACCTATTTTAATCATTTTTAAAAGCTAAAAATAATATCTAGAATCAATCCTAAATAGAAATCTACTCTATTAAAATATTCTTTTTCTCCATATTTTTGATGAAACTATAAGAAAGGAACATCTTGATTACCATATCCTTTCAAAACCCCTTTTCCTTTCTTGCATTCTCCATCTATTAGTCAATCTTAATTTCTTCCCTAGTCACTTCCACTCACTTTTTTTTTTTTTTTACAAAATAACTTGCATAGTTTCATTTGTTGCCAAAGTTCATAGAGCTCAATGGAGGTTCTATAAAAGCAGTTTAAAATGTCCGCGAGTTAAAATTGTTAATTTCTCTATGGTGAAATTTTTACCTAAAATTCTATTCCCATCGATTTATAGCTAACTTAAGCATAACTCGCAGATTGTGTTTTTATTAATTCCTAAATCTGATTTTTTTTTTTTTGGTTACCTCTATTATTTGTATGCATATTAATACCTTTGTTGCTCAACTTTTATTTCAGTTACTTAGATAGTACTTAGTTTGAATGGAATGGTAATTCTAATAGAATTTTATTCCTTTGTTTGGTTGAACAAAAAAAATATTGGAATAGATATTCCACCAAATTAGGCGAGTAATTATTCCTAAAGAAGACCAGTGGAATACTTATTCCATTCCATTGTAAAATTAAATAAAATATATTATTCCCAAAATTATCCTTTAAAATTATCTAAATATCAAATCTAATTTTATTTTAATATTTTTGTAAGACTTAGAAAAGATCGTGTATAAACATATATATTATTTACATCTTATATTTCGGTCCCAATAATCAAATTCACAACTCAATTTTATTGGATTAAATCACTAAATGGGTCTGAAATGTAGATGTATTATTTGATGAATATTGTATATGTCACTATATTACATATAGGGTTTATTTAAATTCACTAAAATAATAATAAGCATGAATTTGGTGAAAAAAAAATAGATCACTTTGTCTTGTTTGGTAGTTAGTATTTTTATTCCAATATAATAATTGCCATTATTTATATAAAATAGTAGACTTTTAATCAATTTCTTAATATATTATAAAACAAAAATTCAAGATTAAAAGCTAGGGATTTTTTTGTAAAAATAGTATTTTTTTCGTTTCATTTTAATTATGAACCAAACATAGTAATTATGATTTTGATATTAATATCAATACTATACCAAACAAAGGAACTAGATTCAGTTAATCATTCTATTCTAATTCTATTGTATTCATATTCTATTTTTAATTATGAACCAAACATAGTAATTATGATTTTGATATTAATATCAATACTATACCAAACAAAGGAACTAGATTCAGTTAATCATTCTATTTTAATTCTATTGTATTCATATTCTATTCGATATGGTAGAATCGCCTTTGGAATGGAATCATCATTCTCATTCTATTATTTGGTTTGGTATTTCAATAAAGGACTAATGATTCATAAGGTCAAAGTTCTACCATTTGATAAAATTGTTATTTCATCAAAAAATATATATTTAATCATGATTCTACATTTTTTTCCCATATTTTGGAGACATCAATTTCCTTTTTTATCTTATTAGGACGTCAAAAAATAAAAATATTTTGATCAATATAATACTTATTTTATTATATTAACTAAATAATAAAATATTATTTTTATTTTCATTTTAATTTCAATTCTATTTGATTATAATTCATATTTCATTCTACCAACTTAACATGAATACGTGTTTTATTTTTTCTATTAAACTCAACCACGTAGAAGGCACTGAAGCACATGTATTAAAAAACTAATTGAAAAATATAATTAGAAAAATCATTTTGAAATTATTAGAAAAATCACTTTGTCCCAAAATAATACTCTCGTGAGAGACATTTCTCTAATTTAAATATAAGTTGAGAGTCATTTACATTAGAAAAATTAAAACGTACGGCTTAGAACCGCACTGAGAAGTGAGTATTATCTTTGACTTTGACGATTTGATGCGAGTAGAGTCCGCGTGGAAAACCCAATACGAAATCTCGGTGAGTCACACTGGGTCCCCAGCATGGTTTGACTTTTGACTTATTCCGTAAAAATAAAACACCCAATCCATGAGATATATATATAGGTTGCTAATTCAATAGTAATTTTTTTTTTTTTACTTATCAGTGGGTATTTTTCTTTTAGTCATTAGATCACCGTTAAATAGTGATCCAATGATTATAATGAAGTATATGAAAAGACATGCATTATTAATGCTCTTTGTTTTTCTTACTTTTTACAATAAAAAAATATGCATATAAAATTTTCATTGGTCAAATTAATACCTATACATAGGTAAAAAAAAAAAAAATACCTACTGTGTGTCTATATATATATATATATATATATATGCATTACCACGTTATTAACTTTTAGTTTAGGAAAATAAAAATAAAAATAAAAAAGAAAGTTCCATGGACCTTTAACCCAATCACATCTTTAAATATCAAATAATTATTTCTTGAGAAGGATTTAAATATCTAATGATTATACATACACAATTTACATGGTATTTTCTTATAGCTATTTGAAAACTGTTAATATATAGAGCAGTGACTCATTCTACCCTATCTTTTTTTTTTTCCCCTTAGTACCAATTTGTCCTTTCATATGACTTTATACTCATTTATCCTAAATGGCAATATTGTTGCACTTTTGCCTCCTCTGTTCCCAAAACTACAGAGACCATTAGGTAAGGCCCAAATTATCTATTCATCGTTAGACTATTGTCAATTATTGGAAAGTTTACATATTTATTGTTGTTTTTGTCATATAGACGTTAAATAAATAGTTAATAAAACTCAATCAGTTAGTTGACAAAACTCAACTAGTCAATAGTCGAATCTCAATTAATAAGTTGAGGAAACTCGACCTAGTAGAAAAACCTCAACAAATTTGGAAAAATTACGTAGGTTGATTTGGAATTTACAATTAAAAGTTGAAATTGTTATAAACCAAAAAAAGAGGTATTTGCAAAATATACGTTGGCATAATGTATTTTAAGAAATACACCATTCTTAATAATTTTTTGATGAGTACACATTCTTAAGTTTTAAATTATTTTAAATACAAAAATACTCTTATTATTTATCTCATCAATAATCCACGTTCCAGCTGAATAAGGGAAGTCGAGTTGTTAGACACCTTGTTTAGCGCGGTTTGACACACTGTCTAACTTTGTCTGATGCTAAACACTTAAATGTACTCTTTTTTTCCTATCAAGATTCTAGACATCTTATATAGCTTCTCGACACCTCTATTTAGCGTGGTTCGACATCTTATTTAGTGCTAAATACATAAATATACTTTTTTTTTTCCTGTCAAGTTTCTAAATACCTTGTTTAGATCTCGATACCCTTATCTAGTGCCATTGACTCAAAGGTATTTAAGTATTTTTATATCATTTTTTTAAAAAAAATGGTGTATTTCATCTAAAAACTATTAAAAGTGTGTATTTTCTAAAACTCATGATTATAAGACTGTATTTCACCTAATTTCCTAAAATAATATTGCTAAATATGAAAATACACCTGGGCCTAATTTTCCCACAACCACACTCTGTCAACATTCTTCTTTTTCTTTTCATAAATCATATTTAAAAACAAAAGAAAAGATAAAAAAGACAAGAGAAATAAACCTAGTACATACAATTGCCTCTAAATCCAATAACACCAGTCTTGTTAGCTATCATTGAAACCCAAATTTCACGGTAGATGTGGTATACGTATACATACTTATGAAAAAACAAAAAGAAAAACAGCTGTTTAATTTTATTTATTGTTTTTAGAGATCAACAAATTTTCCCATCTACATGACTTTAAACAGTGTGGTTATATTTAAAAAAAACATTATTAAAATAAATGTCATTTTATGTAATGTAAATTTTTTGTGTAAAATATTAATGTGTCTAGCAGTACTCATCTTCTTTCTATCATATTTTCCAAATATTCTGCCATATTTTCCAAATATCCTTTAGAACCGGCTTAGGGTTGCAAAAACATGGCAAAGTGCAATGTAGTCATTCTTTCTATCATATTTTCCAAATATACTTTAGAACCGGCTTAGGGTTGCAAAAACATGGCAAAGTGCAATGTAGTCAGTAGTCACGATCTAGCATGACCCCGCCTCTAAAGAAAGTAGCTCCCTCATTAATTATGCAGCTCTTTGTAAAATAATGTAGCTCATGATTTTAATTAATGACAGCCTATTTTAATGTCAGTTCAGAAAATTAATGTTGAAAAAGACCCAAAAATGTCTTTACAAAAACAGAAAAAAAAATGTCTCACTTTTTCTTTAATTTTATTTTTGGCAATAAGGTGCGTTTAATTCTCAAGATTGGAATTGTATTATTGTAGTGGATTAAGATTATATTATCGTATTAATGTATTGAAATAGAGTAGATTAGGATACACTTAATACGATTACATGTTGAGTAATACTACGGAATACCTTAAAGATGTTAAATATCATAAAAAATGTAAATTTTTTACTAAAAGATAGAATGACACTTTATATAGGACTTAATATATTGATTTCATTTTTCAATAAAAAAAAGTAATACCTCCTGCAGTGCTTAGAAGCATCTTATAACATTATTCTTATATGCGATTAGAATTTAAATTATGAATATTATTATAGTATGTGACTTATTTTTATTGTAACATGGAAACAGATAGACGTGGGTTCTATTACTAATTTTTTACTTTATTATTAATTTTTTACTCACATATGATTATTAATTATCTCAATCTCAACTGTATCAAACATGAGTTTAGAAGAAAGAATCCTAATTATCAAAGAAATCAAATAGTGAAGAAAAATATTTGAGATTAAAAGTACACAGAACAAAACTCCATGCCTTCTTTAGTATGTTGTTCTATTAATTGCAGCTTTAGTTCCTTTCATTATTTCAGATAAGTAAGAAGTTGAATGGCGATTCCTCCTGCAAAAGGCCAACTTAAACAATTCACATGCACGAATCAATATCAGCATCCTCTTCTTTAGTTCACCGTTTTTTTCTCTTTAGTTTCGTGTAATTTTTATACCAAGGCTAGAACTGCTCGTAATTCAGAAAATTTAGGCATAAATTCGTAATTATACATATTCATTAGTTTTGAAAATGCAAACTTGGTCCCAAATTATAAAATTTTCTATTTATACTGGAAAGTGCTAGATATTTCGCTAAAAAGTAGCTATTTTTCAGCACTTAAAATCATACCCACGTAGGAAAAATACTCAAATCAAGAAAAAAAAAATACATATTTGATAACTGATATCCATA
Source organism: Parasponia andersonii (assembly GCA_002914805.1). Classification (NCBI taxonomy): domain Eukaryota; kingdom Viridiplantae; phylum Streptophyta; class Magnoliopsida; order Rosales; family Cannabaceae; genus Trema; species Trema andersonii. The sequence continues at coordinate 21,529 of JXTB01000549.1, read as the reverse complement.
TTCAACCATACCAATGTTGAGACACGGTAATGATGAGGAAATAATATAATTAAGTAAATCAAAATACAGATTCATACTTAATAAAATGAAGAGAAGGTAAGCAGAAAATTCTTCAATCCAATCAATTAATAGTTTGAAGAAAAGAAAAAAAAAAAAAGCAATAACTCGGTTTGGAAGTAACCACGACCTACTAATATTTAGTTGGGCTAGGTTTTGTTCCAATCTGTTCAATATAATCTAATTTGATCGAACAATATTTACTTAGTGTTGTGTGGTCTAAAATCCTATATATTGGTTAATACCATAAAGGGAAAAGTTGACCAAGTGAGTATCAGATCGTATGAATAAGTTAGTGCGACCTCTTCCAAAGGAGTTACGTATGACCTCCACCGCATAAGTTTAGTGTGACCTCCTCTGAAAGAGTTACGTGCGACCAGAATGAAAAGGAAACTAAACTAAGCTTCGTCAAACGAGTAACCTACAAAGAAAGGGAAACAAAAGTTTCTCTTTAAAGATCGACCAGTCATCTCATTTAAGTGATTACCCATTTATATTGTTACTCGAATTGTATTGCCCGATTATACAGTTACTCATTCTCACAATTAGGAAACATTGAGCTATCCTCACCTATATAAAGGGAGTTTAATGTTTCAGTGAGGGATCTTGGACTTTTTCTGATCTGGAAAGGCTGGGAATTCTTTGATCTTTGATCTTATCTTTTTGGGAATTTTTGGAAGAACCTTTTAAACTCTTGCTTCTTCTTTCCGGACAACACATTGTAATTTTGAGTTCTTGTAATTCTCCAGAAAATAGTAAAAAACAGTGGACGTAAGCTCATCTTTTTTGGGACTGAACTACTATAAAATTCTTGTCTCTTTATTTGCTTTAGTTAATTAACCATTTTCACACACAAGCCACAACATGCAATTTTCCTAAATTTATTGATGACAAAACCTCCATCAATAATTGGCGCTAGAAGGAGGGCTATTCTGGCAGAAAATTTTGTCTATTCTGTTTCTTTTAACACTGGTAAACACCAGAAATACTACCAAAAATACCGGAACTAGCCAAAATCATCCCCAAAGTACCGCTGCTGCACAGGCAGATCCTACTCAGGATCAGCCTGCCGTGACCGTATCAGAAAATATTGTCCAGAGATACGATCGCATAGAGGAAGCACTGGTGAACCTCCAGTAAATTACAAGTCATATTAATGACTCTCTATGACAACTTGCTGAGGAACAGATGCTAACTCCACCACAGCACGAACGTCCCAGAGAACGTCCTGCTCAACAACCTGAGAGAGAAATTTAGATTCTGGAGACAGAGATCCGCGACAAACCTAAAGCCCGGCAGGAGCGTCGAGGAGATTGCATCTCCAAGGGAAAAGGCAAGGTCGCAGACTTGCCTCTGGTATCTGGTACGGAAAGTTCGAGTACTGATCGTAATCATAGACAACCTTCCTGGAGAGCAACCGTCAATCGTGATTATCTTGAACACGAGCAAAAATGTCAATCGAGGAGTGTCTTTGAAAGGATCAATAGGGAATCTTGACAGAATCCTACAGACCTGAGACAACATCTGGATCAGCAACGTAGTCAAGAGCGATCTACCTCGCATCACAACGACCATAATCGATCTCGTCGCACTGTTTCATTGGAATTCCTAAGGTCGCAACACATTATACCTAACCAACCCACTTTATATCGTGACAACGATCAGAGGCCACTCCTACCACCAGTAAGAGAGAATGTTCTCCCTCTGAATGTCGATGTTCATAATCTGAGGATTGCTTTNTCCCAGAGAACGTCCTGCTCAACAACCTGAGAGAGAAATTTAGATTCTGGAGACAGAGATCCGCGACAAACCTAAAGCCCGGCAGGAGCGTCGAGGAGATTGCATCTCCAAGGGAAAAGGCAAGGTCGCAGACTTGCCTCTGGTATCTGGTACGGAAAGTTCGAGTACTGATCGTAATCATAGACAACCTTCCTGGAGAGCAACCGTCAATCGTGATTATCTTGAACACGAGCAAAAATGTCAATCGAGGAGTGTCTTTGAAAGGATCAATAGGGAATCTTGACAGAATCCTACAGACCTGAGACAACATCTGGATCAGCAACGTAGTCAAGAGCGATCTACCTCGCATCACAACGACCATAATCGATCTCGTCGCACTGTTTCATTGGAATTCCTAAGGTCGCAACACATTATACCTAACCAACCCACTTTATATCGTGACAACGATCAGAGGCCACTCCTACCACCAGTAAGAGAGAATGTTCTCCCTCTGAATGTCGATGTTCATAATCTGAGGATTGCTTTAGATGCACTTGCTAGTTAGGACGATGAGCTTGCTGATGGGTATCGTCAATCGCTATTCAGCGAGAAGGTTCGAGCTACTGCCTTACCTGCTGGATTTAAACTTCCCACCATAAATACTTTTGATGGGAAAACTGATCCACAGGACCATATGGATCACTTTAGCGACCTGATGGAACTTCGTCGTGTTAATGATCTCGCACGTTGCAGGTGTTTTGCTGTAACTCTCACGGGAGCAGCAAAGAAATGATTCTAAGGACTCAAGTCCGGCACAATCTCGTCCTAGCAACAACTCGAGACTGTATTCTTGAGGCAATTTCAAGCTGCGAAGAATTTCACTGTTCCACTGGTCAGTCTATTTGCTATTCGGCAAGGTCCGGAGGAAACTCTACGATCTTACCTAAATTGCTTTACCTCATAATTGGCAAAGATTAACTACCCACTTGAAGGAGGAGTTTTAACTCTAATGATGACTGGGGTGTGACCAGAAACTAAACTCTGGGAATATTTACTTGAGCGAGAATGTAGAACCCTTGAAGACTTCTATCGAAGAGTTGGTCGACATCTAAGGGCGGAATCTTCACGCGAAAAACTTCATAAGACAATAAAGGGAGGAGGAAAGGATGCTGTCAAAGATGCGACCACAAACAACAACAATAATGATAAGTTGAACAAAAGGAGTAATGAACAATCGACTGAGAAGCAGCCCAAACAGAAAAAACATGAGATTTTAGGAACTCCTGAGGTTCAATAATTATACCGAATTGAACACACCCATAGATCATATCTATGCGGTCACTAACCAACAGGAGTGCTACCGACAACCGGAATCGATGAAAAGAGATAGAGTGAGGCGTGACCCCAACAAATTTTGTCAGTATCATAATGACATTGGACACAATACCAATAACTGCTTTGCCCTGAAAGATGAGATCGAAAGATTGATTAAAGAAGGGCGGCTACGACAGTACTCTAAACAGAATAATGAAAGGCGAGAAGAAAATCGACAGCGATCTCCAGAAATTCAGCGCGAGGTGCGGACTATTTTCGGAGGACCGCATGTTGGTGGAGATTCCAAAAGAGCTCAGGATAGGTATGCACGAGAAGCTCAGTAGCAGCCGTTGACCAACGTCATGCACCTCGAACAGTGACCACGAAAGCTTCAGCGAGTACCGGATATGGATATTACCTTCACAGACCAAGACGTGAGGGAGGTCCATTATCCATATAATGTGCGTTAGTCATAAAGATCAATTGTGGAAGCACGCAACTATGGCGAGTATTGGTCGATAACGGAAGTACTGTTGACATCCTGTATTACGACGCCTTCAAGAAGATGGAGTTGAATAAAAGCGACCTGAAGCCTGCTGTCCCCCCACTCCATGGATTCACTGGTAACAGCATAATGCCTATGGGCATAATTGAGTTAATGGTCAACATTGGAACCTACCCCTAGGGTTTCAACGGTAATGACCCAATTCTTGATTGTAGATTGCCCCTCTGCATTCAATGCTATACTGGGAAGACCTATACTGAGAGAACTTCGAGTAGTAACATCGATCTATCCTCTCGCTATGAAATTCCCGACTCAACAAGGAGTAGGCGAGATGCGTGGCAAACAATATGATGCGAAGACTTGTTATAACAACTCCTTAAAGCTCGCAGCAAAGGATGCGATATCTCGCACAATGATGGTTCAAAGAGAAACATCAGGCGAAGCATCAGGCAAAACGTCAGTGGAAGCATCAGGCAAAACGTCAATTGAAATGACAAGCGAAGACCTCGACCCTCGAGAAATCGATAGAAGTCGAAACTGGACCCATTGAAGACTTGGAGGTTTTGCTATTGGACAGGTCCTCCAAGATTTTAAAGATTGAAACGAAGCTTCAAGAACCTGTGCGAGCTTCATTGGTCGCTTTTCTGAAATCTAACCTAGATATCTTCGCATGGCAACAATTGGATATGGTGGGGATTGATCTGAATATCATGTCACCGCCTCAATATAGATGCAGCAATCTATCTATGAGCAAGATTAAAGTAGTGTGTTGACGAGGATTGAGCTCGATCTTTTAGAAGAAAGGCGCGAGTAGTCTCAGCTTCGGATTGCATTATATCAACAGTGCACTACTCGATATTATAACTCGAAAATCAGACAAAGAGGATTTGAAGTTGGTGACTTTGTTCTTCATCAAGACCTTGTTCTTTGGGACCCTCTTAGAAATGACCGTATGTTATTACTGCCATCATTAAACCTGGGGCATATGAGTCAGCTCGCACTGGTGGACAAAAGATCGAGCATACCTAGAATGCAGGACAACTTCATCGCTATTATCAGTAAATTTTCATGTATATCTTCATGTTATTTGTCATTTATCAACAAAGATATCTACTCATTCGTCATTGGTTGATCATCATTCGTTGTTCGTCATTCGTTGATCATCATTCGTTGATCGTCATTCATTGTTCGTCATTCATTGATTATCATTCGGTGATCGTCATTCATTGTTCATCATTCGTCGATCGTCATTCATTGATCATCATTCGTTGATCGTCATTCGTTGATCATCATTCGTCATCATCAATAAGGGTGTTTCCTCATCGATCATTTAACTTGGTATCTTTTATAGTTTTATGGTAGTCTTCGAACACCATAAGACTCCAGGGGTAGTGGGATCAGAATATTATCTCCTACTTGTTTTTTAAGGGACTATACAAAATGTCCATTTAGAGGGGTCGGAATTTTTGATTGTCGAAATATCTAAAAATTCCTTAAAATCCTAGAATTTTCTCCTCGCTTCATGCCTTAGCATGTCGTATTACGCAATTTTCCTCCTCGAACAACAAAGTAACTAAGCAAAACATTCATTGTTCGATATGATATATTGCTATATTTATATTTTGCCATTGAACTTTTGAAAAATAGTATTGAGTTTGCATCACTCATACTTGCTGTTTTCTTAAGCGACCTAACCTATTCTAACACAACTATTTTAAGTATGTTGGATTCAAATCGCAATAGCGTACCGATCAGTCACTTAGTGATTGACTACTTGGTTAAATTAATTATCTTCTATATTACGACTTAGTGTGTTGATTGTTTTGCAGGAATAAATGTCTAACAAGGAAAGCATTCGTTCATTGATAAAAACTCGCACCTATATGCAAGCAAAGAAATACAAATAAGAGGGGACAAAGCCCGTATTGTTCTGAAGTAAAAAAATAAATAAAAAATAATGATATTATTATTGTACAGATGGGCTCGCCCCACCATCTCCAGTCTTGGTAGCTTTATCTTCCCTCCAACTATGGACAAGCTCGACCACGTCTTCGTCGAGGATGGAGAAGTTGAAGTTCGGATGTTCGTAGAAGATGTTGTATATGATGGTCGATGAGGCGATGTCACTGGCTTTGTCTTCGAGCTCCCTGACTTCAGTAGCCTTGAACTCTTCAACAGCCTTGTGATCCGCTTCTGTTGTTGCTTCCTTCATGCGATCCGGATGCTCAGAGATAGTCTTTCAAGATCTTTAATTTTTTCCTCGAGCTTCTCCTTTTTGAACTTCTCTTTGGCTAGACCTTCGAGCAGCTGCTGCCTCTTTAAATCGAAGGCATGTTCCTCCTCCTCGCGAGCCTTCTTCGAGTCCTCGAATGCTTGAGTTATCTCATCGACTTTTTCAGCCTTCTCCAAACACTCGAGGACTGGGTCATGCATCAGGACAGCAGCTGCAGCAATTTGAAAATATAACACATCAATACCAGAAAAATACATTAAATATATATATATATACTTATATTTGCCAATATCCTCATCGTATAACCGAAGGTAACCCTAGCAGATCGTCGCTTCATCCTCTCCCAGCCCTCTTCGGAAGTGAAGTGATCAATGAATGGTACACTCATACTAGCCTTCTTCGGTAATTGACTAAGGAGTGCGAAGAGCTCCTCGTCCTTATCAACTAGGTTTGGTTCCGAAGAAGTGGCAGTCTCCTTGGATGGTTCAGGATGGCTCATTGTTTGAGGCTGTGGAGGAAGCGAGCTTGCCGAGACGTCCTCGAAGGCGACTTTTCATTTTTTGGAAGTGTCGACCTTCTCTTTCTCTTTCAATGACGATAGAGGTGTGCTCTCTGGCTTCTTGGACTTTACCATGGACCCCAGAGTAGAAGGGAGTGCTCACAATCCACTACTAATAACCATCTCTGTATAAATATGTCAGTAAGCAAGGTGACATAATATGATGACGATGAAAATATGTATATATATATATATATATATATAATTACCTTCTTGCTATTGAGGAGCTGGTGGTGATGTTGTTTCTGGAGAAGATGGTTCCAAAGTTGAAAGTGTCGTAGGTGCTTTTCATTTCCTAGGTTTGGAAGACGAGGCACTCTTTTCCGTCTGCTTCCTCGGCTTTTTTTTTCTTCGGGCTCGAAGGTCTAGACGAACGGACGGTGGGGTCAGGGAACGCGGCTCCCTTTGGAAGCAAACCGCAAGCGACTAAGTTCTTAGAAGTCCCAAGCTTCTTCCAATCAAATTCCTCAATCAAAAGGTCGTTGATTTTGTATACCCTTGCGAGTTGTTCTCTGGAAAGTCCGGGCTGTTCCCTGTTGTCTACGATGACATACGAGTGTGATCAGAATAAATATGATACTACAGAAAAGATGAGAAATTGAAAAGCTACCTACCAGGATTCTAAAAGAAGCCGTTATCCGCATAGTCAAAGTGGAAAAATGGATTTTTCCATTTTCTCATGTTGTTGTGAACCCCGTAGATTGATTTTATTGCCTGGTTCGACCACTTGCTCGCATAAAATAAGCCGAAATCTGACGGGTTTGATTTCACTTGGTGAAACCAAGCGAACTCTTCAGGTGTGGGGGTTTCTAAGCCTAATTTATGGTATAGTATGTACAGACCTACCATATATCTATAAGTATTTAGAATTAGTTGAAAAGAAACGACTCCGTAATAGTCGACGATGGATTTTATATAACGATGAAGTGGAAGGTGGACCCTGCATTTGAGAACTGCTTCGGAGAATGAAGCAATTCTGCGAGGTGGTGTATGTGGACGATTGAACTCCATGGGAAGACGAAGGGGGATGGCGATCTTGGAGTTGTTCAAGATTTTGCTAAGCCTGTTCGTGGTGCAGCTCGTCCTTATGTTAGTACATGACCAGTCTCCCTCTACATATTGGTAACCTGTTGTGAATGCAGGGGCATCTCTAATATGCCGGGGCTATTGGTCTTGAGGTAGGTCGCCTATGCGAGGATTACTTTACCTGACCCTGGTAATCTCAACTTCGGGTTCTGGCTCAAGATAATCTTCGAGGTTTATAGAGCTAACACTGGTATTGGAAGATTCTCCTGAGAATGCATTCTCTTTCCTAAAATCCACATTACTAGAAATCTGAAAAGAAATGGTAATAGATTTAGTCCTATGCGAGCATCAGGGATCTTAGCTATATGCGAGTAGTTTTGGGGTCTCATCCTAGGATTGCATCAACAAGCTATTCATTGGATTTTTTCTAATAGATCTACGGATTCATAAAAAAAATTGTTTGAGCAGTTCGTTAAAAAGAAAATAAAAACTCGTTCACGAGTTCATCTCTGTCTGCCATCTAAAAGAAGAATCTATAGACCAATGAAAGACATCTAAAAATTTCCATTTTACAATCCATTCGAATACGGGAAGGGTTTATGTTCAGAATATTTAGCCTCTGGTATTTGGATTCTACGGTTTGTTCCTATTTTCTATTCTAAGATCTGTAAATAAGAGTTCTGGAAAAATCGAAGAACGAGAGAGGAGATATATACTAACCTTTCTTCGAAGATGGAAGGACCAAGATGACGTTCGAAGGATTGTGATGATAACTTCATCGGAGAAGATGACAAAGTTGTGCGAGCTGGGAAACAGAGAATACTTCGGGTTTAGTGAAAAATATCAGGCGATAGGTTTTTTTGAAGAGGAGGCGGATTAGTTTTCGATATATATACCTCGAGCGTCGCCAAATCATAGCCGTAGATCAAGGTATTTAATTTTCGATCCAAAGGCCGAAGTTCACGCGGGATTTGATTTTTCTGAAATTAAATCGGTATCTTTTCAAAATTTGAAACGATTTGATTTAAGACGACAGCTGGCATCATCATTATCATTAAATCTCCTCGAGTTTTGCTATTCTTCTTAGAAAATGTGACACGTGGTTTCATCTGTCAGAAAAAGGTGTGCGTGATCTTGAAAAAGTTGAGATTTAAGATCTGGTGACTCTTCGACTCTTCAAGGGTCTCAAGTCTAGGTCACAACGTCGCATTTTTTAAGCTCGCACTTATAGAAGAAGGAAGCTCCATTTTGTCCTAAAGAACTAATGGAGCTGGGAGGCAATTGTTGTGCGGTCTAAAATCTTATATGTTGGTCAATACCATAAAGGAAAAAGTTGACCAAGTGAGTATCAGGTCGCATGAATAAGTTAGTACGATCTCTTTCAAAGGAGTTACATGCGACCTCCACCGCATAAGTTTAGTGCGACCTCCTCTGAAAGAGTTACGTACGACCAGAATGAAAAGGAAACTAGACTAAGCTTCGTCAAACGGGTAACCAGCAAAGAAAGAGAAACAAAAGTTTCTCTTTAAAGATCGATCAGTCATCTCATTTAAGTGATTACCCATTTATATTATTACTTGAATTGTATTGCCCGATTATACAGTTACCCATTCTCACAATTGGGAAATATTAAGCTATCCTTACCTATATAAAGGAAGTTCAATGTTTTAGTGAGGGATCTTGGACTTTTTATGATCTGGAGAGGCTGGGAATTCTTTGATCTTTGAACTTATCTTTTTGGGAATTTTTGGAAGAACCTTTTAAACTCTTGCTTCTTCTTTCCAGACAACACATTGTAATTTTGAGTTCTTGAGTTCTTGTAATTCTTCAGAAAATAGTAAAAAACAGTGGACGTAGGCTCATCTTTTTTGGGGCTGAACCACTATAAAATTCTTGTCTCTTTATTTGTTTTAGTTAATTAATCCTTTTCACACACAAGCCACATCTTACAATTTTCCTAAATTTATTGTTGAAAAAAACCTCCGTCAACACTTAGCGTTGGTGCTGTTCTTACTAGCTGTGCACGTGTCTCTGAACTGCTGACGTTGTATCCACCAACTATCTGATTATTCTTGCTATCCCGGAATGCCTTTAGCTTCTGGCTGAGATGGAGAGGCGAGGGTGGTCACCTGCAAAGATTCTCCGATGCTTAAGTCAGTGATTTATTCCTGAGATTAAACATCAAGGATTTAGTTTTTCTCTGTAAATGTTTTCTTTGTATATCTCTCTCTTTAGGGAGGAAACAAAGCTTATATATATAATCCTGGAACTGGGAGTTTTTTGGCTCTCAATCCTAGGATCGAGTACCTTTTTCTATCATGACGTATTCTAGAAATCATAGGTCGTGGTTACTGTGACCTCCCTTGCATGGTCGCGACCTGTTTTCCACCGTCTCCTACGACTCCAGCCTGTCGGGGGTGAGATTTTGATAAGCCATCATTCTATCAGGATGACTTGTCCAATACGCGCATCTACCCAGGATCACATTAAATGCTCTATCTAGGTTTGGAGCGATGAGCTACTTCCTATGGTATTCTGGCAGAAGACCCTTGAGGCTCCCGACCCTTAGCTATTGAGATAAGAATCGGACTGGGCCGAATCCATCTAGGGTCTGGGATGGGTTTGGCTCTGGCCTCGAACAGCCCATGGGCCTATGTAGTACCACATGTGACTCGCGTGGCTTTTAATCGGTCACTCTGGATACGTGTCGGACGGTGTGCCCCGCTTGTGACCTGTTCTGCCACTTAATCATTTACGTATGATTTAGGAATGGGTCCCACAACTGCCCCCATTTCCCTATTTGATGGATTCGTATCCATCAAGTGGGGAAATTGTTTCTCTGGTCCTCCAATTCGAGGGATACACTTGGCTCTCCCACCGTCACTTCTCCCCAATTACTGACATTGAGGTACGCCATTCCGTGTCACAATTTTTTCAAATTTTTGAAATTCTAATGCCTCCATTTTCCTTGCCCTACTCTCCTCCAGGGAAAAAACTCTTCGGCTCCCCCTTTATAAAAGCCGCATTTACGCTCATTTCTTACTTTACCAAAATCTCCAAATATTCCTGCTTTCTCAAATCTTAGGGTTTCCGCATCTCTCTTTTTCCAGAACGTTTCATCTTCTTCGATCATACCTAACACGATGGCCTTGAATCAGAGTTAGAAACTCTACCCCATCGCGGATTCCGAATTAGGGTTATTGAGGAGGCAGCTCTACTTCTCTGGCGGAGTCACTTTAGAGAAGGTTGACGGTCCGGTGGACTAATACCTTTATCCCTCTACTCCAGAAGGCTCCATTGTTCTAGGGAGGAGGTATCTGGAGTGGCTGCAGTTTCCTCTTCCTCCCTTGGTCCACCAGTTCTTTAGCCTTACGGAGATTCATCCGACACAACTTAATGCTAACGGAGTTATGATCTTGATGGGGCTTTCTACCTTGTCCGTCCTCCTCAACATGTATATCAACCTGGAAGTAGTTTTCTATGCCTATGAGCTTACCCTTATCCCTAAAAAGAGCTATGATCCCACTTTCTATCTCCAGCCACTCCCGGGGCGCCGCATCTTCTCGGGCTTGCCGAGGTCGGATAAGTAGTGGGACTCTCATTCTAGGATATACGCTGTCGGAGAGGCGTGGTGCTCTCCCTAGTTTAATAGAGAGCGTTTTTAAATCCCCTCATTCTTTCTGCAAAGTAAGTACTGAGTTGTGAATTTCAAGTCCTGTATATTTCCTCCATTTTACTCATGATATTTTGCATTGTGCAGCCTATACGGAGGAAAGCAGGTTCGAGCCTCGGCTGTCAGTGGGTCAGCTCTAGGAGCTGGAGAGAATCGTTCTCTTTGTGTTGTCCGGGGATTGCCAACACATCCAGGCTATCTTGAATCCCCTGGTGATGAACATGATGCCAAGGATGGTCTCATATCTCCTCTTCCCATTAGACACGTGGGTCATCACCAAATACCTTCAGAGCCAGCTTGACACCTCTGCCCTGAACCAGTTCCGCCGGGATGAGCAGGGTCGCATAGCCATGGTGGGTTGCCAGATCACGGCCTCGAGCTAGCTGGCGGGACCTAATGACCTGGTGGCACCGATCAGTCACGAGCTCGAAGAGGCGGTGAAGCTCATAGCCGAGGAGTGTGTCAGGTTCCATAGGGAGGAAATCACTGCCCCCAAGAGGGCTAAGGGTGAGTTCATTTTTCTACCTTGGTGCTCCGTCGGTCAGGCCATGGCTATGTTTTAACCATATTGCTTACTCTTTGTAAGTTTGGATGCAGGCCCTTTGGCAGACCCCTTCCCGGTCAAGAGGAAGACCGCTGTGTACAAGGCTCGCTCCAAGGTCCCCGCTGGTCGGCATTTGGTGGTGTCCTCGGAGGATAAGGCCTCGGGAGTTGTCATCCCAAGAACAGGCTCGGACGATGACCTGGAGGGTCTGTTTGTGACCGGGAGTGAAAATCTTGTAGTGCCACCTCCTAAAGTAGGCAAGCTCATGATCTGGGAGGCACCGGCAATAAAGGTTATGCATGGCAAATGGGCGCCTTCGAGCTTGCCCGGTGAGCCCTCTGCGCTGATCTCTTCTGCCCCCAGCTCTGGCTCGAAGGCGGGAATGAGGTCCGGTGCCGCCCACTCCCGAGGATGCCAGGTTGACCCAGGCTGAGCTCAAGATTAAGGAGCAGGAGCTACAGAATGCAGGGGCGGAGATGGGTCTAGCTTTCATCGCTCATGACAGAGCTATCGACGAGGCCAAGGAAGCGAGGAAAGCTGAGGCCAAAGGCAAACTTGAGGCCCATTCCTTGCAGTGTAGGCTCGACTGGTCCAACTAGGTAGTCCGACATCTCTGTTCGGATCACAAAAAACTGATGGAGGCTCATGTCGAGTTGTCTCGCAAATGTGGCAAAGATCTCGCCGATATTAACAATCTTTTGATCGACTTATCGTAGTGGCAAGCGAAGCTAAGGCTAGCTGCGCGGAGGGATAGACTGGTAGACGCAGAGAAGCTGAAGACAAGGTACCAGAGGCAGATGGATGTCTTTTCTACAAAGAGCTACAGGTCTGGTTAGGAGAATAGAGAATTCAAAGGCCACACAGAGGTGGTAATGCTAGACCAGTTCGATGAGCAAAAAGGCATCGAGAGAGACCATTATTCTATCAGATACTACATACAGTAGTTTGGGGACAAGATTAATATCGTTTACCCTACTGATGTGTTGAAGATACTCGACGAAGAAAAAGATGGGCCCTCTACATATGTTTCTGTTGCCAAGGAGATTGTTCTCACTCCGGGTCCACCAGAACAAACTACGGAGGTCTCTGGGGATCAGCCTGGCAAGAGAGCTTTGATGGGCGAAGGGTCAAGCGTGGTCGTCTTGTCCAGCGACGATTCCGATTCCACTGCAGCTGGTCTAAGCATCGAAGCAGGCGTCGTTTCCCTCCTTGGAGGTAGCTAGGGATTCTCGCTCTTTTGTACATTTGTAAAGTGCTGACCACTCCGTGTAGAGCTGACCCCTTTTGCAAGCAACTGTTTAAATAATAAAATGGCGTATTCTTCTCATGCTTATTCTGTGTTATCTATTATATTCATTATTATATATTTTTTTTTGCTTGCATCCATGATCAGGGTCAGGCATTGTATACGATGCCATTCCTTTGTCGACAGTCTACCCGACTTCCAGGTCTGGCCCAATCGTATAAGATGCGGAGTTACTAGCGAATTCTCCTTATGCTATGACCGACGAGGTCAGCTCTGGAGATTAGGACGTGAGTTCCGGCTCACCCGACTTTGAGGATGTATAACTTCCGTTATAACTTATCTTAGCATAATATGATCCGTGCGTATAGCTGGACTTCTCTGACCTCAAATGGAAACGTGCCAGGAACTAACTCCAAGGATTGGTCGACAATTGTTTGGACCCGTCACTTCAGAGGAGGAGGCCTAGGCTTAGCTCTTTTCAGGAGCAAACATGGCATTACCACTCCGACATGTCGTTGCGAGTCTGCCCAAGACCTGCTCCTTACAAATAGAGACATTGTGTCTGCATTTGTGTCGACCACACATCCTATAGTCTAAGCAATAATAAACAGAATTTGGTTGTAATTTCTGCTTTTGCACTTAGTCTTGTCTGGACCTACTTCCAATGGGTAGGCCTTGGTTTCGTTCACTTCCTGCCCATACGTAGCTAAGGCACTCTCTGAGGAGGGTCTACTTCCAATGGTTAGACCCTGATCCTCTTTGCCTTTGGCTCGTGTGTAGCTAAGGTGCCCCCTGGGGAGGGTCTGCTTCCAATGGGTAGACCCTAACCCCTTTTTCCTTTGGCTCATGCTTAGCTTAAGTGCTCTCTAGGGGGGTCTCATCACTCAAATCTCCCCCACCCCGCAGGTATTCCTTGAGGGTCAGTGGCAAGTTTTCGCTACGCGGCCTGCTGCCCTTCATATGTCCTCTCGGGTCGTCGACAAGCGACGTGATCCCCGTGGTGCAATTCTTGGCGAGGTCCGCTGGCAAATATTTTATTGCACAGCTCAATCCCCTTCGCGCGTTTTCTCGGGCTATCAGCAATTATTTTATTGCGCGAGGTGATTCCCATAGTGCGATCCTTACTGAGGTCGGCTGGCAAGCATTTGACTACGCAACCCGATCCTCTTCGTGTGTTTTCTCGAGCCATCGGCAAACGTTCTATTGCACGATGTGATTCCCATAGTACGATCTTCGTCGAGGTATGCTGGCAAGCATTTTACTGCGCAGATTAATCCTCTTCGTACGTTTTCTCAGGCCATCGGCAAGCATTTTACTGTACGATGTGATTCTCATAGTACGATCTTTGTCGAGATCTACTGGCAAGCATTTTACTGCGTAGCTCAATTCTCTTCGTACGTTTTCTAGGACCATCGATAAGCATTTTATTGCACAATATTATTCCCATAGTACGATCTTTGTCGAGGTCTACTGGCAAGTATTTTATTGCGTAGCTCAATCCTCTTCGTATATTTTCTCGGGTCGTCAGCAAGCGACATGATCCCCACAGTATGATTTTTGATGAGGTCTACTGGCAAGATTATTTGGTTGCGTAGCTTTTTCTTTTTCATACATTTTTTCGGGTCATCGGCAAGCGATGTGATTCCCGCAGTATAATTTTTGATGAGGTCTGCTAGCAATCATTTTACTGCTCAGCTCAATCCTTTTCGTACGTTTTCTCGGGTCGTCGGTAAGCGATGTGATTCCCGCAGTACGATTTTTGATGAGGTCTGCTGGCAAGCATTTTACTGCTTAGCTCAATCATCTTCGTACATTTTCTCGGGAAATCGGTAAGCATTTTATTGCACGATATGATTCCTATAGTATGACCTTTGTCGAGGTCTACTGGCAAGCATTTTACTACGCAGCCTGATCCTCTTCGTATATTTTCTCGGGTTGTCGGCAATCGACGTGATCCCCGCAATACGATTTTTGATGAGATCTGTTGGCAAGCATTTTACTGCTCAGCTCAATCCTCTTCGTACGTTTTCTCGGGCCATCGACAAGCATTTTATTGCACGATGTGATTCCCATAGTACGATCTTTGTCGAGGTCTGCTGGTAAGCATTTTACTGTGCAGCTCAATCCTCTTCGTACATTTTCTCGGGCCATCGGCAAGCAACGTGATCCCCGCAGTACGATTGTTTTCGAGATCAGCTGGCAAGTTTTTAGTTGCACAACTCTTTCCTCTTTGTACGTTTTCTCGAGTCATTGGCAAGCGACGTTATCCCTACAGTATGATTTTTGATGAGGTCTTCTGGCAATCATTTTACTGCTTAGCTCAATCCTCTTTGTATATTTTCTTGGGCTATCGACAAGTGACGTGATCCTCGCAGTACGATTTTTGATTAGGTCTGCTGACAAGTATTTTACTGCTTAGCTCAATCCTCTTCGTACGTTTTCTCGGGTCATCGGCAAGCGATGTGATTCCCGCAGTACGATTTTTGATGAGGTCTTCTGGCAAGCATTTTACTGCTCAGCTTAATCCTCTTTGTACATTTTCTTGAGCCATCGGCAAGCGACGTGATCCCCGCAGTACGATTTTTGATTAGGTCTGCTGGCAAGCATTTTAGTGATCAGCTCAATCCTCTTCGTACTTTTTCTCGGGTCATCGGCAAGCGACGTAATCCCCGCATTACGATTTTTGATGAGTGAATAGTTCTGGGGTCTGGTACTGGAGACAAACCATTTTTCATAGCAATCCAAAGCACAAGTCCGTGTGGTAGAAATCCTGACCTGTTTTAGAATTAAGCTGTTCAATAATACAGGCATTTACATATATTTCACAACATTTACATGTATCTCACATGTGGTACTTTTTCAAGTGCTGGGCGTTCCATGTGTTTGGTAGGCTCTTCTCGGTCTTGAGTTCTTTCAAGACATATGCACTATTGTCAAGTACCTTGATTACCTCATAAGGCCCGATCTAGTTAGAGTCTAGCTTCGAGGAATTCCCCGTTCTGACCTTTAAGACCCAATCGTCGGTGTTAAATCGACGAGCGCTAACCTTCTTTGCAGAGTAGGACCTGGCCTACTGATGGTACGAGGCCAGGTGGACCAGGGCCATGTCCCTTGTTTTTTCCAAGAGGTCTGTGTTGTAACTTAGCTGCTGCTCATTCAGTGAGGCATCTCTTACCACTTCGGAGTGAAGGGTCGGGAGGTCAATCTCTGTCGGGATCACAGCTTCTGACCCATAGACCATGGCGAATGGTGTTCTTCCTGTTGACCTCTGCTCTGTGGTTCGATGGGCCTACACAATGGCCAATAGCTCTTCTAACTACCTGCCTTTAACCTCCTGCAAGTTCTTTTAATATTGCTGAATATGGCTTGTTCGTTGCCTTTGCTCGGCTGTTCCCCTGAAGGTAGTTTACGGATGAGAAACTGAGCCTTATATTATACAACTCACACAGCTCCTTAAGCTTAGTGTTCTAGAACTACGCGCCATGATCAGCGTATATCTTTTTCGATGTTCCGTATCGACAGATTATGTTTTTTCAAATGAAGTTAATTGTGTCTGCCTTATTAACGGTCGTGTAGGCTTCAGCCTCTACCTATTTGATAAAATAATCGGTGGCCAGCAAAACGTACCTTCTTCCTCTTGGACTTCTAGAGAGCTCTCCGACGATGTCCCGACCTCATTTAGAGAACGGCCAAGGAGTTATGTTCGAATGGAGCACCTCCGCAGGTTGGCGCTTCATGGGGGCAAACCTCTGGCACTTCGATCGGTGTGTTGAGCTCGTATTTCAGCATGGGTTCCTAGATTCTTGTTGGACCTCTTTGTCAAAGTCTTCCCCTCGCCCGCTCCTGGCTTCGCTTGCCAACAGCCCTTCGAGGCAATCGTTATCTCTACATACTTCTGCGACTTCATCTTTTAAACTCAGGACAGCCTTGTGGGCCCTTCTCTGCCTTCCGGTTTGCTTCTGCCAAGGCAGCAAGTATTTGGTCTAGCTTTTATTCCAAACCGGTCGTGCTTCCTGGGAGCTCCATTCAGCGTCGGGACGTGTGCTCCTAGTTGTCATTCTTGAGGGTGCCATCATCCGATGTTGTATGGCCTTTTGTTCGGGGAGAGTGCGGTCGTGAGACTCCTACTTTTTCTCTCGCGCTCGACATTTCCCATAGACAGCGCCAAGCTGTTGGTGCTGTTCTTACCAGTTGTCCACGTGTTTCTGAACTATTTACATTGTATCCACCAACTATCCACGTATCCTTGCTATCCTAGAATGCCTTTAGCTTAAGGCTGAGACGGAGAGGCAAGGGTGGCCATCTGTAAAGACTCTCCGATGCTTAAGTCAATGATTTATCCCTGAGACTGAATATCAAGGATTTAGTTTTTCTCTGTAAACATTTTCTTTGTATATCTTTCCCTTTAGGGAGGAAACAAAGCTTATATATATAATCCTGGAACTGAGAGCTTTTTGGCTCTCAATCCCAGGATCGATTACCTTTTTTCCGTCATTACTTACTCAAGAAAACATGGGTCGTGGTTACCATGACCTCCCTTGCATCGTCGCGGCCTGTTTTCTGCTGTCCTCTATGACTCCAGTCTGTCGGGGGTGAGATTTTGACAAGCCGTCGTTCTGTCAGGACGACTTGCCCAATGCGCACACCTATCCAGGATCGCATTAAATGCTCTGTCTAGGTCTGGAGCGGTGAGCTACTTCTTACGGTATTCTGGCAGAAGACCTTTGAGGCTCTCGACCCCCAGCTGTCAAGGTAAGAATCGGACTGGGCCGAATCCATCCAGGGTCTGAGATGGGTTCGGCCCTAGCCTCGGACAACCCATTAGCCTATGCGGTACCACGTGCGACTCGTATGGCTTTTAATCGGTCACTCTGGATACGTATCGGATGGTATGCCCCACTTGTGACCTGTTCTGCCACTTAATCGTCTACGTGATGTATGATTTAGGAACGGGTCTCATACTTAATATTATTATTTGATACATGGTATCTTACACGGTTTAATTCCAATGTACACTAAGACGATATTTGCCTTAAGAATGGAGGATGAGCTCATTTCATTAGGAATTTTGTTTTACATTTGAACATGGTTTTTTGTAAGTTATTTTTAGGTTCTATAGTAGGAGATTCTCTTTTGTTTTCTCCAAATATGTCTCGGACTCTCAGGAGCGCAAGGCTTGGTATGGAAAGGCCACCCCACCACTCACGCCTGCTCCAAAATGCCTGCATGCGTTAAGTCCAGGGCCAGGAGTACGGAGCATGCCAAGCCCACATTCTCGGCATTGGGTGAAAGAAAAAAAAAAAGAAAAAAAGAGCAGTCTATATGGCATATGCTTTGCAAGTTGTACAAGAACTCAAAATTGTGGTTAGTCCAATATTAAAAACAAATGTACAGCAAAAAGAAGAAGAAAAAAAATGCAAGAGAAACACAAATTAAATTAAAAGACTTCTCCCTTATTTAATTAAATTCAAATGTAGGATTTAAAGAATCTTTCCATTTATGGACACTTGTTATGTTCTAAGAAATGGTCATTGTCACTTGGAGAAAGAAAAAAGAAACGGACAACACAAAGAATACTATTGTTTAAATAAACGTTATACAGCAAAAATGGAAGCAGCTCCCTTTTTTTATTGTATTGTATTTAATTAAAGAAAATGGCAGAAGACTTTTTTTTCTTTCTCATTCTTTTTCCTCTTGTTTTTGGTGGGTCAATTTTTTTTCTTTTTCTTTAGTGAGTGGGAAAAGGGTCATTAGAAACAAACAAAAGAAACAAAAATTCATGTAAACATATAAGCACATGCCAAAGATTCATTGGGGAAGTTTATTGTTCACAATTAAATTTTCTCTCCCTACTTCATTTGCCAGCCTCAACCGACCAGAACCCCTTAGCTTATTCCAAAGCCAGCTTGTATAGTATTCTTTCTTTAAACTTGGGTATGACATTTGTAATTAAAATGCCATAGTATATTACTATCTACATGTTGCCTACCTAACCCATAACCTAGGTTTGATCTTCTCCTTCCATTTTTTTTTTAAAGTATAAGTAATGACAATCTTAATAGTTAATATATATACCTTAAACTCATCACATAGCTTTAAGTACAATCATAAATCTCCTTTTTGTTTAAAGTAATGAATATTAATAATCTCTTTCCCCCTTTCTCTCCCACTTTGTCTTCCATGTACTTTGGAGAACGAAAAATCCCAAAATTGCAAAAGAGGTTTGGACATTCTGCTTTCAATGTAAAGAAAAAGATAAATTTAAAGCTCTTTGACATTTCTTACTTTGAATTGTGTTCTAAAATATTTGTGGGCGGTGTACCAAAAAATTTTGCACTTCTTCCTAAAAGGAAATTTTGGGATACATAGTTTTTTTTTTTTTTTTGAATGCACTAAAAAATAATCAGATTATTCGTACATATTCAGTTGAAGAAAATAAAGACCTCAATATTTACAGATATACTTTTGAGTATTCTTCTTATAGTGTCTTCCCTTTCTTAGGCCTTTCTAACTTTTGGAACTTTATTAAATGCCTCCAAAATCAGAACTTTCAATTGGGAATCTATTAGAAATAATTCTTGGTGGCCAATGGCGGGGGTAAATTTGATAAATTTTCATTGGTCATTAATTCATGTTGGTGATTTGGGGTTGGAGGAGGGCTCGCATATGGGATTTATTGGACGCCATGGACGTCCCATATACATATTCTTTTCCTAAATTACCATCACAACAACTATAATTGAAAATAAAATGCAAAACAAAAATAACTAAATTGAAACGTAAGAGCAATATATTTTATAATATCCATAAAATACATACTTTTCAATCAACTGCTAAAATATTTAAAAATTTAAGAAACTAGATTCATTTACTTTTTAATTTTAAATTATATTTGGACAATTTATTATTATTATTATTATTATTTCCAAGGCTACTCAATTCTCAAATTGAGTTTAGGTTTGTTTTCTAGCATGTATATTTTGATAAACTTGGTGGTTGAGTCTTTTTATTTAAGTTCAAATTATGTATTTCATTCTCTAAAAAAATATATATTTTCCATGAATTTTTCCCCATTTCACAATTTACGGAAAAGGGTGACTAAATAATTGTTAAATTTGTAGATATTTCATAATAAAAATGGTGATTCTATGGGGCTTTATGTTATTTCTAGTTGTGGGGATGATTTAAAAGAAAAAGAGAAATCTTTCATAGACCTCTAGTTTTAACCACAGAGGGTAATGTGTTTTCTCTATTATTATTAGAATCTAGTAGCACTGTTAGATCGACTCTCTTTTACAGTTTTTATTTTACTATTTGACACGTAGATTTTATTAAAATATCTCACATATTAATATAATAATATATATAATAAAATTTACATATTAAGTAACGAGATAAACAATAAGTAATGAGATAAACAAGCATACCTAGCATTTCTCTAAAATTTAATGGTTTTATGATCGTTCATTTACAGTTATGAGAATTTTATGGATCAATTTTCATATAAATTAGTGAGTGTAATGCATTAATGAATGAGATTTTTATTTTGATTTTTTTTTTTAAAAAAGATATACAAGGGTTTCGGTCAAAATTGATCTATACACACAACCTTTTAATCATAATTTCCCAATGTAACATTAGTTTAAATACTAATTTAATAAGTTGAAAATAATAGTAAAAAAGAGTACGTACGTTAAGGAGTATACCTCAAAATAGCAAGATACTCTACTTCTCACGTAGAGATAATAAGGCCTAAAATTTAATTTAAAAAATGACTCATCACTGATCTGTTTTTTTTATTATCAAAAAAGAAAATATGCCACCATTATACTTCCATTTATTTTAGGGTATCATTTTTTAATTAACTATTTTGAGTATTTTTTTATTTCACACGAAGAAAATATATAATACATATAATATGATATATATATATACATATATATAGGTACCAATCTAGTAGGTATTTTTTTTTTTTACCTATGCATAAGTATCAATTTGGCCAATAAAAATTTAGCATATATATTTTTTTATTATAAAAGATAAGAGAAAAAAATGAGTATTAATAATGCACGTCTTTTCATGCATTTTATTATAGTCATTGGATCACCGTTAAATGGTGATCCAAAGGCTAAAAAAAAATACTTACCCATAGGTTAAAAAAAAAAAATCCTATTAAATCGGCAACCTATATATATATATATAAAATACCTACTGGATTGGTGCCCTATGATTGCCAATCCAATAGGTATTTTTTTTTTTCTATATATACATATATATACACGTTTTTCCCCCTAGATATGGGCCATACTGACTTCGGTTAGTAGTTGAGACACAATTATTTGAAAATTTTAAAATTTTTTAAACGAGTCAATAGAATATATAAATATATGTATACATATTTACGCTTTACTTGTTGTATATATATATAAAACAAATATTTTTTAAAAAAATTTTTACAATAACCAACTATAATTGGAAGAAGAAATTTCTTCAACCATATAAACCATATACTTCTAAAACAAACCTATAGACTCGACATCAATTGATTAAACACTCAAAACAACATCAATAAGACCTTAAACTACTCAATGTATCTGACTTTATAAAGTGGAATTCTTTCAAACCGGCTTCCTCCAAATACATCAATTAATTA
>JXTB01000548.1:205707-260107 GCA_002914805.1 Parasponia andersonii | reverse complement strand
ATATATATACTTAGTTTATATAAACTATATGGATATGATTATGATCAAGTTATTATGTTAATTTAATATTAGTATGTAAATATATATTTATACTCTATTTTATTTCAAATATTTTGTGTATGTAATGAATTTGGATTACATTTATAAAATTCCAGAGAGTAGTATAGACAAATATATTACAAATACCCCCTGAAAATATATACCACGTCGCTTATAAGGTGCCGAGGAAGATTTTATCTACCAAGACGTCTTGGTAGACATCTTCCTCGGCACCTTATAAGTACCGTGAAAGATGCCTTTCACGGCGCCTAATAGGCACTTTAGTAGACCTTCCAGGACGCCTAATAGGCACCTTGGTAGATCTTCCACGACGTCTTATAAGCGCATTCATAACTAAGGCCTATTACAGTACCTGCAACCAAGGTGTTTTTATGGGCTCCGTGAAAGGCCTTTCAAGGCACTTATAAAGCGCCTTGAAAGGCCTTTTTTGTTGTAGTGATACTAGACGTAATTTTCTCGTTGAGAGTGAACTACTATAAATTTTTTATTTTTTATTTTATTGCTCTTGATAATAAAGGATCAGACATCCTAATTATCCATAATATGATGAAATTACTAAGTATGTTGTCTTATATATATAAATAACATAAGCTTGATGTTAATTTAGTTGACAGACAGCATGGGAAACAAAACAGAAAATTTTATATAACAAAAATATGAACTAGGCTAGGATATAATTAAATATTAAACTAAAATAAAAGATAGAAATTTCGTACTCTTTTCCTTATGAGCTTTTCAAAAAAAATTATATGTGATGCTACTGGAAAAAAATTATATGTCATGCTACTGTCTAAATCGATCAAATTATGTAGTATCTTTTTCTTATAACTTGCTTAACAACTGATACGTACGTGCATGTATAATGGTTTCAACTTTACCGAGCCCCCCTCCCAAAACAAATTTTCAATTTTATTCCAAAAAAGACTATTTAAAATCAATTCACTTTATATATGTTGCTTACTTTAAATAAAAACAATCATCATCTTCATATTTATTCGCTTTACAATTGATATGTGCACATATAATGGTATTCAGTTCATTGCACGAAAATTGTTGAAAATATTCTAAATACATATATGTACGTATTGTTAGCATATTTCTTGCTATGGGCTTAGATATTGAAATATATATATTGTATATGGGCTGATGTCTATTAAGGAGCCCAAAACTAAAGTTATATAATTAAGTTAATTAAATGGGCTTATGAAACATCAACATTTATTATTGTATTCATGGTATGGGTTAATTGTGCGTAGAAGTTCAATGTCAAATTAGTTATGTGTGATACAATAGATTGGATGCAATTAAAGACTGTGTATGGTTCCTAAGATATAAAACAATTAAAAGGAATGAAAACTGTTGTATTGTTTTCTTTTTTTTTTTTTCCAATCTCTTATTCTTACAGCCTCTCCACCCTCGTCTGGAGAGAAACCAAGAGAAATCTTTGCTTTGTTATCTTAGAAAACTAATCACCCAAAGATTTATTACACCAATGGATTCTGGTACACTTCCCTAATTTTTTTCTTTCAATTTTAACAAGCATACTTAATGATTTACATGAGAATCCTTCTGTATATATGCTCTATGTGATGTATACGAATATTCATGTAGATTGTATGCCATAATTTATTATATGGATTAATTATTGATAAGTTTAATCCAACACGTACCGTAAAATCCTAAATTTTATAAAGTTAAATAATTAATTTTGCTTCCAGGGTATTTTAGTAATTTCTATTTTTAATTTATTTAAATAAAAATATGAAATATTTGATATTTAAAATATTGAAATTGAATCTGAATAATATAAGGTCTAGATACATTGGAGTAAAAATAAAGGACTCAAAAATAAATAAGAAAGGGATCAAAGTGAAAAGATCTTTTGGAATTATGACCAAAGTAGAATTTCAAGAAGATTTTTTGGTCAAGTCAGATGGTAACACGTATCCCACTAGTAATAGTGCCCTTAGACTCTTTAAAATTACTCGAAAGCTATCTTCCTCCTTCATTCAAACCGATGTTCTGCAACTATTTACCAGCCGGGCCACTAGCCGCTTTCGTGCCCGACACACTTGCTCGCTCTAATTAGAAGCCGCCAACGAACTAGCACCAGGTGCTGCCGCTATGAACCGTTACTTCTTGCCGAAGAAAAAGCCACCTAAAGTCATCGCCACCGGAATTTTTTTTACCCGTCATTTCTTCCTCTGACGTCTGATCAACACATCGTCACCACTGTTCAACTCGTCTCGACGCCAGCTTCCATTTCTGACCACTTTCAGCCTCTAACTCGGCTCCGGTGAGAAACTCATTACTGTAGCAATTTAATAATATTAAAATTTGTGGTATTTTTCTAATTATTTTGGAATTCAGCTAATTACCCCGAGAAAACTATATCACGTGAAAGAAGAGACTGAAACATGAAATTTCATGATTTTGAAGTGTTGAAACGGTAACTGAAAGTGCATTAATTATCAAAGTGAAATAGTGGTATTTTTCTAAATGTTTTTCAAAAATGATATTTGTATAATTTTTAGATTTTTGAGCCCATTTAATGCTAAAGATCTCAAAACTGAGTTCTTATTTTGAATTTGGATTCGATAAGGTCGGAACATGAATTTTGACAAAAAATATCATTATTTTCTGAAGTGGCGTGAAAATCAAGAAAATAGCTCGTGAATTGAACCGTTTTGCGTGCCACAGGTCAGTTCCGTATTGGAACCTGTTTTCGACAAACTTTATATCTAACCCAACGTTTTCAAGTGTTCTGAATTCAATGGTGAACTTTGTTTCTCAATCTGAGGCCCTATTTGGAAATTCACTTTTTCGAGTGAACGTGTCGGGATCCAGAAACGACCGTCTAAACAACCAGCTGATTGATAAAAGACTTTTCTAGCGTCGTTAGCTCAGCATAATTACTATTTCGAGGTAGAGGATTCGATTTTCTTGTTTTCTATTATTTTTCATTAAAATTAGAATTTATTTTGAAAAAAAAAATTTCGTGATTTTATTAAATTAAATTATTTGAATAATTATTTTAATGAACTGTGAACTTGTGAAACATTATGGACTGCTCTGGATATTTTCTATATGATTTAGTACAAGTTTTAAACTTAGGATTTGGTTAAACCATAGGAAATATACTCTTGGATTTTTAAGTACAAAATAGATTTCTATTTAAAAATTAGAGCACATCTAGAATGTTAATTACTGCATAGTTGTTTGGGACTCCACATATTGCACATTTCATATGATCATGCATGAGAGTTGTCTTACGCATCACGGTATTGTAGTAGGCAGACTAGTACACCCGCCTTCGGTGAGAGTCTGTAAACCCGTACAAGATTTGTTTTCTAACTATCTCTACTCGGTAAGTGTAGGCATTCGGTGCCCCTCTGACTCGGTAGGATTAGACATACGGGTATTCCTCCTGTTTCTAAAGATAGATGTCAGGCAGGGAGCACTCAATACATGTAGTATAAGTTGCTATAGTCGTGATGAGAATATGAGAGCTCATATGAGGTGTTGATTTATATGATGTGTATTATACTTGTTTTATTATGATTTTCAATATGTTTCACATTGATATATGGTTTTGGTCTTTATCATGACTTTCTGTAATGTTTTTCTACTTATATTTTGAGTATAAAAATGCTTTCCAATACTACTAATTATGCAGATATTTTGAGAATTATGAAAAGTCTTTCTTAAAAAGGGTAATTGAGTAACCTATTGAGCATTTTATACTTACCCCCTTACTTTCTTCACAGGTAGTGTCCAGTGTAACATCAACGACCAACAAATGGATTAAGAAGCTATTTTTTACTTGTAGTTCATGACTTGATAATACTAGGACTATGGATATGTCTTGTTAAATAAATAGATTATGCTACTTTGAATATGTCTGTAAACTATATATGTCAAACTAGCTTAATACTGAAATGTGAATAATGATGTTCGATTAACTATTTTAATTTGGTTTTTTCTAAATTATTTGGTCTATGTTTATTGGTGACTATGAATCGTGGGATAGATTCACTGGTTGGAATTCCAAATATTTTTATTTTTCGTATCGTTTTAAAAATTTAAAACTCTTAAAACTTTTCATTTATAAATTAAAAAATTTTTAATTCTAGTGAAATTTTCCTTCTACTGTTGTCCTGATTTTGGATTGTGACACATACGACTTCTTTCAGGAAAAAAACAAAAAAAAACATAAAAATAAAAAAAAATAGAAAAAAAAAGGGAAGAAAAAGAGGAAGAATCATCTTCTTCTTATGAAGTTATACCCACCTTATAAAACAAAAAGAAAAGTCTAAGGGACAATTCTTTTGATATCATTTTCATGTGTTCTTATTTCTTAATGAGGAATTACTTAACATTAATCTCTATATAATAATTCTTGTTGCCGTGAGCACTGAGCAATATTTTAAAAGAGAGTACTGTTTATAGCAGTTAGAGGCAGGCAAGAGAGGATTGACCACGTAAATAGATCTCCGAAAAGGAACGGAGTCTGTTCCCACAAATCACAAAGGGACAAATACGTCATAACAAACAAGATCCCCCCACCCCAATAGTTCGCGGAGAGGAGACCGAAAGCCTAAGAGAGAAAATTTAGCAAAACGACAACAAAGATGAGAAGAATCTATTTAAATATATTTAACCTCTACAACATACATGTAGCCATTGTTTTTTTTTTTGAAAAAAAAAAATTGAGAACAAAAAAAAAACCATATTTGTATGCAAGCCAAGAAAGCTAGCTAGTTAAATTGCAATTTTTTTTTTGTATAAATATTTAGTACGCAAATTTTCATTTTTGTCGGGGAATGAAATGAAAGAATTAGATCTCTTTAATTTAACTCATTCGTTGGTTGAACTCCTAACGTAGTTTGACTAGTCAGTGACTAAACTTGAGTAGATGCAGCTAAGTTAGACCGAGTCGTTGGGTTAATATAAAGAACTTATCCTACTTTCATTACACGTACTTTGGCATTTACTTAACCATTAGTCATTATTCATTCTTGAATATTTTTGACAAAAAGATTCCAATCCATGACCACATAAACAACAAAGGGAACTCCAAAAACCAGATTCCCCGTTCACTTTCTCAGTTTTATCAATTTGTTTTCTCTTTTTTTTTTTTGGATCCTCATTTTTATTAGGTAAAAAGGATTGAAAAGAAGAAACAAGGGAAAATATTTCCTGAAAATTTACTTTTTATCTTTCGTTTGAATTTTATCTTTATTATATATACTTCTAAAAATTACGCTGAATTTTCTTCCGAACTCATTTACATTTTTTTTTCTTTTTTTGGGGTTTAAATCCAAACGTGAACATAGTATCTTCCCTCTATTTTTGTTATTATTATTCTAGATAAAATTCAAGGTCCAAACTTGCCTAAGATAATAAATGAAAGTGGGATAATAACTCTTGATCACTTCTTAACGAATTTCAGGAAATTCTACAGTATAGTGGAAAAAAATATTATCGAGAAAATATACCTATCAATAGTAGTATTTTTTTCCCCCCTAAACTCTCGTATTTTTCATCATAGTTATATAGTATTTCATATAATTTCATATGACTTTCAACGAATATATGCCATTAATAGGTTATATAGTACGACAAAAGTCTATAATAACTACGTAACACTATATACAAACAGAAGACATATTAAGGAAGACAATAAATTTATGCTGCCATGCCAACTGCCAAGAGCTGAATATTCATTACTGGGATTTAAGAAGACATCAAACAACTACATGCATAGTATAGTCTATTCCATATCTCAGACAAATTTTCTTCAGTTTTATCCTTATTTCTCTCTTCCAACTATTCCTCCCCTAGAAAAATGAACCCAAAAAAAAAAAAGGCAAAAAGAAAGAAGATAAAAGGACGTATTCTTCAAGTCTATTTGTCCTACTCACCTAATACCTATCTATTTTGATTCCCTGTATTCGATCAACAAGTGTCACTCCATATATTTTTTTTCTTCTTTATTCTGTACTTGACCCTTCTTTTTCTTACCAATTTTCTTCCACCTTTTTAAGTTTTAAGCCCCAAAACTTAAAAACTGCCAAAAACACCATTATAACCGAGCTGACTTAAGCTTTTGGCATAGCCGAGGTCATCACTTCAGTAGGTCCAATCTTGGGGTAGACACATCTCGTTCTGGTTCATGGCCGGCGCCGCCCGTGACTGGCCCTTCTTAAATGAATGTATCCTATTTCTCCCGGAATTATTAAAAGTCCCTGAATATAACAAAAAAAAAAATAGTAGTAACGAAGATCCACTTGTTCGTAAATCACACCCCCCCAAAAAAAAAAATTAAAACTGAAAGAATATTTGAACAGAATAAGATTCTTTTTTTTTTTTTCGTCATTATGTACCATGTTGCATAGGATAAAAATCAGGAGCATTTTGTCTGGACAAGTTATCCATTCGGTCAAAGTGAACTTTCAGTGCCTGCATTACTTTCGCCGGTATGAGAACAGGTGAACATCCTGAGTCAAATAGAGATAATACCCCCCCAAAAAAAAATCATATATTAGAGTTCTTGGAGTTAGGTCATAAATATGTAACACACTAAAAAAATTAAAACAAAATAAAGGTCAACCCTTTTCTGATTACAAGTCGATATTTGAGTGTATAAAATGAAGGGAATTTTTTTTTTTTTTTTTTTTTGCAGAAAAAAAAGGGGGAGAAGTTGGTTCTTGAACTGAACAATTTGCAAAAGGACCAAACTCCAAAACTAGTGGACCATAGGTAGGAAATTCTAATTCGCAACTAAGTACTAACCAACAATAATATTTTGGGTAGTTCCGAAACTTAGGAGATGATGGAATAAGAGGAATATTTTTAAGATTAGGATTTAGGAACTATCATTCTACATCCAAGGTCACAAACCAACACCAAAAAGAATATATGACCTCCACTAATTACCAGAATATCAAACATGGTATAGGTGATATTCCATTTTCAGGACCAACCAGTCTAACGACAAGGGAACCATAAGAAACAACATCCCTTCAACGTCAAATTCTGCTAAAAATAAAATTTAAGAATGAAACTTGGTATATAGATCATTAATAATAAACCTCCTTTTTTGCGTGACTCTGATGCGTCGCCAATTACACAGGGCAAGAAGACGCCGGTTCCGCAGGACCCACTTGCCGAATCCGACCCGCCAAGGAAAACCGCCCTCATACCCGAACCCATTCGTTGCTTCTGGTAATTAACCGAAGATGGCCAAGCGTGACGATTTGTAGATGATCTTTCTTTTTTCACCAACTGAAGATGGTTATGATGATGCTGATGATGATGATGATTTTGTTCATGGGTCTCAAATTTCTGGTCTAGTACTACTCTATTTGTTGAGCTTTGTTGCTTTAGAATAAGCTCTTGTTTCAGCTTATAGAACTACTTAAAATAAAACCAAACATATATATATATATATATATATATATATGTATGATGAGTTGAATCTTCTGTTAAAAATAATAATATAAAACTAAATATGGGTTTTTTGGGTTTTGTAGTAATAAACTCTTACTTGAATAGCGCGAACTTGATCAAGAGTTAGAGCTTGTTTTTTGCGAGATCCTGAAGTTGGGTTCACGACTAGTATCGGGTCTGAATTGGGTTTCATTGGTAAGCTCTGATATTGATTGTTACTCAGCGAGTATTTGGACCCTTCATTGTTCATATTCATATCTTCCAGCTTTGCCGTGATCTCAAAGCTGCCGTAATCCCAAGGGTACTGTCGTTTTTCCATCACAGGCGTCGCCGGAGGCGTTGGCTCCAGAGAAGGCCCTTCGGGGCTTCCGCAACTCGAGCCAAACGGGGACCAAACCCTTGTCGGTTGCGACCCCCAGCCCCTGAAATCCCTTAACTAAAAACGACAATAACGATCCTTAAAATAACTTCTTCGATGAAAACAGAGTAAGATATACAACAAATATTGAAATACACAAACATACCTCGTTCTGTTTTTCTGGGCCAGTATTGGGAGGGAAACGACACCGTTTCTCATCGTCCGGATCAGACGAGTAGTGAGTCATGATCCTATCACGAGTCAACTCGGCAATGCAACAGTCGTCTTTCTGGTCGGTCTCCGATTCCGGGGAAGAACTCACCGGCGAGGAGAACTCGTCGAAACTAAGAAGCCAAGGCTTTTGAGGGTGGTCGAAGCGTAGATTTTCAGAGAAACTAACTCCATCGTCGTTAATGTCAGCGAACTGAAACTGATCAGAGGATAGCAACAACTCTCCACCCCGGTGTAGGTCAACGGCCATCATAATAATATTACTCGTTTCTACCCTTTTGCCACCAGAAATTTTTTTAAAAAAAATTAAGAAAAATAAAGAAAAAAATATCAGAAAAGTCAGGTGGGGTTTTGATGATATGCTATTATGGCCGCCGCTACCCCGAAAAAAGAATAAGATTTGAAAGGAAGAGAGAAAGAGAGAGGGGAACAGTATACTGCTACTCTGCTTTGAGAAAAGGCTGAGTTTAAGAGAAGTGAGGAGAGACTAGAGAGACAGAGGTAACTAAAAAAATAATAATAATAATGTGGGGACAGGAACAGGGATATGGGGTCCACAGTTGTGTTTGGTTTTATGTCAGACATAATTGGGCTTTGATGGTTGGACCGTACGTTTGTCTAAGCGAAAACGCAAACTGAAATATCGCGTATGTGGCTATAGAGATCCGAACAACACAATTGGATTTGGACCAATGCCAATTAGAATGAAGCAAGCTACAATTTAGAGAGGTCGTCCGTGTTAGATTTTGCTCGTTGAAGATGATGTCGTCGTTTCACAGTAATTCATTAAATTTAAAAAATAGCCAAGAGAGTGCCAAACAACTCTCTCTTCCATTCTCCCGTTTCACTTCTCTTCAGAGTTAATTCAACATTCTCAAATAATTAACCACAAAATGGTTACATTATTCTTAACTATTACTAGCAAAAGCAATATTATTTTATGCTTTATCGTCTCATATGTGGACTCAAATAATGAATAACAATACTATTATTAAAAATGATTAATATTATTAAAAATATAACATATTTAAATAAAATTCATATGTCACAAACAATGAGACATGAGAGTATTACTAGAAATTATTTCAATAGGATTGACATAAAATATTAGATTTCTATCGTATATAAAATATTAGATTTCTATCGTATATACTTATATTCTATAATTCTGATATTAAGATCCAAGGAAGTATCACAAAATAAGTTAGATTTTAGGTAATATTTGATAGATAGGAAAGAAAATGAGAGGAAGTGAAATAAGGGATGGAAAAAGTGTAAGATACAAAAAAAGATGTTTTCCTTCTACATTTATTTGGTATATAAAGTGAAAAAAAATTAATTTATTTTAAAATAATTATATTACACTTTATAAGTCTCTTTTAGAAATTGGTATAAAAGGATAGATTAGCAAATTAAACTCCTTCATTAACTATTTTTTTTTTCTTCTCATTTTCTGCAATTTGGGTGGAAAGTTTGTGTGAACTGCGCCTACTTTTCCCATCTACATTTTCTCTTTTTTTTTCGAATTAAATAATTTATTTTTTCATTTTCTCTCCAATTTTACCTTCTAGTTTTTCTTTCTCCTCCATTTTTCCGTATTACCAAAGATAGCCATGTGACGATGTCAGACTGCCCTGATATAAGCCCCGTGGCTACACGTATGGTCATCTTTTGTCATACAATTTGGCTTCAGGAACGAATGATTGATGAGCTTTTAGCCTTTTATGTGGACGTAATTCGGCTCTTTAAACATTCGCTTTAGTCTTTGGTTCCCTTTCTTACTTTTTTTCCCCCTATTTGTAAACCTTTCTTTATTTTACTTATTTTATTTTATCTTTACCTTTTGTTTTATCATTTCTTATTGGGTGGATAGGAAGGGTGGGTGTGACCGTGCGAGCATCTTTCCTTCTTGGCGATCTGCATTGCAAGCATAAATGCATAGACAATAAAAAGTTTAGATTATGATAGCAACTATACATAGGTAACTTCTACTATAACCATGCGCCACTGGCTGCTTTTGTTATGTGCATTGATGTTAACCTAACATTACCAGTTTACTTTTATTATGGTATTAGTCAACAAATCACAGCTACTTGTAAATTATAATCCAGCTTTATTGTTGTTAATTGGAATTAAATGATCTTCCTGCCATTGAAAAAAGAAAAAAACAAACAAACAAATATTTACAAACTCGTTCTTTGTTTTTTTTTTCTCCCCTTTTTGGAATGAAGACAAGTAACAAAATCATCTAGCCAAAATGTCCTCCATTTTTTTCTTTT
This sequence comes from Parasponia andersonii, assembly GCA_002914805.1. Lineage (NCBI taxonomy): Eukaryota > Viridiplantae > Streptophyta > Magnoliopsida > Rosales > Cannabaceae > Trema > Trema andersonii. The sequence goes on along the minus strand of JXTB01000548.1, from coordinate 249,727 downwards.
TTAAAAAGTGTTTTTTTTAATAAAATAAAGTTTAACTAATGATCTCTACTTATTACAAATTAAAAAAAAAATCTGATACTACTAAATCTCCACCCCACCCTACCCCATTAGAGATAACAGAGTCTTACGTTCCCAGTATGATTCGAATCTAAGACCGAGATCTCAAATAATGAGTATCCTTACCGCTTGAGCCAGCTCATTTTGTCAAAAAAGGAAAACACAAATTATCCTCCATTTATCAACTCCTAAAGCAAAAACCAAACTAAGCTTCAAACGTTAGACTGATTAATGTTATTTGCAAGTATTAACTAATAATCTCTACTTATTACAAATTAAAAGAAAATATATAATACTACTAAATCTCCATTCTACTTCATCCCATTAGGGATAATAGGTTTTTACGTCTATCCTAGTGTAATTCGAATTTAGGATCGAGATCTCAAATAATAGGTACTCTTAAGACTTGAGTCAACTCATTTTGTCAAAGAAAAGAAATACAAATTATCCTCCATTTATCAACTCCGAAAGCAAAAACCAAACTAAGCTACAAGCATTGGACTAATTAATGTTATGTGCAAGTCTTAATATTCTAAATGTGTGATTAACACTTGTAATCAATTTTAACTTCGTTAATTAAAAATATATATACACAGGACTAAATTTGTGTCGTATATATAGCACAGGCGAAGAAAGAGCTAATGTCTTAAGGAACGCTTGAATGGTTAATAAGCAGTTAGCACTGTATAATAAATAAATAAAACTATAGTTGGCAAATAAACAAATGCGATGTGAGAAGGGCTTTATGATTTTGGGGAAGTTATCATACTTGCACGTCCCACGAGGACAACTTAATTAGTTGCAAGGCCACAAAACTTAATTTAAAAATGTCTGGTCCTGCCCTACTTAGAAGAAAAAAAAGAATATTATATTTGTTGTGCAGTGAAAGCACAATTATTTTAAAGGTTTATATTTAATACTAAAATAATATTAAATATAAATTATTAACTAGTTATTGAAATTAACAAAAGTAGAAAATTCACAGAAAATACTAAATACAAAAATAAAGAAAAACACAAAATTTAGTGAGATTCAGTAAATTACCTACGTCCTCATGATAAGAAGAAATACAAAATCTAGACTATAATGTAAAAACCCAAATAAATGAAAAATGAGTAAAAAAAATAAAACTATAGAGAGCCTTAGGAATAGAAGTCCTTACCAATAGGGAACTAATTTTTGGGTCATTAAAACCAATTACAGAAGATTTTATTTATAGCCAACTATAGACCCCAAATTTTCATACACAAACAATGTAGAACAAAGCGCAAAACAGTTACAAAAGCTAATAAGCTAAATTCTAACAATTTCCACATTGGCGAGTTAAAATGTCCCACCCAAATTTTCCTATTTCTCATATCTTCTATTACAACAACACCACTTTGTCAAAATGTGACATCAAATTTGTAGAACGTTGATCAAGTCCAAATAATGATTGAACTTGATTGATGTCACCACCTTGGTAATCATATCTACAGGATTTTCAATAGTCTCAATCTTCTAAAGCAGTATCTTTCTTTCATCAATAATCTCTCGCACAAGTGATGTCGAACATCAATATATTTCGTACGTACATGGTATACTGGATTTTTCGCTAAGTGAATGGCACTCTGACTATCAAAATAAATATAGACACGCTCCTAAATAACTCCTAGCTCTTCTAGTAATCCTTGTAATCAAATAGCTTCCTTCACAGTATCTGTACTACTACGTACTCTGTCTTTGTAGTAGACAAAGCAATTGTAGATTGCAAAGTAGACTTCTAACTGATTGGTGCTCTTGCAAATGTGAATACATATCCAGTAGCTGAACCACATTTATCCAAATCACCAGCGTAATCGGAATCAACATAACCAACTATACACTAACTAAGTCTATCATCCCACTCAAAAACCAAACCAACATTTACAGTCTTCAATAAGTACCGTAGAATCTATTTCACAGCTTGCTAATGATCTTTCCCCGAATCATGCATATACCTATTCACAACTCCAACTGCATGTGAAATGTCGGGTTTCATACACACCATCGCATATATTAAGGTACCAACCACATTTGAATACGAAAGTTGTGATACGTACTTTCGCTCTGCATCTGTACTCGGAGACAAAGATGTACTAAGTTTGAAATAAGGAGCAAGCGATGTACCGACAGGTTTTGATTGTTCAGTCATATCAAAACACTGTAATACTTTCTTCAGATATTGTTTCTGAGTCAAGCTAACCTTGATTATCCCTCTATCTCTACTAATCTCTATACCGAAAATCTTCTTCGCTTTATCGAGATCTTTCATCTTAAACTCTTGATTCAATTGAGCCTTCAACGTCTCAATTTCTTTTTGATTTTTCAAAGCTATCAATATATCATCAATATACAAGAGTAGATAAATGAAAGACCCACCTCAGAGCCTGTAAAAATACACGCAACTATTAAACTTGCTTCTTGTGTAGTTCTAACCCACTATAAACCGATCATATCGCTTGTACCACTGCCTTGGCGACTGTTTCAACCCATAAAGCGATCTTTTCAGCTTGCAAACCTAATTTTCTTTTCCAATAACCTTGAATCCTTCTGGCTCAGTATATAGATTTTCTCTTCTAACTCACCGCATAAAAACGTGGTTTTCACATCTAATTGAACTAGTTCAAGGTCCAACTGTGCTACCAAGGCTAACAAAATTCTAATGGAGGAATATTTAACAACTGGAGAAAATACCTCATTGTAATCAATTCCTTCAACTGAACACAATCTTTCACTACCAATCTTGCGTTGAAGCGAATATCATTCTTATCGGGAAATCTTTTTTTCTTTTTATATACCCATTTGCACCCAATTGCCTTCTTGTGCTTCAGTAGTTGAGTTAGCTTCCAAGTTTCATTCTTCCGAAGAGACTGTATTTCTTCCTCTATTGCTCTCCCCCACTATTCAGTTTCTGAACTTTTGACTGTATCTTTGTACGTGGAAGGAATATCATCATCTACAATGGGAAATGTATAGACCACTATATCAACAAATTGAGCAGGTTTACGAATTTTACATTTGGGCATATTATGTGCAATTGATTCTTGTTGCTGTTGAGGCTCTTGGGCTGGAATCTCTTCATCATCTTCACTGTCCTCCTCTGCGAATAGAGTGCCACCACTATTTTCAACAACCTTAGCTGGGACTACTGTTATTGCTTTCTCAAACTCCACCTGCTAATGACTAGCTCTACTTATTGCGGAATACTAATAGTCTTCTCTTGGTCTTCCGTTACCTTCTTCAACATAGCAGACTCATCAAAAGTAACATTCCTAAAATCTTCCTCGAGCTTAGACACCAAAGTCGATATCCCTTTATACTTGAGCTGATACCCATAAATAATGCTTTCTTGGCTCTCGAATCCAACTTGAATTCTTTCACATGATAATAGATAGTAGAACCAAATACATGTAAAGAATCGTAATCACTATCAGTTTTTTTAGACCATATCTCAAGAAGGGTTTTTCCTCTAATTGCAATCGATGGTAAAAAATTAATGAGATGACACACATACTCAATTACCTTAGCCTAAAAAGCTTTGCCCAACCCAGCATTGGATAACATACACCAAATCTTCTCTAATAAAGTCCGATTCATGTGTTCTGCCACCTTATTCTACTGTGGCATTTTTCAGACTGTAAAGTGACGCACAATATCTTTAGACTGGTAAACTCCTAAAAATAGATCACTCATATATTCTCCACTGTTATCTGATCGAGGTCATTTGATTTTCTACTCGACTGAGTCTCAATCATCTTTTTCTTTTTAAGAAAAACTTCAAGTACATCATCCTTAGTCTTCGTTACATACACCCAAACTCTTCTGGAAAAGTCATCGATAAAAGTAACAAAATAATATATACCTTTCAAAGAAGATGTCTTGGTAGGTCTCTACATATTAGAATGAACATAATTTAGAATACCTTCAATATTGTGAATTATTGTGTTGAACTTCACTCTTGTCTGTTTTCCCATAACACTATATTTAAATCAGTCCAACTTGCAGATCTTCGCTCTTTTCAGTAAGCCTTGCTTTACTAAACTAAATAAAGCTTTTTCCTCTACATGTCCCAAATGCATATACCATAGCCTGGTAATTTCTGAAGCTTCATCATCCTCAAAAATTGCAGCAACTGATCCAATAATTGTACTACCATCAAAGTAATACAAGTTATTTTTTCTTGTAACTTTTATTACCACTAAAGAGCCTGAAGTGACTTTCAAAATTCCATCTCGTATAGACATAATGATGCTTTTAGATTCTAAAGCACCCAAAGAGATGAGATTCTTCTTCAATTTCGGTGCATACTGAACATCTATTAGAACTCTAGTAGATCCATCATAATTTTTCAATCGAATTGAACTTACCCCAGCAGTTTTACATGATTTATCATTACCCATGTAAACAACTACGCCATGTAGCTCTTCAAAGTTGAAGAACCACTCCTTGTGAATACACATATGGTAAATACAACCCAAATCTAAAATCCACTCGTCACGTTGTGACGTCAAAAATTGACTAATTAGAGCAAAATCTGACTTAACAGTAAAGTAATACAGAGATGATCTAACTTATCAGGAAGGGGCCTAATCAACAATATTGCTCTATCCTCATCTTTGAAGGTTTCATCCAAATTCAAAAAATCTGCTATTAACTGGTTAAAAGTATTAATGTGGTTACCAATTGTCATACCAGGCTTCAACTGGAGGTGGAAAAGTCTCTTCTTCAAGTATAGCCGATTCTCATTGCTCTTATTCATGTACTTATTCTCGAGCACCTTCCATAGCTTACTTGCAGAAATCTCCCTAATGAATGGATATTTCTATTCTTTATAAAGATATGAGCGGATCATACCACAAGTTTAACGATTGATCCTCTCCTATTCTTTATCATCTATTTTTTCCAGTTTCATCTCATCCAGAGCAATATCCTGATCTTGTTGACATAAACCATCTAGTACATCGCACTACCATAAGCGAAGTTATTTCAGCCATCAAATTTCTCCACATCAGTTTTTGCACTAGTCATAGTCTTCGTTTTTGCTGGCGTTGACGAAGATTTTGACATTTCTGCTAATATTTCAAATAGCTACTAAACAAAGTCTAGGGCGAACCTGCTGTTCTGATACTACTTGTTATTCAGCGAAAGTACAACTACTCCAAATACTTATATTTAATATTAAGATAATATTAAATATAAACTACCAACTAGCTACTGAAATTAACGAAAGCAAAAAATGCGCAGAAAATACTAAATACAAAAATAAAGGAGAACACAAAATTTAACGAAATTCGGCAAATTACCTACGTCCTTGAAGCGTTGCTGACCACTTCACTGACTTCAAATAAGAAGAAATACAAAATCTAGGCTATAATATAAAAATCCAAAAACCAATGAAAAAGGGTAAAAAAAAAAAAACAAAACTATATAGGTCCTTAGGAATAAAGGTTCTCACCACCAATAGGGAACTAATTTTAGGATGACTAAAACTAATTATAGAAGGCTTCATTTCTAGTCAACTGTAAACCTCAAATATTCACATAAAAGCAATATGAGACAAAGCGCAAAATAATTACAAAATCTAACAAGTCAAATTCTAACGATGTTTTCATTTTTTTTTGAAAGCAATATTATGTTTTCATTGATAAAGAGGTTTGATTTGTAAATGGCATTAATGGGTGTGAAATACAATAAGTAAAGCGGTCCTTTTTCTTTTTATACAGGCCAACAAGAAGTACTTTGTTTTGCTTCAATGATGGAATTCACGAATTTTGTAATGCAATTAAATCCCAGCTAATGAGGACAACCCAACGCTGAGAAATGAATGGATTGAACAAAAATTCAATATGCATCAATGAGCTTCGGTCTGTTGATCATGGGCTTCAACTTTGTTCAATATGAATGCATAAACATGCTCAGTTACCATTCCCATGTGGTTTTAACTAATTTAAATTTGTTTATTTTTAATGAAATCTTGCGCTAGCTTGATCTATGCTGTACCTTTTGCCCTTTGAATTGTCCTATGAATCTAGCTCAGAAAAGGACCGAGGCTCTTTTGTGAGGAATATCATGAGACAAAAGAGGGTTTTGTTTACAGATCTCATCGAAGTATTCAATAGTTGATAAGGGAAATAATTGGGATGAATGAGGAAGAACCAAAAATTAATTTTTCATGTTAAGGATTCCAAAATTTTTGTCTACCAAATAAGTAAGTAAAATCTGAATAGACGAGAAAGACAAACACATTTTTTATTTTGACTCCTTTCATTTTTCTGATTTTCATTCATTGTATAGTCCACTAAGGACTACTGAACACGAATCGTTTGCATTTGATCAACAGCATAAAATACGAAAAGGAACTGGTAATTACGTTTGAGCCTCAGCTTGATTAATTTATAAGAAGAATGGTCACAAAGATTACTTCTTGACCCGGGAAAAAAAAAACTGCTTTTCTCTTTCTTGTTGTTGTGTTACTATTGTTGTGGTGGTTCATCTTATATCTTATTCACATATAACTAATCTTTCAAGCAAAAGGTTATTAATGTACTCTTTTTTTCTTTTTGAGGTTTTTTTTTTTCTGTATTTTACACAAAATTTTTTTTAATAAGACATTGTTAGAAAGTAAAATCAATAATATTATTTCGGCAGTATCATTTGATATCTCTAAAAATTTAGTTGTCAGTTGTTTATTTTCTCCTAGAGTTTGGTACCTCTTCTTTGTTTATAATCTCTTTTATTTTATTTTAATTAATAATTACCGGAGGATTTTACTCATGTAACATTTATCAAAAAAAAATCTTTCAAGCAAAATTAAAATAAAATAAAATGGACATAACTAATCCGCACTCCGACAGTCCCATTTTGATACTTTAAGCTGACTTCATTTAGCTCCACAATAATTTAATTAAAATTATTCCAGGCGAAAAGTGTGTCTCATTTCATTAAAAAACAAACAAAGAAAAGAATACTTCATACATAATGTAGAAGCTTCATCTTCAATTATTAAGCAGCTACCATACTCAGGTAGTCGTTGTAGTATAGTGGTGAGTATACCCGCCTGTCACGCGGGTGACCCGGGTTCGATCCCCGGCAACGGCGATTTGTTTTCTTTTTTCTCAACTAAAATGATTTTCGTATTTCGGTATTCTCTTTCGTAAACTAAACAATATAATTATACAACTTTAAGTCTGTTACAGATACTGTACAGCCCGTCTTCTGCGAGACACCACCTTTTTTTCCGTTGCGTGAAATGGAAGAAGACTTTAACCTGAAAAGCCACGCTAAATTCTATCCCAAACTTCAAAGCTTCAATCTTCGCTACCAAGTAAAATGAAGACAAACAACCTCTTTCCTCAAAACAAAGAGGATGTTTATAATAATTCCGTCACCACAACCGTCGCTCGCGGCGGCGGCGGTGGAGTCAAGCCGGAGAAAATGTTCTCCGACTCGTCCCTCCGACGACGGGCTCTCACCACGACCAATATCCACATAATGGCACTAGACGGCGTCGTTAACGTGAATTCCCTCTTTACCCTCGCTCTCTTCCTCGGCCTCAGCTGGTACCCGACCTCCGATCCCCAAACCACTCTCATCGGCGCCGCGGCTTCGGATTGCGCCGCGGGCTCCGACATAGCCGAGGGCCTCATTGCCTTCCACGTGTACTCCTTCAGCTCGTTCCTGTTCTCGAGCCTAATCGCTCTGGCTCTAAAGCAGGCGATCAGGATCAGCGGGGGTGGCGAGTACGGTGAGGCTCTCCTCCACCTAGGGCGCGTGAACAGGGCGGCTTTGCGGTTCGGGATGATGGCTTCGGCCTTCGGATCGGTTTTCGGGTGCGGGTTCTTGATGATGGCTCTTGTGGATTTGGTTCAGATCAAGTTGGGGACCTTGGCTTGTGGGAGTGTCTATACTTTTGCTGCGGTTGTTCCTCTCGTTATTTTGGTCCCTTTGGCGCTCTTTGTCTATCTTTCTCTTGTGCTTCATGCCTTCACTCGCTAAGACCTCCTCATCAATCTTCGGTGAGAAATTCAGTCTTTTTTAATTTTTTAAATGTACATTTTTATTGATTATGTAAGAAAATACACGAATAGATGGAGAGAGAGAACAAAAAAAAAAAAATAAATAAAGAAGCATTTTTCTTTTTTTTAATTTTCATTCCTGTTTATGATCTTGAAATTATGAAATTACTATACGAAGATTTGTTTTAAATCCAAAAAAAAAAAGGAAGTGATGGTTGTAATTATTGGTTGATTTGATTGCTTTTATTTGGTTTATGATTGTCTTGGTTTAGAAAGTAACGAGTCACCAAGTCCTGGCTGAAACTTGTTATTGGTGAAAAAGGGTGCTTTGGAGCAACATTATGCTATACATTTAACATATACTTTTTCTCATTTTATGATCTCAAACTGATCATAGCTGGCAACAAGTGTGAATTTTATAGTATTGTTAAGCCTAATTTAATCCTTGGAATTTGATGTAATGATAATTTAATGGCTCAGATGCAGAATCTAGTAGTAGTACATTATTTTATTGTCAACTGTTGGAAATGGTTCATTTAACTTCTGTGGTAGTATAATACTATTTTCTTCGGAATTGTCCCATGGCCGTGATCCTGAAAAAACGGCTTGAAGTGTGTTTTGCTTGGTATACACTAAACAGAGTAGACATTTAAGCTGGTCGTATTGAGTGGCTAAGTCAAGGTGCTTAAACGTTGCTGCTCAAGCAAGTTACCTTCTTCTTTCTTAAACAATTAGTCCATTGATATTATCAATGTCTAGGCCCTAGAGCCTTCAGATCAGGAAAAATGTATTCGGAGACTTCACACCCTTCTCTGTCAAAACAATTCAAACCAGTTCATCTGATTTCTTGAAAGTTTTTCTCCCTGGTCTCTGTTCTTCGTACAGAGAAGACAGTAAGATTGCTAGCTTTTTGTACCCAATATCTCTTCAGTCAAAATAGTCTTTAGTTTTTTTGAATTTTGTTTTCATGTTATATATCATATGTCCGCACTTCCATGGCAAAGGAGCAAGTTTCTGTCTTTAGTTTTCGTCGACTCTACTGCTTTATCTTCTTGTTTTCTTCATTCTCATTCTTATCATTCATCTATTGGTGCCATGGCTATGGTCCGTTCTATTCTTTGTACCAAAAAATGGAACAGAAGCAAGTCCAACCAATTAACCTTCTTAGATATCCTTCTGCGTGGAATTATCTCTCTTTCCCCTCGTTTCCACCTCGAAAACTCTTAAAGATTGCTCTCTTTGTTAAGAAATGGCCTCATGGTTCTCGTGCAGGAGGGCTCGAACGGCATGCGTTGACTCTTCACCTGGAGCTTGCAAAACGAGGTCATGAGCTCCATGTCTTCACCACTTCGCCTCCAAACTCTTCCTTCCCTAGTTACCCAATAAGCAATTTATATTTTCATCTGTCAAAACCAACATCGGGAGGTTATTTGGACCAACCCACAGTGTGGAAGCAGTTTCAAACTCAAAACTCGACTGGAAGGCATTTTGATGTGGTGCACACTGAAAGCGTTAGCCTCATGCATACTCGATCTCGCAATCTAACCAACCTGGCTGTTTCTTGGCATGGAATTGCATATGAAACAATTCATTCCGACATCATTCAAGAGCTTCTGCGGAGCCCTGAAGAACCACAAGCACAGGCTTTGACTGAAAGACTTAATAAGGTGGTGAATGAAGTGAAGTTCTTTCCATTTTATGCCCATCATGTTGCCACCAGTGACCATGCTGGAGATATCCTGAAGAGGATTTACATGATCCCAGAAGATCGAGTTCATACAATTCTTAATGGAGTGGACGAGGAAATGTTCAAACCAGATATTGCCAAGGGCAAGACTTTCAAGCTGAAGTTTGGTATACCTGAATCTAGGACATTAGTTTTGGGAATGGCTGGAAGGTTGGTGAAGGATAAAGGGCATCCATTAATGTTTGAGGCTTTGAAACAGTTACTCAAGGAAAACGATAAGTTCAAAGAAAGAGTTCTTGTTCTGGTTGCAGGAGATGGTCCTTGGGCTGCTAGATACAGAGATCTGGGAACCAATATGCTTGTTCTGGGGCCTTTAGAACAAGCTCGGTTGGCGGCTTTTTATAATGCAATAGACATTTTTGTTAACCCAACTCTTCGAGCTCAGGGATTGGATCATACTTTACTAGAAGCAATTCTGTCCGGTAAGCCAGTAATGGCAACCAGGGTTGCCAGCATAACAGGGTCTGTAATAGCAAGCACTGAAATGGGTTATACATTCTCACCGACTATAGCTTCTTTAAAGAAGACCCTGTCCAAAATTCTGGATGATGGAAAAGAAGCTTTAGAGCAGAAAGGACAGGCAGCTAGGAAGAGGGGTTTGCAACTATTCACAGCCACCAAGATGACAGCTGCTTATGAAAGGCTTTTCCTTTGCATATCAGATTCTGATGGTGATGGAAACATGGACAATTACTGTCGTTACCAAGGTCCATTAAAGTAAAGTAGCAAATTATGCTCGGAATTTAAGTTGAAGCAAGCTTTTCCTGAAGAGAATGAATGCTTTAATCTGGTTTCTTTTAATAGCATTAGCTGTAGCAGATGACAGAGATGTACAGAGTGTTTTGGTGCTAGTTAAAACTTGGAAGCATCTTTGGCGATTGCTTAACGTATAGATTTGGCTAATTGCTATCTGTGTAACTGTTCTAAAAGTGTGTCTACTGTATCTTTATTCTCGTTACATAGCTATACGTACTTCTTATTTAGGTCTTTTGTATTAGCAATTTTTGTTGACCTTCGTGTAAGTCCTTGGAAGAAATCTGAAGCATTTGATGCCTGATATGTGTTTACTCTTCACCAATATCATCCATCTTGAGAATTGCATATGCATCTTCGAGAAACTCGTAGGATCAAAGACTTCGACAAGAAAATTTAACCATGTACGAAAGTCTATGTTGACATATAATGGAAGAAAGGCCCGTATCATCAGTTCATTGGCAGACATTACAGGCTCTAGAAAAGCATGANGCATTGAAAAACTTTGGTGAATCTGTCAAAGCATCTTAGCCTTGTCTGCGGTGAAACTCGTATAACACAATTACATTGTCATAAAAAGCTTTAGCAGTTTCAGACAAGAATGGTCCGCTGTATGCTCTTTTGATATCCGCTGCTTATTTATATTACATGTTGGTCATGCTTAACCCATGCCTCAGGTTGAGCTACTTATTTATATCGCATGTTTCCCTTATTTCCATTCAGGCTTCATGAATCCCTGCAAAATATGGGTACCAGTACCAGAGAGGTAGAGGCCAGTAAAAGAGAAATACTGCTATTGTATCTCATATTATTTTTAACAATAAAGAGAAACAGTGTTAATACTAGAATAAAACGATTAAAGTGAGTTGAAAATATGAACTCGGTTGAAAAAGTTCATTGATCGTTCTCATAAAAGATGAACTTTCCAACTTTATGCACATATGTGCACTTAGAAACTAGGAAAATCATTGTCTTCATTTAATTCGGTCAAATGTTATTGCTAGAATCTGAGAAGGTTTTCTGAAGCTAATGAATTGTTTGGAACATTTGAACTTCTCATAAGAAATATTCATAATATTGACAGTAAACTGGAAATGAAAAGGAGATGAATTGTTCATGCTGAGCTGAGCTTAAAGGGTAAGTAGATAAAGTATGTAGTAAAATCGTCCCATGTTGTGATAAGTAATGGATTTGAATATTAGCATACCTCAAAAAATAGTTGGAGAATTCATGCAACCTTGGAAGGAAGATCCTAATAATAAAGCGAACCTGCAGAAACCAAGTGAGCTGCTCAGATACCAAAATGGTCTAGAACATAGTCTCAAAGAGCTACTAAAATTTTCAGCTAAATCATTATAACCTTGCCACCAATTTCCTCGAGAAGCATCGTTCGAATTGTTTCCATTGGGTTCACCTTCCCGGCCATCTTTTTTGAACTAATTCATTCACAAGAGTACACGACCAAACGATTTTAATTTACACTCTTTCATCAATCAAACATGCTGACAAGATTATTAACTAATCAACACTCACCAGAGGGTAAGATCCAGAGGTTTGGGAACTTGGGGATTGGGAATATATGTCTTGCCCTCCATAGTAAAGCGATGAACTCAGATGACATGGTTCCACTTTTTCTTCTTGAAGAATCGAACTCCTGTCCTTGTTGGGTATGCCACGTCGTTCAGCTTCGCCACTGATAGCTACATCATTTTGGTGAACACGAAAGTTCGAGGCAGAATTCGTTAAGCATATAATTTTACGTCTAGGAATCAATAGGAACTGTTAGAGCAGATAATGGGAGGAATATGTTAATGATTGAATTTAGGTCGTTTCCTAGAATATATGAAAGTCCTAAGAAATTTGCTCAGTAACATAGGAGAATATATACGAAGAGAACTAATATCTTATAAAACTTTTATTCTTTATGATTGATGTCAAGACTAAGATTGAGAATTTGTTTCTTTTGGGCTATAGGAAAGAAGGAATGAAAAGATGTGGAAACAAACTGTATCAATCTGATTCCAGCCACACACACACACACGAAAGGTAGAGGCTATATCAGATTGAGCATATACCTGAGCTTTCATATGTGGTGGCGTGCCATGATTGGTTTCCAGGAGCATGTTTTTGCCAAGACCCTATCAGGTCAGAACTGGCGGAGTTTCTCCCCACCACCTAAAATTAGGCCAAATAAACAAGACACAGGAACATTAACAAACTCACACTCCATAAATGGAATAGTTGACTGTAGTTTGGCCTAATTTACTACACTTGTGATCAAACCACCTAAAGCAATATCCTTCTTTAATAAAGGAGATTACTTTTTTCAGTTTTCCATAAAGCCTATGTAAAAAAGAAACGCATTCCACTAAGGAAATTCCAAGTCAGACGAAAATTCATTGATTTTTTACTCTCCAAGCTTTAATATTTCTGCTATAGCTTAATCATATAATCACTTTCCTCTGCTGTAGTCATAACCAAACTTCTTCGTAAAGGGTCCTAACTTCGAATCCACATCCATAAATAACATAAATACATATATTAATAGCTACGAACTAAAGCATGTACAATATTAAAGGAGTAGGATAACATGCCTTCGATGGAGGAGGGAAAATGGAGGCAAAAATCCCTGTTGACTGGTGCTGCTGAGACTGAGACTCATTGCCACCAAAAAGTTCAGCAGTAAACGATGAAGACGAATTAGCTTGCTTCTTATTACCCTCCATTTGACTTTTCTTTCTCTCTAAATTAACCAGCAAAAACTACCGCCCCAGAAAAAACCCAGTCGAGAAAATCAGATAAAGAAGAAAGGAAAGAAGGCAGTGTTGTGTGAAAATATCAAAAACCCACTAAAATTTATAGAAGACGGCATTCTATGAGTGCCGCCCATGTGCCATCATCAAACACCCAAAAGAATAAAAAGGCGTCCTCTTTGCTATTTCTATGACATAAGATATGATTTCTTTCTTTGATTCTTTCCCTCTTTATCAAAAAGACTGGGAAATTTCCTTCGCACTGTCCTTACATTCTACCATATTCTCTGCACTGCATACAACAATTAATAATATCATTCATCATCATCGTTTCACACGACACGTTAAACGGATAAGCGCCACGTGGGCTCCACATGTCGTCCCAATGGACGAACACTCTAGTGCCACGTGTACGCAAGTAGATAATTTCAAATCTCCCAATTGCCCTCTGCCTTGTAATTGCTCACCCTCGTCCTTCTTTTTCCTAGTGGCCCCTATTACGAGTGTGTAGATTTTCTTCCCAAAACAAGTTCGAAGTCATTAAGGTTGACCGATCGCACCCCTCAATTGAAGTTGACCACACGGTGGTGTCAGCGTGATGGATGGCTCTGATTCATAGTCTTAAAAGGAAAGATGTGCTTCTGATCCGACCAATATCCAATAGTATATAGATAAGGTTGCGTCTTTGGAGTCCAAAATAGTGGTCGACTCTCCAACATCATCAGTTGTCTTCCTCTTAAAAATCAAAAGAGGACCATTCTACGTAAAAGTAGCTAGCAAACCAAATCTCCGTAGCTCATAAGTATGAGAAGTCAGTTGTATATACACGTATAGAGCAGAGACATAAGAATCTAATATCATCAATAAATTTTGAGGCAGAAGAGAACAATGTTAGTGTCGACGTCCTTTTGTTGATATTGTTTTGTTATTGGATTTTTCTTTGGATTGTAGTGAAAACTATGGAGAAAATTTTTGGCAAAAGTTACTGGCTTAAAATTATCGTTGAACTTGAAAGCTTTGTGAGCCATAGAGAGAGAGCTCAATCTATAGTCTATATTTGAGGCCCGGCTTGGTAGATATCGTTAGACCCGTTGATATTGGACAACAACTAAAACATATGCAATAGTTTGTTGGCCACATTCAAATATGCAATTATTTGGTGAATCTAGTGGGAAATTTGTAACCTTAAAATCCCATAATTTCTTACATTTTTCAAAGACTATTTTTCTCCGAATAAGAAATGGATATTGGAGACTTTGTGATGCAAAATCCTGAGTTCTTGATACCTGTTTTTGTCTTTGTGATGTTATGATTTTTGACAAGAATGGAAGGGATAAAAAAAAATCTGAACTTGAATCAAGTAAACGCTTGAGTCTGGCGTATCCAGTGAAGAATAGAAGAAAATGAGTCAAAAAGTGAAGCAAAAAATCAATTCTCGTAAAATAATGTATAAGGTAAACAAATAAAAAAATTAAAAAGCGTGAGCGGCAGGATTCGAACCTGCGCGGGCAGAGCCCACATGATTTCTAGTCATGCCCGATAACCACTCCGGCACGCCCACTTGATGTTAGCAGATTAAGATAGTTTTTACTTTAGTCTAATATTTTTTATTTCCCAACAATTTAATATGTCTGCGTATTCGTTTGCAGCTTATGACATTTATTTTCCATTTTGAATAATCACCCTCTAAGATTTCTGCATATTCGTTTTCAATATGTTATACACACAAATAAGAAGTAGAATGCCAACTTCTTTTAATTCGTTCATTCTTGTCAAAACCGACAAAAAGACCTTAAACAATATGATATTTTGGCGGACTTCACATGTGGAACAAAAACTTCTCTAAACGATATGATTCTAGACTCTAATATTAGGACATTGCACTTGTTTATTTATTCAGTGCAAATATGCTAATTTAGCAGGCTATTCAACTATTTATGGGATCATTTTTTGTAACGTTTTTGAGCGCCTAAAACTTGAGCCTGAGTCTCTGTATGTATAGACATAATGTTAACAGAGACCTGCTCGTAAGAATTTTATTTCCTTTTAGCCGAGTTAAGAGATTGCAAAAGGACAGCAGCCTAATATTACTTGACATAAAGTTCAAGACAAAAATTACCAATGATAAATAGTATACAACGAGGATCAGCTCTTTCTTGGCAATATGAGCATTTCCTACATCACGGGATCTGTTCGAACAACTCCGAATTTTATTCAATAAGAAGTATTTGAAGTATATTTTCAGTTCAATAATTTATAGTAGGAAGAAGGATTTAGGAGTTCGAGATACTTAAAGCATGTTTAAACAAGGTTCATAAGCTTGCATGTATAATCAATAACGAATCATATGTAAGAGAAAGAAAACCATATGAAACATGTTACTCTGAATCAACTCGAACTTCTAACACCTACCTATTTAAAATGACAAAAGTGAAAAAGTATTTTTTTTTTTTTTTTAAATTTGAAGGGGGGAAAAAAATAGTAGTATCTTAAAGAGGCTAAGGAGAGCAAAAATTGTAAAAATAGTAGCATCCACTTCTTCGTTCAGAGACTAAAGACCAACATGACGTCTCCTTATACAAGATAACCAACTTCTTGTTTCCTTGTTTTTCTTCTGCTTGGAGTAAAGCATTACAGACTTTGCCTCCCAGACCTCCAGTAACAGAAAAAAACCTGAAGAAGATGGATATCTCTAAAAAATGTAACTCAACATTATTTTCTGTAATTCAAATGTTCTGGCCTTAAATTGATTCTTCCATAATTGCTTGCATCACCAAGCAATCCATTAAGAATGACGTGGTAATTGCGGCATTGTTCGAATTGAACTGTTTCATTTGATATAAACAACATATAGAACGCAAAGAGAATGTATGCTAAACATGCTAGAAGTAACATGCATACAACTGAAGTAGATATACTGGAAAATAAAATAAAATACGAAATAGAGAGCAGAGAGACTAATATAATCAAAACAGAAAAGAAAGTTCAAATGCAAACCTTAGCGTGCGCCAAATATCTCTTCTGGGGGATCATACATATGTTTCTCGGGAAAGAGCTCTTCAAAGTCTTGCTTGACTCTATTTCTCAAAAGAGGGTGTGGCAGAAGACCCTTTAACAAAATCCTGAATGGCAACTCTTCTGGTGGTTCTGGAGATTTCTTCATGTCTTCATATATGTTCATTGCATCTGCAGGAGAACCAGCGCTCAAAAAGCCCCTGATAACTTCTGCATATGTTTGAGAATCCGGAAAAAGTTCATCACTTCTCATGCTCTCCCATAGTTGCATAACTTCATCCATTTTCTTACTTTTTGCTAGAGCAATAATTAAGTCTTTGTACAAATAAACATCAGGCTTGTACCAGTCTTGCTTCCGAATCACGTTAAATACCTGAAAAATCCATTCAGCTGCTTGTGAGCTCACACAAATATGCGCCATTCCAACAAACAACCACATATAACATCTTAACCAATTAGGGGAAATATTTAAAAAAAAAAAAAGAAAAAAAAAAAAAGAAAAGGCAAAGCTGTCCAAGTGCAATGATATCTCATAAGCATTCAATCAAACACATTGCAAGCGTAATCCACTGAACTGCTCTGCTTAAGACATTTATTCAATAAAAATAAAAGCAATTGTCCAGGTGTGCAGATATCTTTCATGCATTAAATCAAACACGTTGCAGGCATAATCCATTAAACAAAAGATATTCCCTAAACGCTGCAATGACGGATAAAGAAATGTGAACAAGCGAAATGAGAACGACCCAAGAGAGCAAATGCAGCAAACAGTTAGCTCAAAACAAAAAAAAAAAAAAAAAAAATAAGCACCATGGTAGCCAAAGTGACCTCCTCCTGGCGCTCAAGCTCAACGAGAACAGCAATCATATCAAGCTTCAAAAGCCTAAGAACATGGGTCTTAATGAATTTGGGAAGCTTCTCTTCGTCATCCTTGAACCTCTTCAACCCTAATATTACAAAAAGTGCTTCTTTCCCAATCAGCTTCTTGCCCCTCCAAAGGGGTCCCCTGGGCCTCCCGTCATGGTATAGCCTAAACCCACAAATCGGTTTCCAGGAATCGATCTCAAATGCTAAAAGTTCCGGATTTACAGGCAAAAGGGACGCCTTGATCGGTGTCGTAGAAATTACTCGGAATAATCCTGAAGCCAAGATTGAGAATTTTGATCTTGCAAATGCTCGACTGGCCATTAGACCTCTCGGATAGAAGCTAGTCGATCGATAGAGCAATTTAAAGGCTTCGATTTGAACGACAAGAAGTAAATAGAGTTTTCGTAGTAGCAGGGTTTTTGTCGCGACCCAAAATTGTACCATACAACATTTTAGTAATTTTAAGCGTAAATTAATATAGATAAAAAATTTTATAAAATTTAAAGAAAATTTGGTATTTGAATATTTTATTTTTATTTTTGATTCATTAGAAATTCTATAAAAAGAGAACGAATTTTTAGTTTAATTTATTAAAAGAGATATGCTAATTAAAATTTGATGAAACATAATTAATTTGTACAAAAATTTGGTTTAATAAAAACTTCAACGTTGATTAAAATGAAATTCGTAAATCTTGAGTCAGAAAGTCCAAAAATTAGTTTACAGAATTAATCAAAATTCCAAGTACTTAAAATTTTTAAAATATGTTCTTTGGGAACTATAGGGTCCTATATACATACCAAATCCTCAAATGGTAGTAAATACATCCTCATACATTCACTTAGTAGATTCAATGGACTTGGCTAAATAGTTAGACATGGAGAAAGAGTAAGACAAAGAAAAGTACCAACCCAAGGAGGAATAGGACTACGAGCCTAAGCCAAGCGACTTGCCTAGTCATTGAGACAACTGACTCGAATGAGTGATCACCTGAAAGAGGGGAAAAAGAGAAGGAATGAGATTGAAAGCTCGGTAGGAAAACT
This sequence comes from Parasponia andersonii, assembly GCA_002914805.1. NCBI lineage: Eukaryota > Viridiplantae > Streptophyta > Magnoliopsida > Rosales > Cannabaceae > Trema > Trema andersonii. The sequence goes on along the minus strand of JXTB01000548.1, from coordinate 231,456 downwards.
GTTACCTCAATTAAAACCTTTTTAGTGGTGGAAGGCCCCTGCATAGTTAGTTTAATCCAAAATAACTTTGCAAAACCATATGTGTATATATACATAAATATATCCAAAACCGATAGTCCATATGCACGTATATATATATAGAGGTACGGAAAATATAACATCTCAAAACTAATCAGTCCAGAAACACATGACACAAATCCACCTATACCCATGAGTTCACCACCTCTCATCAATGGAAATTAGGGTGTTGGCACTACGTGTGCCATATAGCCTGCCTGACACCTAGCCCATAACTGAAGGGGACACCCGTGTGTCGCCTACCAAACTTGGAGGGGCAACCGCATTGCCTATACCTGCTAAATGGGGAGGTAATCAGAAGAAAAATCTCGCGCGGGTTCACGGACTCTGCACCGTCAGTGGGGCCACAGCGCCTGATACAAATGTAGTTGCTCAACCACACGTGCAAGAGTAGGAGCATTCACGTGGGCTTGGAGGGACTCAAGGGCAGCATTCACGTGATCCATTAAGCTTGCCAAGTGGGCCAATCACAAGACTTAGAGCCCACAGATTCAAAGAGGCATTAAATGGGCTGATTCAACACATTGGTGGGATGGCTAACGCATGGAGGCCCGATATAAGCCCAAATCAGATCCAATGGAGCCTAATCACTATGATTAAGGTTCTAGAAGAGTCCAATTAAAGCTAAACACTTTTCTTCACATTTTTCTAGGTCTTTTGTACTTTTAAGAAACTTTTTTAATTCAGATTTAGTTATTTTCGAATTTAATTTGAGGAGATGGTTACCACATGTCAAAATAACATTAGTTTATCTTAAATTAGGGACAAATTTGACTCCTATATATAGGAGAGAGCCTTGTACATTTTTGGCAGCTTAGTGATCAATAATATTGCGAGTTATTCGTGTTTTCTTCATTCTTGAGAAGATTCTTGAACTTATCAAGTTAACTCTTGTGGTGTTCAAAACAATCAGACTTATCCCATTGATTCTTAAGTAGTTCTTGAGGATTCTTGGTATGGCGTCTTTAATCTTTCGTAGTTCTTAATTTGTATCTTGCTAGATTACGGGTTAAGACTCAACAATCTTGCGACTTGGTGATCCTGGGGTTCGAATTCCATAGTAGGTGCTGGGTTTCGTCACAATTGTTTGCGGGGTTCATATCATTTGGTATCAGAGCTTAGGTTTCAAGGCAAGTTTGAATTATCCTTTACTTTCTTTACTGTCCTTTGATTCTTTAATTAGGGTTACGAAAAAAAAAAAATTCTGGAGACACTTCATAAAATTTTTTTTTTGTGTTAATCTTGTTTCTTACTTCCTAAACTCCTTTTTGCCAAAACCCCACGCTTGAGTGTGAAAAATCATCAAAATTTAGGAGAAATTGTATGAATTTTTAGGTATTATTGAAACTGAAGAATTCGTATTACTCATATTTCTTGCACCAGTTTCTTGAGAATTGCTTGTGAGTTTTTTGATTTGATCTGGTTGCTCATCATATTGATTTGCTACTGGAGTATACTTGAATCTGATTAAGAGTGAAAAGAAAACATAACGAGTGGAAAAAGGCAAGAGTGATGAGAACACAAGAGGGTAAAAGCCATTGAGTGCCAAACACAAGAGTGAGTGAAACACGAGAGGAAAGAGTGCTTGTGAGGTCGTAACCTTGTTTATGTCACGTAATTAAGAAGGTAACACAACCGAAGAGGTACAACAACTAACTATTCTGAACTTACAATTACAGGCGTTGTTGGGGGAGATGAGAAGAATGATGAGAGCTGAATTAGAACCAATTCATGAGAGGATTGATAGGTTGGAAGGAGAAATAGCCGCGGGTTAGCCTTAAAATGCTCCCATTAGGCAATCACCTAGGCGGGTACAACTAGAGGAGCAATGGGGTGATGATGAAGATATAGAGGAATGGGAGGAGATGGATGAACCAACAATAAATAGGGGCAGGTTTAGGCGTGGTAATGGGAATAGAGATGCTAGGATGGGTAAGCCTAGGCGAGATAATGACTTGAGAGGCATTAAAGTGAAGATTCCATCCTTCCAAGGTAAAAACGATCTTGAAGCTAATCTAGAGTGAGAGAAGAAAATGGAGATCGTCTTCGATTGCCACAACAATTCTGAGGTTAAAAAGGTAAAGCTTGCTGCAATCGAATTCACTGATTACGCTATTGTTTAGTGGGATCAATTGTTGAAAAAAAGAAGAAGAAATCTGGAACGCCCTGTTGAGGCATAGGACGAGATGAAAACAATCATGAGAAGACATTTCGTTCCAAGCTACTACCATCGGGAGCTGTACAATAAGTTACAGTGACTAACCCAAGGATCCAAGAGCGTAGATGATTACTACAAGGAGATGGAGGTTGCTATGATCCGAGCAAATGTAGAGGAGGACAGAGAAGCTACCATGGCTAGATTTTTATACAGTCTAAATAGAGAGATAGTGGACGTGGTAGAGATGCAACATTATGTAGAGCTGATAGATATGGTGCATCAAGCTATCAAAGTTGAGCAACAATTGAAAAAAAAAAAACTTTCCTAGGAGGGGACCAAGCTCAGCTTCCATAAACTCATGGAGATCAGCCCCTAAACAGGACGAATTTCCATCAGCTAAGCCTAAGTCTGAGTCTTCTAAGGACACAAAACAAGTTGTGGCACCAAAACAAGGTAACACCGAATCTGCCACTTCTAGAAATCCTGACATTAAGTGTTTTAAATGTCAAGACAGGGGTCATATTGCTAGCCAATGTCCGAATAAAAGGGTGATGGTGATCAATGCTCAAGGGGAGATTGAGATAGACGATGAATGAGAAGATGAAAAAGATGATATGGCACCACTTGAAGATGAATATAAAGGGCAGTATGCTGTAGACGGAGAATCATTAGTGGCGAGACGAGCTCTTAGCGCACAAGTTAAGGAAGAAAACAACAACCAGCAGGAGAACTTGTTTCATACTCGATGTTTAGTGAAGAACAAAGTTTGCAGTGTCATAATTGATGAAGGGAGTTGTACCAACGTGGCTAGTACTGAATTAGTAGAGAAATTAGCAGTACCTACCATAAAGCATCCACGACTGTATCGGCTTCAATGGCTGAACAATTGTAGAGAAGTCAAGGTGTCAAAATAGATGTTGGTGGCATTTTCCATTCGCAAGTATGACGATGAAGTGCTTTGCGATGTGATACCTATGCATGCATGTCACATCTTATTGGGAAGATCATGGCAATACGATCGGCGAGTCGCACATGATAGTTTCACCAATAAGTACTCTTTTACTATTAAAAAACAGCCTATATCACTTTTGCCATTGACTCCAAAATAAGTTCTTGAAGACCAACTAAAGATGCAAAAAGCGAGTGAAAAGAGAAAAGATAAAGAGAGAGAGGCTGAAATTGAGAGAAAAGAAAAAGAGATGAGAGAAAAACATAAGAGCAAAACCACAAGTGAGGGTAAAAGGGAAAAAGAGAGCAATGCAGCCTTATTGAGTGTAAGAGAGGAAAAATACAATTTCATTGCAAAAAAAAAAGTGAGATCAAGAGAGTTTTAGTTTTAAAACAGCCCCTTATATTACTCATGTACAAGGAGGCTCTTTTATGTACTGATGATCTCGTCGGTTCTTTGCCGAGCAATATTGTTTCTCTTTTACAGGAGTTTGAAGATGTATTCCCCGAAGAGATCCCTTATAGTTTACCTCCAATTCATGGAATTGAACATCAGATTGACTTCATACCTAGTGCATCAATTCCAATTCGGCCTGCCTATAGGAGCAATCCCGAGGAGATAAAGGAACTTCAAAGGCAAGTAGGCGAATTATTGGACAAGGGGTATGTTCGTGAAAGCATAAGCCCTTGTGCGGTTCCAGTGCTATTAGTTCCTAAGAAGGATGAGACATGGAGGATGTGTGTTGATTGCTGAGCCATCAACAACATAATGGTAAAGTATCGCCATCTCATTCCTAGATTAGATGATATGCTAGATGAATTACATAGTTCTTGTGTTTTTACAAAAATTGATCTTAAGAGTGGATATCATCTGATTAGAATGAGAGAAGTTGATGAATGGAAAACTGCCTTTAAAACTAAATATGGTTTGTATGAGTGGTTAGTGATGCCTTTCGGTTTAACTAATGCTCCAAGTACTTTTATGCATTTGATGAACCATGTTTTGCGTGCATTTATTGGCAGATTTATAGTTGTATATTTTGATGATATCTTAATTTATAGCAAAAACTTGGAAGAACATATAATGCATTTAAAATCTGTTTTAGATGTGTTAAGGAAAGAAAATTTATTTGCTAACCTCAAGAAGTGCACCTTTTGCACGGATAAGCTTGTGTTTCTTGGCTTTGTTGTTAGTACTCAGGGAATTGAGGTGGACGACAAAAAGGTAAAAGCAATCCAAGATTGGCAACGCCTACAACAATCAGCCAAGTGAGGAGTTTTCACGGCTTAGCTAGTTTCTATAGACGGTTTGTATGTGATTTTAGTAGCTTGGCCGCCCCTCTTACTGAAGTCATTAAGAAGAATGTGCTGTTTAAGTAGGGGAAGGAACAAGAAAAGGCATTTATTCTGATCAAAGAAAAGTTAACTAATGCACCTTTACTTATTTTGCCTAACTTCACTAAAACTTTTGAAATTGAGTATGATGCTTCAGGAATAGGTATTGGAATTATCTTGATGCAAGAAGGCTATCCAGTTGCATACTTCAGTGAAAAATTGAGTGGGGCAGCTCTAAACTATCCCACTTATGATAAGGAGATGTATGCTTTGGTGAGGGCTTTGGAAAATTGGCAGCATTATCTATGGCCGAAAGAATTTGTGATTCACATTGATTATGAATCCTTGAAACATTTAAAGGGTCAACAAAAGCTGAACAAACGACATGCAAAGTGGGTTGAATTCATTGAGACATTTCCTCATGTGATCAAATATAGGCAAGGTAAGGAAAATGTTGTACCTGATGCATTATCCCGAAGGTATGCCTTACTTTCTACTTTAGATACAAAATTACTTGGCTTTGAATACATTAAGGATTTATATGCACAAGATTCTAATTTTGGTAATGTGTTTAATGCATGTGAAAAAATAGCATTTGGTAAGTTCTATAGGCGTAATGGATTTTTGTTTCAGGAGAATAAACCGTGTGTGCCTATGTGTTCTTTGCGTGAATTACTTGTCAGAGAAGCTCATGGTGGTGGTTTGATGGGTCATTTTGGTGTGGCTAAGACTTTAGGTACTTTGCATGAACATTTCTTTTGGCCTTATATGAAACGTGATGTTGAAAGAATATGTGAAAAGTGTATCCTTGTAAAAAGCTAAGTCTAAGTTGAAACCCCATGGTTTGTACACTCCTCTGCCTATACCTAGTAAACCTTGGATTGATATTTCCATGGATTTTGTTTTGGGATTACCTAGGACTAAGAGGGAGAGAGATTCATTCTTTGTGGTGGTAGATAGGTTTTCTAAGATGGCACACTTCATTGCATGTCATAAAACTGATGATGCATCACATATAGCTGAATTGTTCTTTAAAGAAATTGTTAGGTTGCATAGCATGCCTAGGACCATTATTTCTGATAGAGATGCTAAGTTCTTAAGTTACTTTTGGAAGACTTTGTGGGGAAAGTTAGGAACTAAGTTATTATTTTCTACTACTTGTCATCCACAAACTGATGGCCAAACTGAAGTAGTGAATAGAACTTTGTCTTCTTTGTTACGTGCTATCATTAAAAAGAATTTAAAAACATAGGAAGATTGTTTACCACATGTTGAATTTGCTTACAATAGAAGTGTACATTCTGCAACTAAGTTTTCATCATTTGAAATTGTTTACGGATTTAATCCATTGTCACATTTGGATTTAACCCCGTTACCTTTGAGGGAATATGTAAACTTAGATGGCAAAAAGAAAGATGAATTGGTAAAACAAATTCATAAAAAGGCACAGCTAACATTGAAAGAAAGACTGAGCAATATGTCCATCAAGCCAACAAGGGACGCAAAAGGGTAGTATTTGAACCAGGAGATTGGGTTTAGGTGCACTTGAGGAAGGATCATTTTTCGGAGCAACGGTGTTCAAAACTCCTACCTCGGGGAGATGGACCATTTCGAGTAGTAGAATGCATCAATGATAATGCCTACAACTTAGAATTACCAGGTAAGTATGGTGTTAGTGCAAGCTTTAACGTTATTGATTTATCTTCTTTCAATGCAGGTGATGATTTGAGAACAAATCCTTTTCAAGAAGGGGAGAATGATGCAAATGTAGCTGCTCAACCACACGTGCAAGAGGAGGAGCATTCACGTGGGATTGGAGGGACTCAAGGGCAGTGTTCACGTGATCCATTAAGCTTGTCACGTAGGCCAATCACAAGACTTAGAGCCCACAAATTCAAAGAGGCATTAAATGGGCTGATTCAACACATTGGTGAGATGGCTAACGCATGGAGGCCCGATATAAGCCCAAATCAGATCCAAGGGAGCCTAATCACTATGATTAAGGTTCTAGAAGAGTCCAATTAAAGCTAAACACTTCTCTTCACATTTTTCTAGGTCTTTTGTACTTTTAGAAAACTTCTTTAATTCAGATTTAGTTATTTTCGAATTTAAATTAAAGATAGGATTGCCACATGTCAAAATAACATTAGTTTATCTTAAATTANTGTACATTTTTGGCAGCTTAGTGATCAATAATATTGCGAGTTATTCGTGTTTTCTTCATTCTTGAGAAGATTCTTGAACTTATCAAGTTAACTCTCGTGGCGTTCAAAACAATCAGACTATCCCATTGATTCTTAAGTCGTTTTTGAGGATTCTTAGTGTAACATCTTTAATCTTTTGTAGTTCTTGATTTGTATCTTGCTAGATTATGGATCAAGACTCAACAATCTTGCGACTTGGTGATCCCGGGGTTCGAATTCCATAGTAGGTGCTGGGTTTCGTCACAATTATTGGCGGGGTTTATATCAGCACCACACTGGCGGGGTTCATATCAGCACTGCACTGTAAAAACCCCATGATGCTTACCTGGGACTCATGTATGATCCTATGACACGTGTACTCTGAACTGATGTGTAAAAGTAGCCATGCAGTGATTTAAGTTCAAATAATGCTCTAGTTTTTAATAACATAAGTAATTAAATTTTGTAGAAAAATAGGCAGTATAACGGTCCTATTTTAACATATTCAGAAATAACCTGCACTCAAAAAAGTCCCAGAGCAATCCAATATATAAATCATATCATTCAATTCCATCACAGATATTTAAAAATTCTAAAATCACAATTGTTCTCATATGTTGCAGAAAATAAGTTTTATTCAAAACGACGTAAAAGAGAGGTAACCAAATCCCTACCTCACTAGAATAGCAATACCATACTATTGGATGCTCAAGGTGTAGTTGGACGATCACTCGGAGGGTCGGGAACTAATCCCACGCCATCAATCATCCTCTTGCAAAAAAACCAACTTCTCGCCGGAGCTTCAATTCCACAAATGGACTTTTTTACTGAATTCCTAGCGCCTAAAATAGTTAGGTTAGACATATAACTTGTCCAACTTGGGTCCGAGTCCTCACTGGACCGGTGGCACACAAAACGAGGTAAAGTCTCGACCGTCTGATCTCGATTTTCGTTCCGATCACTAAACAATACAATATATATATCAAACTTCTCTATTTTCTGAGTACATTCGAAAAATGACAACAAAAACGAAATCTAACGATCGGATCGAAAACTAAAATTCGAAACTCAAAATATCCTAAAATGACAACTTTCAATCCAGACAAAATGGGATCGTAAAATATATACTTTGAGGTGTCTCTCGACGATACGAACCCAGCGAGCCCAAGAACGCAACTTGAAACGGCCGGAATTGTCGCCGGTGACGAAAACTTCCAAACGGCCAAAAATGGCGTTTTCCGGCAACGTGGTACTCGGCGGTGACCAGGGGTTGGACGGCACGGCTTCCTGGCGACACAGGAGGAGTTCGCCGACGATAGGCCTGGCCGGACGATGGGCGAGGTGGCGGCGACGCTCCTTGGTCCCCTTTTGGCTGAGAGAACGAGAGGGAGATGAGAGAGAGTGAGTTATCAGGAGGGGGAGACGAAGGGGAGAGAGAGTGTGATATATATGTATATATATAACATGAATTTTTTTTCTGGTCAAATGACCATTTTGTCCTTTAAAAGAATAGGTTATTATAGTTTTAGCGTCGGAAGATTAAGCTCGGCTGTGTGTCACTCACACTGAGAGGTCTCTGCCCCGTGAAAATTAAAAAAAAGTTCTGTTATAATTGAATAATGCTACAGTTCACTCTGCATGTGTGGTGTCCAATACTACGATAATGTGTCGTGTGTTATTAGTTAATTATAATTATAATTTCAGTGGGACTCAAATAGGACTTAATTTATTAATTAAATTATCTAGTGGCAAATAGACATATCATTATGGTACTGGACACTATTGGTGCCTTACAACATTGCTCATTAAAATTAGTTAAATTTTTTGATAAATTTAGATTTATTAAAATTAGTTAAAATTTTTGAAAAATTTAGATAGAAGAAGATCAAAATTTTAAATTTGATAAAATAGACATTTATTTTAAATTTTATAATTAAATGTCCAAATATACTAATTTTAATTAATTTACTGATACTATAAATTGTTATGTTTGTATATAATATTTTACACTCAGTATATAAAAATATATACCAAACATTTTGTTATAATATTTAAAAAATGAGCATCTACTTAAATTAGACCAAAATTTGATCATTTTACTATAAGACCCATACATTTTTACGAAAATAACACGCTTAACATTCATGGCTCATGCTACTACACTAAAACATCATGCAATTTTATGTAAAGTTTCGATTTGGTCTTCAAAATACGAAAAAGATGGAGTTTTGTACAGGAATACCCCACTTTTGAGGATATAGTTTGGCGGAAATCCATTTTTTATTTTATTAACAAATATTTCGATTTTTTAATAGTAATGATTTACACTTACTCTTATACTTGATAAATTACTCACTTTTCACTATTAAGAGGAGATATATGATTTATTTACCATGACTTAAAAAATTTTGTTCATTTATGGACGATAGCATATTTATCATTATACTTCTGGAAAATTACTCATTTATTACTATTAAAAGGTGATATATGATTTATTTACTATAACTTAAAAAATTTTATCGCTTGTAGACGATAGTATATTTACCATTATACTCATGATAAATTACTTATTTATCACTATTAAGAGGTGATATATGATTTATTTACCATGACTTAAAAAAATTTATTATTTGTAGGCGGCAACATATTTACCAAATTACTCATTTACCATTGTTGAGAGGTAGTATATGATTTATTTACCATGACTTAAAAAAATTTATCACTTATGGGCGGTAACATATTTACTATTATATTTCCGGTAAATTACTTATTTACCATTATTATGAGGTAGTATGTGATTTATTTACCATAATTTGAAAATTTTCTCACTTATAGACAATAACATATTTATTATTATACTCTGATAAATTATTTATTTATCACTATTATGAGTTAGTATATCATTTATTTACTATGATCTAAAAAATATGTATTTATTTATAGTGGTATATTTGTCATTATACCCCTAATAAATTACTTATTTACTACTATACAAAGTGTTACATAACTTATTTACCATGACCTCAAAAATAAATGTAATTCATTTAACAGCAATAATATACAACGGTACATCATAAATTTAAAACTGATATATAGTAGTATATCACTAATTACTTTTAGGGAAGTTCTAAAACCATCGTATGATTATCTATGTGCATTCAATTTCTATTTCCATTCACAAAAAGAAAAAAAAAATCTTATAAAATATTATTATTTCTTCGTACATTTACGATATTCCGAAAATGTCAATTCTTTTCCAAATTTTTTTTAATTCACAGGTATTCTCTGTTGTTCTTAAGATAAAGATTACGTTTCCACTAAAAAAAAATAAATTAAAGTTTAAGTTATTATTTAATGAAAAAAACACTAAAAAAAGTGAAATATATGAAAGATGAAGGCACGACAGTACCCTTCAAAGCCTGTACAATTCTCTTTGCTCCTTCTCTGTTTGACTACTTGTGTCTTGTGGATTGGAGAAAGATACAATGGTTCTTTTCATTATTTTTTTCTCTATTGTTTAACTTGATCCGGGCATGATCACGACTTCACCTATGCTGACAAAGGTGAGATAGAATATAAACTTGCTTTAATTTGTTTTCCATTTAATTTCTGCAAGAGATCTATGAGAATAGGATGCATATGTACATAAATGTTTTATAATTATTAGATTAACTTAATTGTTCAAATCTAGATTGTAAATTTTAGGAACCTAATCATTCGAATTTACGGGAAGCAAGTTTAGAAAGATATATGATGGCAATGGTCTTTATAATAATAATAATAATAATAATAATAATAATAAAAACAATGATCTTCTGAATTTTGTATTTTACTGTGTAATTGTCTTCGACGGCAATTTTATAAATAGACATAATTGTCACCAATAAACAATAAAAATTTGAATGCACAGAGAAAATTAAATGATGCATTTAGAATCTCCCTTACTTTTACTTACCAAGTTAATTAATTGGATTAGTGGCCATTTTACAATTCAATTAAATACTTAGCCCATAACTCCAGTTCCCAACCCGGTCACTCGGTGCTGAGCAATCATCTTTTGTTGAAAAGTCAAAGAGGGTTGGCAATGCCAACCCATTCTAAATCAAACATTGCAGTACCAACCATGATGCCGCCCATATGTTAAAAAAAAAAAAAAAAAAGGAGGAGAGGAGGGGTTCACCTGTAAATATCTCCGCCTCCTCCTCTATTATCATCCTATTAGAAATCTTATTATCTTGTACAAGAGAGAATTCAAGTTTAGAAATTTTTCTTCATTCTCATTTTAGTTTTCTCTTAATTTGTTTAGAGAAAGTACTTTCTTCTATTTCAAGAGAGAGATATTTATTTGTATTCTCCTTGTATTTAGAGAGAAATAAGTTTTAATCTCCTTTTCATAATAAAATTTTTTACAGTCTTGTCCATGGACGTAACCTAAATTAGATGAACCATGATAAATCTTTTATATGCTTTATCTTTTTATTTTATCCAAATTTTCTCAACTCATATTTTCGCTGTGTTGTCACTTCGGTAAAGTCGATCTCCTAACAGTGATACTAGAGCCATTAGTTGGAGTAATGTTCACGTGTATAGTACTATTTATATATATAATATTGTTCAGTATACGGTACTATTCACATGTAGTGGAACGGTGGTACCTGAACAAATCGTGTTGAACAAAAATGGCAGCAAAATTCGATATTGAGAAGTTCAATGAGAGCAATTTCTCTCTGTGAAAATGAAGATAAAAACAATCTTGAAAAAAGTTAATTGCCTAACAATAATTGGGAAAAGACTTGCTGAGATTACTGATGATAAAAAGTAGGACGAGATAGATAGTAATACTGTCACTAATTTACATCTAGTGCTAGTAGATGAAGTCCTGTCGAGTATTGAAGAGAAGAAATCAGCTAAGGAGATATGGGATACGCTGACAAATCTGTATCAGGCCAAGTCATTGCACAATAAAATTTTCTTGAAGAGAAGGATTTACACCCTTCGAATGGCAGAATCAACAATGGTGACCAACCACATCAACACCCTTAACACTCTATTTTTCGTAGCTCACAGTAATAGAGTATAAAATAGAGGATAATAAACGTGCAGAAATCTTACTTCAAAGTTTACCTGATTCGTATGATTAGTTTATCATAAATGTCATCAGCAATGCCATAACTCTAGTTTTCAACGATTTTACAGTTGCTATTCTTAAAGAAGAAAATCGGCATAAGAACAAGGAAGATAGATCGGCAAGTTCACAGTGCAGAGACTTTGACAATGAGGGGGAGATCAACAGAACGTGGCCCTAGTTGGAAGTTAGAGTCATAGTAGATCAAAGTTAAGAAGTAAGAAGAATGTCAAGTACTATCACTGTGGCAAGAAAGACTATGTCAAAAAGGAGTGTTGGCAACTCAAGAAGAATGAAGATTCCAAAGGGAAGGACCTCGAGTCATCAAATGCTCAAAAGAATATGCAAGTACTTCAGATGACGAATAAATTCTCTACAATGAAGCATGAATAATTTCTAAGGAAAGACAACAACTTACTAAAGTTTAGTTAGTGGATTCGGGAGCAACATGGCACATGACTTCTCACAGAGAGTGGTTTCACACATATGAACTTGTCTTTAGAGGATCTGTATCCATGGGTAACGATCATGCCTTAAAGATTGCTGGGATTAGTACCATTAAGATGAAGATGTATAATGTCATTGTCTATACCATTCAAGAGGTGTGACATGTGAAGGGCCTAAAGAAGAATATATTGTCTTTGGGACAATTAGTACCTCTAGTTCTAGAAATAAGAAAGTTCTAGACTTGGTTCACTCTGATGTTTTGACAAGCACCGGTGATGTCCCTAGGAGGAACTAGATACTTTGTATCTTTTATTGATGATTACTCTAAGAGATGTTAGGTGTATCCTATCAAGAGAAAGGTAGATGTGTTTTCAGTTTTCAAAATATTCAAAGCCTGAATAGAGCTTAAATCTGAAGAAAAGATCAAGTGTTTGAGGACGGATAATAGAGGAGAATATACAAGAGATGAGTTTGATAACTTCTGTTAATAAGATGAAATCAAGAGGCAGTTTACAATGACATACACTCTTCAGCAAAATGGAGTAGCAGAGCTATCAAAAAATAAAACTTTGTAAGAAAAGACAAGAACAATGTTGAGAGCTGCAGGTCTACCTAAGATATTTTGGGTAGAAGCAGTTAAAACTGTCTATTATGTGATTAATCGATCTCCATCAACAACCATTGATCTGAAGACACTAATGGAGATGTGGTGATCTGAAGACACTAATGGAGATGTGGACCAGTAAGCCAGCTGATTACTCTCACTTACATACATTTGGAAGTCCTGTGTATGCGATGTACAACACTCAAGAAATCACAAAATTAGATTTAAAATCCATAAAATATGTACTCTTAGGATATACTGACAAAGTCAAGGGGTATCGCTTATGGGATCTCACTACTCATAAGGTTGTCATCAGCAGAGATATGATATTTGCAAAGAATAAATTGCAAGAGAAGGTAGATGATAGCAAACCAAAAACTACTATATTTCAGGTAGAAAAGAATGTTAAAGATTCAGATTTTTCTGAAATAATACCAGAGCACGAAGTAGAAGAACCAGTCGAAAGGCTTCTAAAATTCATCGGTCAACTCGTGAGAGAAGACCACCGACATGATACTCAGATTATGTCACTGAGAGCAATATTGTATACTGTCTTCTAATATAAGATGGAGAGCCAACAGCTTTCTATAAGGCTACCAAAAGCTCGAATGTATCCCTATGGATGACAATAATACAAGAAAAGATTGAAACTCTTCACAAGAACAAGACACTGGATCTTGTTTTACTACCACAAGGAAGGAAGACTATTGGCAACAAATGGGTCTACAAGATCAAGCGTGAGAGCAATAATCAAGGGAAGTAGTATCATGTGAGATTGATGATAAAGGGATATGCTTAGAAAGAAGGTATTGAATTCAACGAGATATTTTCACCTATAGTTTGATTGACATTATTTAGAGAGGTTCTGGCGATATGTGCTACGTTTGACCTACATCTAGAGTAGCTAGATGTGAAAACTACTTTTCTTCATGGAGAATTTAAAGAAAAAATTTATATACTCTAACCTAAAGGTTTTGCTAAAATATGCAAGGAGAACTTGGTTTGCAAGTTGAATAAATCTTTATACGGTCTTAAACAGGCGCCAAGGTGTTGGTATAAGAGATTTGATTATTTCATCATAAGCCTTGGGTATAATAGACTCAGTTTAGATCACTGCACATACTTTAGGAGATTTGACGAAGATAGTGATTTCATTATTTTATTATTGTACATGGACGATGTATTGACGACGGGCCCCAACAAAAGTAAAGTCCAAGAATTAAAGGCACAATTGGCTAAGGAATTTGATATGAAGGACTTAGGACCAGCAAACAAGATTCTAGGGATGCAAATTCACCGAGACAGAAGTAACAGGAAGATTTGACTTTCTTAGAAGAATTATTTGAAGAAAATCTTGTGTTGCTTCAATATGCAAGATTATAAGCTAATTTTTACCCTACTTCCTATTAACTTTAAGTTATCTTACGAGATGTGTCCTAGCAATGAAATAGAGAAGATAGAGATGTCTCGAGTACCGTATGCATCTGCGGTGAGAATCCTAATATTCGCTACAATATGCACAAGTCCAGACATTGCACAAGCAGTAAGAGCGGTTAGTCGGTATATGGCAAATTCTAGTGGAGAGCATTAGAATGATGTGAAGAGGATTCTGAAGTACATCAAAAGAACCTTAGATGCTTCATTATATTACAAAGGATCAAAATTTACTATCAGAGGATATGTTAATTCAGATTTTGCGGGTAATCTTGACGAATGAAATTCTACTATAGGCTATATGTTTACTCTTGCAGAAGGAGCTATAAGTTGGGTTTCGAAACTACAAATTATTATGGCTTTATCTATAACAAAAACAGAATAAATGACAGCTACACCAGCTTGCAAAGAGGCTATTTGGGTTCAAAATTTATTGGAGGAGCTTTGGCACAAACAAGAAAAAATTCCTCTATTTTGTGACAATTAGAGTGTCTTGCACATTGCAAGAAATCCAGCCTTTCATTCTAGGATAAATCACATAGGTGTTCAAAATCATTTTATTCGAGAAGTAGTAGAAGATAGAAGTATGGACATGAAGAAGATTCACACTAAGAAGAACCTAGTAGATGCTTTAACTAAACTAATCAATACTGACAAGTTCTAATAGTGCAATCATGTAGGGATGTCCTAAAAATAGGGGAGGTACTGTCCAAATATTTTTATAATCAAATGGTACCATTTAGAAGCAAATGGACTAGTTTTTATGAAAGTAAATGATATTTTGGTTCATTTTTTGATTAGGGTTCCTTCTTTTGTAAAAGCTGTGATTCGGTCTTATACTTGTTTTCTTTAGTATTTTACATTGTAGTGATAATATTAGTAATAAAATTGATATCAGGTCTTCTACACACCTTGCCATAGAAGATACTGACCATTTTTACTATCTTTTCTATCTGACACAAGGTAAGTAAAGATTTATTTTAACTATATCACAAGACCAATAGTAGATACAAGATGTTTTCCTACATACTTATGTGTATTATTTCAATTATATATTATTTATATTATTATTGTAAAGTTTACAGAAACATAAACATAGCATGATTATTTAAGCATAATTTTCAAAGAAATAAAGTTTTCACGCATTAGATTTAAAGTAGTACCATTGTACTGATTTTACAAGATATATTTTAAGTATATTGTTTAGTCTGTGTGCGTTGGGTAAGTATGGTTTGCACAGACATCTTTCCCGCATAGGTGGGCACGGCTTACCGATTGCCGGGACTGAGCATTGTACTATGAGATTTATTAGGTACATTACCTAGTCGGTCTGCATTGGGTAGGTATGGTACGCATTAGCCATGTGTTTCCTTCCCGCATAGGTGGGCACGGCCTACCGACTGCCGCGACTTTGTAGTGTACTCAAGGGCCCTATAAAGAAATATTTTCTAAGAAAAGTGTATCAAAATGAAAAGTTATGGAAGAAAGAGTACAATGGGAATTTCAATGAAGTTTATGCACGAAACATTTTCACAAGCATGCATGATCTTTACTTACTGAGCATAGCTCATTTAGTTCCTGTGATGCAGGTGATGAGATATATGATGTATAGAGTTGTCGGTTGGCTAGCATGCTTTCTTGTCGCTACGATCATACAAATGTAGACGAGCTTGACTTGTGGGCGATGTTTTCTTTGTATTTTGATTTTTTTAGTGTGATATAAATATCACTACGTATGGCAAGATAAATGGATAAGAACTTTTTGGTTGTATAGTTTGTAAAGATACTTTTAGAAAGTAATATCACGCAGGTTCTTTTGTTTTAAAGTTTAAAAAGTTTAAATTGGCCCAAATTTTTGAACAAAACTAAAGTTATAGTTTATAAAAGAGTAATGCTTCCTAGTTTGACCTACATAGTCATATAGTTAAGCTAGAGGGCGTCACATTTTTTTTTTCATTTTTACCCCAAATGCACCTAGACTTTATTTTGTCTAGGTTCAACACCAATGATTTAATTTGAAATATTTTCAGATCTTTATTTAATTTATTCGAAAATATAAAATTACCAAAAAGTCCTTGAATTAAAATTACTTAATTTCTCTTTAAAAATTTAGGATTTTACCTATTTAAAAAAAAAAAAACAACTAACAAAAATACAGAATACTCTACAAACGAAAAAAAAAAAACATTTGAAGAAAACTAGTTGATGCATTCAAAATATATTATATACTTCTTAATTCTAAATATATATATATATTGAACCAAATTGTCGATGCATTGAAAATATTAATGGATAATGATTGTTCTTTATTCATAAAAAACTAAATTAAACTAATGATCACGTTTAATTGACTATAACAATAACACCATACATAATTTTTTTTTCCTTAATTAAAATTAAAGAAACATGCCTGGGAATTTTGGAGAGAGCTCGGTGATTGTGCACCTGGTGTGTGAATTCCAGACTTTATTTTTACTTATATATTTGATTAATTAATAGTCCTTTTTGATTTCAAGAAAAAAAAAGGATGATGTGTGGATACGTGTGCAAAAAAGGTTGGATTTCTTTTTAGAATAATAAAAGGCTGGGATTTCTACGTATATTATTTCCAACTACCATCAAGACGGTAGGAAACTGATGGTTGTAGTAGTTGATATAAAAAATCTGTCGAAGAGTGATGTACGGGACGGAGGTTTCTTTTTGGGTAACAGAACGGTGTTAATGTGTGATATTCTGTTATATGCTTGTGTGTAAAAGGTAATGAGTCAACTAGAAAATAATAGCTGAATTTTTTCAGTCCCACGTTGAACAAGTCACGTCACGATACATATCAAGCTACAATTCCCGCCCATGAAACTATGATTCCTAACTTCAACTCATCCATCCTAAGTGACAATTATCAATTTAGCATTTTCGCAGTTTTAAGCTGAAATTACAAGTGAAATTTCTAAGAAATGTTTTGCAAAACCCCATTCTGTATAATTATATTGCACGGATTAAAAGATGAGCTGATCAAGTAACCTAGTCTTTTGAAGACTATAACATGATCTGATTCATTGCTGGGAAATAAAAAGGCAATTATTGTCAAAAGAATGTGAATACAGATTTGGAATCATAAAGTGACTTTAGTCCCATGTAGCTTCAAAAGTTCGGTGAGTCGTGATATTGTGCAGGACAATTGGACTTCTGACATTATAAGTACCGTCCGACCACACTAGCGACGCAGACACCATAGAGTTATCCGATGAACCGCCTCCATTGATAATCACATCAAAAAACTCCTCATTTAGTGACTTGAAAGAAAGAACATTAGGAACTACAGGGATACGTTGGATTTAAAATTGATTTTTGTAGTGGAAGATTGGTCCAAAAACATTCAAAAATTTTCTCAAAAATAATTGACTATACGAGTGCATAGTACTAATTCATAAAAAATAGGAACATACAAATAGAATAAATCTAATATCTCTTGCAGCCTATCAGCAGATCTTAGTTTTACTGTCTTCTCAATCACGATCTTTCAATCCAAGTATTGGAGCGGTTTCTCACCAGTCGTCCATGTGTCTCCTACTGCTGATGCTGGATTCTCCAACTATTCACGTGTCCTTGCTGTCTCAAAGCTCTCTGAACTCCAAGCAAGATCGGAGAGGCGGGGGTGGCTACCTGCAAAGACTCATGCTTAAGTCAGTGGTTTTCTTTGTGTTTGGTAGCAAGGAGAAAAATATCAGTATGAATATCTATCTGTTTGTTGTATTCGACATGCCCCTCTCAGGAGCGCATGACTTCAATATATGTAGTCTTTAGATAGCCAATAGCACGGTTCTCTATTTCAGAAAAAAAAAAATATGAGTACCTTTCACCTCAAGATCTTTTCTAACCGTGACGGGCTGAGATTTCTGTGACCTCTTCTGTGCTACCGTGGCCTGATTTTCGCCGTCTCCTACGGCTTCAATCTGTCAGGAGCAAGATTTGGGCAAATCGCCGCTCTGTCAGGACGGCCTGTCCCTGCGCACGCACCTACCCAGAAACGCATTAAATGCTCTGTCCGGGTCTGGAGTTGGGGGGTTGCTTTCAATTGTACCCAGTCTGAAGACCCTTGGGGCTTCTGACCCCTATAACTGTTGAGGTAAGGGTCGCTGTTCCTAGACAGCAGACCCTTGGGGCCTCAGACCGCCAGCTGTCGTGGTTGGGGTCTGACTGGCTGGACCGTTTGGGATCAGTTATGGGGACCCTGGGGCTTCTGACCGCTACGTTCGGAAGACCCAAAGGCCGATGGCGAGATCACGTGCGATCCGCGTGGCCCTTCACGTGGTACAAGGTTCAGGAATGGGCCCCACAACTGCCCCCATTTCCCTATTTGATAGGTTCGTGTCTATCAAGTGGGGAAACCGCCTCTTCGCTTCTCCAACCTGAGGGACGCATGTGGCTCCCTTTTCCCGATGCGGTGATACGCCATCTCTCATCACGAGATCTGTTTGAAATTTGAAATTTTGACTGCTCAGGTTCTTTTATTCTTTCCTCTTCCAGAAAAACTTTTCGGCTTCTCTCCTTTAAAAGCCGCTACTGTGTTTATCTGCCGTTTTACCAAAATTTTCTATCGCCCCAATCTCTCAACATCTCAAGATTTCTGCTTCCTTCTCTTCCATAAACTTTCACCCTCTCAGTCGTCTTTCGGAACAATGGCTTCGAATCAAAATCAGGAATTGCAGTCTATTACAGATTCAGAGTTAGACTCATTGAGGAGGCAGCTCTGCTTCCCCGGAGGAGTGACGCTTCAAAGAGTCAAAGGCCCCGCAGACTGGTACCTTCGGCCCTGCGCCCCCGATTGTTCCATTGTTTTGGGCAGGAAGCACCTGGACTGCCTGCGATTCCCTCTTCCCCCTCTAGTCCATCAGTTTTTTGCCCTGACGGGAATCCACCCGATGCAACTGAATGCCAATGGGATTATGATTCTGATGGGGCTCTATGCCCTGTCAGTTATCTACAACACGCACATCGACCTGGAGGTGGTCTTCTACGCTTACAAACTTGTTCTCATCCCTAAGAAGAGCTCTTACCCCATCTTCTATTTCCAGCCGCTGCCTGGGCGCCACATCTTTTGGGGATTGCCGTGGTCGGACAAACAATGGGACTCTCACGCCAGGCTTTATGCCGTTGGAGGGGCGTGGTGTTCCCCTTGGGTGAATGGAGAACATTTCCAGGTCCCCTCGGTCTTCTTGCAGAGTAAGCATTGGACTATGACCTTTGGGTCTGAGTTCTCTCATGGTTTCATTGCTCATGTTACTTTGCCCTGTGCAACCTCAGCAGAAGAAAGCAGGTTCGAGCCGCACCTGTCGGCTGGGTGGCTCAGAGGTCTGGAGGGGGTCATTATCTTCAGCTCCCCGGGGGAATGTCGGCACATTCAAGCTGTCCTCAACCCCCTGACGATGAACCTGATGCCCAGGATGGTCTCATACCTCCCTTTTCCTTTAGATACTTGGGTCATCACCAAACATCTGAGGAGTCGGCTTGATGCCTCTGCCCTGAACTGATTTCGCCGGGACTAAAGTGACCGGATCACTATGGTGAGTCGGCAGGTTGCGGCCTCAAGCCAGCTGGCGGGCACCAACGATCTGGTAGCGCCATCGAACCTCGAACTCGAGGAGGCCGTGAGGTTGGTGGCCGCGGAGTGCGTCAGGTTCCGCGAGGAAGAAAACGCCGCCCCCAAAAGGGTTAGGGGTAAGTTTGTTTTTAAGTCTTTGAATCTTCGTGGGTCTGACCGTAACTGCATACTAACTTCGTCGTCTGTTTTCCACAGGCTCTGAGACGGGCCCATCTGCTGGCCCTTCTCCCATCAAAGGGAAAGTTGCGGCGCCGAAAGCTCAAGCTAAAACGTCCGCTGGCCGGCGCCTTGTGTTGCATATGAGGGGAGCTGAATCGGCGGTTCCTTGTCCCGACGCTGGTGGATCTCCAGCCGGGGGGGCGCCTGCCTTTCTGGCCTCGCGCGGGGAAACGGCGGCGATGCCTGGTCCGACCGAGGGGTCTGCAGCAGTGATCTCCCCCACCCCTGACTCCGGCTCGAAATCGAGTGCCCCTAGCCTCGGTAGAGAGATCGCCGATCTCAGTGGGGGAGCTCCGAGACTGAAATCCAGACTCTCCTATCCTCCTCCAGTCCCCGCGAAACGGCAACGCGAGGTCGGTTCATCAAATGAGGAAGAGGTCAGGGTGGAGAAGAGGGGCAGGGTCATCCTCTCATCCGATAGTGACGACGATGGGGCGACGCTGACCCTTATAACGAGGAAAAGGTCAGCATGCTGCAGCCAGTCCGGAGGAGGTGTGCTGCCTCTCTCCGTCCTCGACAGTGCTCTTGACGGTTTCGGGCCTTCCTCTGTCCCAATTTCCGCTGCTCCGGAGGCGTGCCCGGCGGATGGAGGGGATATTCCAATGACTGTTGAGGAGGGGCCGCGCTCCCCGGACGTGAATACTACTCAAAGGGGTGATCCAGCCACGGAGCCGGAGCTGGAGGCCCTTACTCCAGAAAACGTCGAGCTATTCACCACCCGCACTCTCGCGCAGGTTTGTCATACTTTGGTGTTTTTTCTGTTTTTTCAATGTCTTTGACTAATGCCGACCCCTTTCTTAACTCAAAGCTATCCGCCATCCGTTTTTCTACTCTGACCGTGTCAAGGGTCTGACCGAGGAGCTGAGCTCCCGCTCCGTACTGGCCGAGCGCAGCGTGGCCGCCCTCGCCGAATTGAGGTTTGATTTTGACACATATCGAGGCCTCGAAGAAGCGAGGGTTAGCAGCGCGGTGGCACACGCCATAAGTGTTGAGAGGGCCAGGAGCGTGGAGCTAGCTGTGAGATTAGCTCAAGCGGAGGCGGACAAGCTTGCTCATTCCGAAGCCGCCAGGTTGGCTCAGGGCGAGCTGAGGATCAAAGAGCAAGAGTTTCAGAATGCGAGAGCAGAGATGGGATTGGCCTTCATCGCTCGAGATCAGGCCGTCGAGGACGCCAAGGAAGCGAGGAAGGCTGAGGCGGTGGCCAAACTCGAAGCCCATGCTCTGCAACGCAGGCTTGATCGGTCCCACGAGGTAAACCGACATCTTTTTCTAGACCATAAAAATCTGATGGGCGCTCGGGTGGAGGCATCTCGTAAGCATTGTGCGGACCTCGCTGGTATTAACTCTTTGTTGGTCGACTTATCGCAGCGGCAGGCAGAACTCAGGCTGGCGGCGCTGAAGGACAGACTGGCGGACGTGGAGAAGTTGAAAATTAGGTACCAGAAGCAGGTGGACGTTCTTTCTGCAGAAAGTTATAGGTCTGGCTAGGAGAACAGAGAATTTGAAGACCATGCCGAGGTGGTAACACCAGACCAATTTGACGATCAGAAAGGCATCGAGAGGGACCACTACTCCATCAAGCACTACATACAGCAGCTCGAGGATGAGATCAAAATTGTATATCCATCGGACGTGCTGGAGAAGCTTGCTGCAGAAAAGGATGGACCCTCTACTTCTGCTCCTGGTGCTGTGGAGCTTACTCCCACTGCTGGTCCGCCAGGTCGAACTCCGGAAGCCCCGGTCATTCAGCCTAGCCCCGAGGTCTCAATCGGGGAAGGGTCCGGCGAGGTCGTCATATCCAGTGACGAATCTAATCCGGCCACGCCACTCTTCCTCGAAGCCGGTCCGAGTGCTGGGGTCGGCCACCCTTCCTCGGATGGAGGTAACTAGGCTCCTCCCCCCTCCCAAACTGTGTATGTTTGTAGAGTAACTAGGATTCCCCCCAAAGTATGTACATTTGTAAAGCTGATTGTTCGTTGTAACCCTTCAAGTAAATGACAAAGGATGCCCCGCCATTTTTACTGTCTTCTTTTGCTTTTCACCATTTGCTTAACCGACTGCGAGGGCAAGATTTCGGTTTGTTAGCGTGCTTTCCTGTGGTCATGGTTACTCGGAACGTCTTCGGACATAGGGGAGAAGGCTTTGGTTCACCCTATTTTGTAGAACTATAACCTTCGCTATAACTTGTTTTGGCAGAGTTCGACCCCCGCGTGTGGCTAGACTTCTCCGGCCCCAAATGGGACCGCGCTCGAAACCAACTCCAGGGTTTAGTTGACCATTGCTTAGACCCGTCGTTGCAGAGGAGGAGGCCCGGGCTCGGCTCTTATCGAGAACAAACTGGGCACTATCATGCTGATGTCTCCCTAAGAGTCCGCTCTGAACCTGCGCCTCGTCAATAGGGCTCCTGAGTGTTCACCGCCGTTGCTCATGTACTTTGTATTTTTAGGGCATAATACATAGGCTTTTAATCTTAATTCTTGCTTTCATGTTTGACTTATCTCTGGACTACTTCCAACGGGTAGATTCCAGATTTGTTCACATCTTGACCATGCAAAGATAGATCTTTACTTGGCTAGCGTCTGCTTCCCTTTAGCTTGTCGTGTAGTCAAAACATTCCTTAGGGAGGGTCTACTTCCAACGGGTGGATCCCGACCCTGCTTTCTTTTAGCTCTTTGTGTAGCTAAAAATGTTCCTTAGGGAGGGTCTACTTCCAACGGGTGGATTCTGACTTTGCCTTCCCTTAGCTATTCGTTTAGCCTAAAGTGTTCCTTCGGGGGTCCGCTAGTTAGCTTTTTTGGCCGTATGCCACCAGTTCACTCTTCGCATGTTTTCTCAGGTCGTCAACGGGCGACATGAGTCCCAGAGTGCGAGCAATTTCTAGATCTGCTGGCAAGTTTTGGCTTTGCACAGCAGTTCACTCTTCGCACGTTTTCTCAGGTCGTCGACGGGCGACGTGAGTCCCAGAGTGCGAGCAATTTTGAGGTCTGCTGGCAAGTTTTGGCTTTGCACAGCAGTTCACTCTTCGCACGTTTTCTCGGGTCGTCGACGGGCGACGTGAGTCCCAGAGTGCGAGCAATTTCGAGGTCTGCTGGCAAGTTTTGGCTTTACACAGCAGTTCACTCTTCGCACGTGGTTAGCATTAAACCTTGGGTCTCCCCCCGCTGGCAGACCCTTTCCGTTCAGTACGAGGCGTACGGTCTTCCCTGTATGGGTCGACCGCCTTTGCAGCTACACAACACGTTGGGTCTGCCCACGCGGGCAGACCCTTTCTTCCGTAGCAGTCCAAAAAGGTGAGTTCGAGAGTCAAAGAGGGACTTGTCCTATTTTGGATTTAAACTTTTCAATAATATAAATATTCACACGGCCTTACATTGTATATGTGCGCCTTACACGTAATATTTTTTCAAGTGCTGAGCATTCCACGTGTTCGGCAAGTTTTTCCCCGTTTTGAGTTCCTTTAAGATATATGCGCTGTTGTCGAGTGCTTTGATTACCTCATAGGGTTTGATCCAATTGGAGTCCAGCTTTGAGGAATTCCCGGTCCTTGCTTTTAGGACCCAATCTCCGGCGCTGAATTGTCTGGGACTAACCTTTTTAGCGTAGTAAGACCTCGCTTGCTGGTGGTATGCAGCTAGGTGGACCAAGGCCATATCTCTTGTTTCTTCTAGGAGGTCCGTGTTATGGCTCAACTGGCATTCGTTTAGGGGGGAATTCTTTACCACTTTGGAGCGGAGGGTCGGGAGGCCGACCTCGGTTGGGATTACAGCCTCGGTTCTGTAGACCATGGTAAACGGCGTTCTCCCAGTAGACCTCCGCTCTGTGGTTCGATGGGCCCACACAATGGCTGGCAGTTCTTCTAACCACTTGCCTTTAGCCTCCTACAAGTTCTTCTTGATGTTGTTGAATATGGCTTTGTTCGTCGCCTCTGCTTGACCGTTCCCTTGAGGGTAGTTTACGGAAGAAAAACTGAGCCTTATATCATATAGCTCGCACAATTCCTTAAGCTTGGCATTTTGGAACTGCGTGTCATGGTCGGCTTGTATCTCCTTCGAGATTCCAAATCGGCAGATTATGCTCTTCCAGATGAAGTTAATTGTGTCCGCCGTATTAACTGTCATGTAAGCTTCGGCCTCTACCCATTTGGTGAAGTATTCCGTGGCCAGCAAGACGTATCTCTTTCCTCCTGGACTTCTGGGGAGCTCTCCGACAATATCCAGACCCCATTTAGCAAACGGTCAGGGAGTTATGTTTGAATGGAGGACCTCGGCGGGTTGATGTTTCATCGGAGCGAACCTCTGGCATTTGTCACATTTTTTTACGAATTTGGTTGCCTCCGTCATCATGTATGGCCAAAAGTATCAGGCCGTTAGAGCTTTGTGGGCGAGGCTGCGCCCGCCCGAGTGGTTGCCACATACTCCCTCATGGATCTCCTCCATCAATTTTTGTGCTTCGGCGGGGCCTATGCATCGTAGCATCAGACCCATTGTCGACCTCCTGTATAACCGTTCGCCCATCATCGAGTACCTGGCAGCTTTTAATCTGATTGACCTTGCTTCCCGGGGGTCTATGGGCAAGCTCCCCAAAGTCAAATACTGCGTGATGGGCCTCATCCACCCCTCGTCAGCAGTGCTAATCGCGAGCACGCGGTGCGCAGGGGTCTGCGGGGGATCTGTCATGCCTCCGCTGTCCAACAAAACCTCTATGCTCTCAGCGGTGCCCCCGACTGATGCGTTCTTAGCCAGCCCGTCGGCCCTCTGATTCTTCTCCCTGGGGATCGGCTCGATATTGAAATTGGCAAAACGGGCTTTTGCCCCCATCACCTTAGAGAAGTACCTGTGCAGCCTCGGCTCCTTTACTTCAAAGTCCTCCCTGACCTGACCTGCGATCAACTGCGAGTCGGTCTTCACGGCGATGTCCACCACCCCAAAATGTAATGCCAACTCGAGGCCTTGCAATAGGCCTCGTACTCGGCCTCATTGTTGGTCGCCTAGAAACCGAGCCTCAGTGCTTTCTCAACCCTGAGGCCCGTTGGGGTCTGCAAGACTATCCCAATTCCTGACCCCGAGGCATTCATGGATCCGTCCGTGTGGAGCGTCCAGGTTGAAGGGGGGCGAAGCTGTGACATTTGACTCGAGTCATGCCGCTCGCCGAAGGATTCGATTTCCACCAGAAAATCTGCCATGACTTGCCCCTTCTTCGCCGTCTGAGGCTGGTACTCGATGTCGTATATCCCAAGTTCGATGGCCCACTTGGTCAGTCGTCCTGATAGGTCTGGTTTGGACAAGATTTGGCAGATGGGGAAATCCGTATATACAGTGACCGAGTGCGCTTCAAAGTATTGTCGGAGCTTCCTTCGGCATCAGGACGGGTGCTCCTGGTTGTCATTCTTGAAGGTGCCATCAGATGTTGTATGGCTTTTTTGTTCGGGGAGGGCGTGGTTGCGAGTTTCTCACTCTCTTTTCCACGCTCAACCTTTTCCCACAGATGGCGCCAAACTGTTGGGGCGGTTTCTCACCAGTCGTCCACGTGTCTCCTACTGCTGACGCTGGATTCTCCAACTGTTCACGTGTCCTTGCTGTCTCAAAGCTCTCTGAACTCCAAGCAAGATCGGAGAGG
>JXTB01000548.1:159836-204171 GCA_002914805.1 Parasponia andersonii | reverse complement strand
AAGTATTTCGATCTGTTTAAAAACAAACTTTTAACAAGTATGTCAAAGAACATAATGTTATAAATAGGAGTCTATAACTACTTAGGATTAAGATTAATCTACATATGATCATCTAATGACATTATTTGAACTCTCAACAGTTAACGAAATTTTAGTGAGATTCAAATCATGTCTGGTTCAAACCTATATAATCAAATTATATAAAGTATCTACATTGTGATGTCAACACATCAATAGTCCGGATAAGACTATTACATTCTCAATATTAATGGACCTTACTAATAATATTTAATTAAAGATCCCAAACTTTAATTAACTATTACGGACTATATTTATTTTATTATCCATAAATTTAATCTTCATATATATAACACTTATATACTAAATTTACTGTCACATAAATAAACTAGAGATTTTTTGATATTTAAGGACATACTAATTATGCACAAATTCAAATAGAAAAATGTCATTTTATTAATTCAACAAATATCCAAAATATACACTCTTTTAGGGCATAAACCCTAACAGAATACTAGCTAGAGATGTTGACGAGAAGATTTTGGCCTTGTAACTAGAGTTTGCATGACCAACATTCTTGACTCTTCTATGAAACTCAACCCTGAATGATTGTTTTGCCGGAACTTGTGTGGCAAATGACGGATAATTGAGATCCTTTGGTGATCCTTTCTCTGAGCCTCGGGGGCAACTAGTGTTAAATCCTGATATCAGCTTAATTTTCGTTTCATCGTAACCAATACTACAGAGAAACTTTATGTAGTCCTCCCCTGAAGTTTCATACACAAGCCCTAGATTTATTGCTTGTGTATGGTTGACATGTCCAGAACCGTTACCAAATTCTCTATCGTCATTGCTAGTATTGTTCACCAACAAAGCTGCAACCAAAGATAAAATGAGGGAAGGACGTTAGATTATGTGGAAAAAAAATGTAGATGTAAAAAAGTAGTCACTTGACATAATATATTCAGAAAAGAGTTTTGCACTGTGGTACCTGTAGTCATAAGAGATGATTTAATGGCTGAAGGAGACCAATCAGGGTGAAACGTTTTAACATAGGCAGCTGATCCAGCAACATGAGGGCAAGCCATGGATGTTCCAGATTCGATGCTATACTTCACCCTCCTTTTATCAGGGGTAACGAGGGTGTAACAACAGGCGAGTATGCAGCTAAGATACTTACTCTCGGGATAGTTGTTTCCGGCTGCAACATATTTTAGCATTGTTATCCAAGCAAAATGATACTGTAAAGTGATATTAAGAAAATACAATGAGGATGATCAATAGGATTGTTAATGTTGGAAATAGCAGATTTTAAGGCTAGAAAAGCTAGAAAGGTTAAGGGAGAAACTAGAGAGAATTTTGGTGAAAGATAAAAACTTGTATTACTACTAGAATTATTTCTCTTTTTGGCTTGATACAAATGGGGAGAGGAACACTCTATTTATACTATTTTAAGGATGATTCTAGATGGTATAAGAATACTCCATCCAACCTCTAACAATTTAATTAATTATACTATCTAGTAAATATAAGAATACTCTAGAAACTAAGGTATTAAACTATGGGCTATTAGATACACACACACACCCCAAAACAAACCTAACTCATAACACAAGCCCAAATAACTAAACTACTTATCTATGGCCCAGTAGGTCACAAATAAGTTTATTTTCTAACACTCCATGTTAAACTTGATCTGTGACACTTAATAAATTTCTTAACTTGAGAAAAATCTCATGCTTGAGTGGTTTAGTGAAAATATCTGCTACTTGGTCTTGAGTCTTCACATACTTAAGTTGCATACCCTTTCTTGCAACACATTCTCTTATGTAATAGTAGCGGGTATCGATGTGCTTGCTTCTAGCATGGAAGACAGGATACCTTGCCAAAGCAATTGCTGATTTATTATCAATACAGATCTTAGTGGGTTCATTCTGCGGCATGCATAATTCTTTGAACAAGTTTCTTAGCCAAATTGCATAGCAGACACATGATGTAGTTGCAACATACTCTGCTTCATAGCTTGAAAGTGTGACGATTAGTTGCTTCTTAGATATCCATGTGAAAGCAGTATCTCCCATGAAGAATGTAAAACCACTTGTACTCTTTCGATCATCTAAGTTCCCACTCCAATCACTGTCACTATATTTCACAAGATAATAGTTATTAGATGATGAATGTCGTAAGCCAAAGTTAGTTGTACACTTAATATATCGAAAGATTCTTTTGACAACTTTCAAGTGAGTGGTTGCTGAAGATTCCATGTAACAGCATAGACAATGTCAGGTCTTATGCAAGTCAGGTAGCGTAAACTTCTAACTAAGCTCTTGTAAAGTGTTGGATCCACCTTCTCTCCTTCGTCATGCTTTGATAGTTTGACTCCACATTTGATCGTTGTATTGACAACCTTACAATCATTCATCTTGAACTTGTAGATGATCTCCTTAGCAGAACCTTATTGTGAAATAAAAATTTCATCTTCTTCTTCCTTCAATGTTAATGGACCGTACTAATAATATTTAATTAAAGATCCTAAATTTTAATTAATTATTACGGACTATATTTAGTTTATTATCTATAAATTTAATTCTCATGTATATAATACTTATATACTAAATTTATGGTCACATAAATAAACTAGGGATTTTATGATATTTAATGACATACCAATTATGCACAAATTCAAATAGAAAGATGTCATTTTATTAATTCAACAAATATCCAAAATATGCATGCTTTTAGGGCATAAACCCTAACAATCTCCCACTTGCCCTAAAGCAGGTGAGACATGTCTCTCAATCCTAAACCCTCCAAGTGACTCTCAAAAGTCTTCGCTGGAAGCATTTTTTTAAAAGGATCAGCAATGTTGTTTTTGGATGCTATCTTCATAACGACCACGTCTCCTCGATGTATCTCTAATCAGATGATACTTCCTCTCTATATGCTTTCCTCTCTTATGACTTCTTGGTTCTTTTGAATTCGCCACCGCTCCACTGTTGTCGCAATATAAAGTCAGTGGCTTATCCATATTTGGAACAACTTCCAAATCAGTAAAGAACTTTCTGAGCCAAACTGCTTCTTTAGCTGCTTCACAAGCTGCTATGTATTCTGCTTCCATAGTAGAATCTGCATGCTAGATTGTTTAACACTTCTCTAGACAACGGCTCCACCACCAAGAGTGAACACTGACCCAGACGTCGACTTTTGAGTATCTTTGTCTGATTAAAAATCAGAATAAGTGTAACCAGTAGGAATCAAATCCTGACTTGAATAAACCAGCATATAATTTCTCATTCTTCTAAGATACTTGAGAATATGCTTTACTGCTATCCAGTGATCTAATCCTAGATTTGATTGAACGACTGACTATCCTTACTGCGTAGCATATGTCAGGCCTAGTACACAACATGGCTTACATAAGGCTGCCAACTACAGACGCATAAGGAACCCGTCTCATATCCTCTTCCTCTTGAGGTGTCTTGGGATATTGTTCTTTGGAAAGGATAACTCTATGTCGAGAAGGTAACTATCATTTCTTGGAGTTTTGCATCGAAAAATGAATGAGCACCTTATCAATGTAAGATGCTTGAGACAGTGCTAAAAGTATGTTCTTACGATCTCGAATACTCTGGATCCCAAGCACATAACTTGCTTCTGCCAAATCTTTCATTTGGAATTGCTCGGTTAGCCACTTCTTTACATTAGATAATATTTCCACATCATTCCTAATGAGCAAAATATCATCTACATAAAGAACTAGGAAGACCACTTTCTTGTCTTTGATGTACTTGTATACACAAGGTTCATCAACATTTTGATCGAAACCATAAGATTTAATCGTCTCATCAAATCTTAGATTCTATGATCTCAAAGCTTGCTTATGTCCATAAATGGACCTAAGTAGCTTGCAAACTTTCTGCTCTTGGCCTTTAGCTACAAACCTTCTAGTTGCACCATATAGATGCTATCTTCAAGATAGCCATTCAAAAAAGCTGTCTTGACGTCCATTTGCTATATTTCATAGTCTAAACATGCAGCAATGAATAAGAAGATACGTATGGATTTAAGCATGGCTACTGGTGAGAAAGTCTCTTCATAATCAACTCCCTCTTTTTAGGTATAACCCTTTGCCACTAACCTAGCCTTGAATATTTCAACTTTCCCATCTGTACCTTTTTTTCTTTTATAGATCCATTTACATCCAATGGGCCTGACATCTTCAGGTGGATCTACAAGTTCCCAGACAGAATTGGAATACATGGATTCCATTTCTTGGTTCATAGCCTCTTGCTATTTTTCCTTATCAGAATCTTCCATTGCATGCTTGTATGTCAATAGGTCATCTTGGCTACTATCGAAAATAGTAACATGTGCTTCTCCAACTTCCCTATAGCGAGTAGGTGGTCTAATAACCCTTCCACTACGTCGAGTTGCCAAAGTATTCTGATCTGGAATAGTGGTCTTATAATTTTGTCGTTCAACAACTATTGTTGGTTCTGGTTCGATCTGATCAAAAAGTAATTCCTCTAGTACAATTTTACTTCGAGGTTTGAAGTCTGTCATATAGTCATTTTCAAGAAAAGTGGCATTTTTCGATAAAATACCTTTTTGTCTTGAGGACTATAAAATAAACCTCCTCTTGTGCCTTTTGGATAACCTACAAATAAACAAACCTCTGTACATGGTTCTAGCTTCCCAGTCTTTCCTTTCAGTATATGTGCTGGGTGCCTCCATATACGAATATGAAGTAAACTAGGTTTACACCTATTCCACTACTCTAAATGTGTCTCTTGGATAGACTTGGAAGGTACTACATTCAAAATGTAAATAGCAGTTTGTAATGCATAACCCCAGAATGAAAGTGGTAGGGAAGAGTAGCTCATCATTGATCTAACCATATCAAGCAACGTGCGGTTTCTGCTTTCTGCAACACCATTCCGTTGTTATGTTCCAGGTGCTGTGAGTTGGGATAGGTTGCCATTCTCCAGCAAGTGATCCTTAAATTCATTATCAAGGTATTCACGTCCTCGATCTGATCGAAGAGTTTTTAATGACTTACCTAATTACTTTTCAGCTTCTGCTGTGAATTCTTTGAACTTTTCAAAGGTTTCAGATTTTCTTTACATTAGGTACACGTATGCATATCGTGAATAATCGTCAATAAATATGACAAAATATCCGTAACCGCCTCTTGCTTGTATATTCAATGGACCACATACATCGCTATGCACAAGCTCAAGCGGTGCTTTGGCCCTTTCACCCTTTGCTGAGAAAGGTCTCTTAGTCATTTTTCCTTCCAAACAAGATTCACAAACTGGTAGAGTGCTAACTTTTAGCTCTCTTAAAAGACCATCCTTTACAAGTTTGTTTTTCCTATCTAAATTGATATACCCTAACCTAAGGTACTAATGTATTGTTGTCTTAAGAAACTTTTTACTTTTTAGGTTTGGGATATTCTACTTTAAACATTTCGTTATTAAGCAGTGATTGTTCGTCCGACCTTAACATGTAAAGTCCATTCTCCATTTTTGCAGAACAAATATTTAAACCATTTTTAGAAATAATAATCTCATTATTAAGAAAAGAAACACCAAACATTTGTTCAAATAGTCTTGAAATAGAAATCAAATTCCTACGAGAGCCAGGAATAAAGTAAACATTGTTCAATAACAAAAATTTATTTCTAAAATAAAGACGGACGACTCCCACTGTTTTTGCTGAAACTTTGGCTCCATTACCTACTCTCATCGTGAATTCCTCGTCGGCAAGCTCCCTTGAAGAACTAACATCTAAAAAGAAGAACAAACATGATTAGTGGCTCTTGAATCAACTATCCAGGGAGAAATATCAAATAAATCTTCTTCCACTAAACAAGCTTCTAAAATAAGTAAATCATATTTACCTTTCTTCTTCTCTTTCAATTCGGAGAGATACTTGTTATAGTTTTTCTTCCAATGCCCATCAACTCCGCAGTGAAAATATTTTCCCTTAGGCTTTTTGTCCTTGGAATTGTTCTTCTTGGTGCTTGTATTGCCCTTCTTGTTTCTTTTAGTCTTAGATCCATAGGCATCCTTGCTCTTCCTCTTCTTGTTTTTGTTAGAGGTAGAGGGATTTTCTTTTGCAACATTTGCTTCAGCAACAGTTGCTGAGCCATCTTTACCTTTATCTTTCGATATCGATTCAAAAGTTTGCAGTTCATTGAGCAATTGAGTCATCGTATAATTCAACTTGTTCATAACATAGTTGCTCTTGAACTGAAGAAAATCAGGTGAGAGTGATTCCAGAATCATATTCACTTAAGTACAGTCATCGATCGTAGCCCTGTGAACTTCAACCTCTCTAAAGTAATTGATCATATTCAAAACATGATCTCTCACTGGAGTTCCTCTCTTTATCTTCACATTCATAGCCTTTTTAATGGCTTCATGATGAGATTGATCAGATTGTTGCCCAAACATGGCCTGGAGAGACTCCATTATCTCATAAGCAGTCTCCATCTTTTCGTGCTAAGTTCTAAGCACGTCGGTCATGCCTGCTTACATGTAGCAACGAGCTTTATTATTGGCATGAGTCCACTTTTTAGAGCTTTCTCGTGCAGCATGAGTAGAATTAGCGGCGGGTTGTGGAAGACATTCCTCCGCAAGCACAAACTTGTAGTATTCACTAACAAGCACGATGTTTATATTACTTTTCCACTTGATAAAATTATCTCTTGTTAATTTTTCATTTGCGAGTAAAGCGATAATGGGATTCGAGGTTGACATGTTTGTCGAAATTAAATAATAAAATAACATTCAACATATTTGAAAATAAATATCACAAAGAATTCGGAATAGAAAACGTGATGCATGATGCAGGTAAGTAAACACATAAACTTATTTACTAATTCCACTGTAATTCAATTTTCTCTAATTAGGTGCCGTCGTAGGATAGGTCATATAATTATTAATTGAATTGAGACATTCTCAATTAATAAATAAAATATCAAAATATCTCATATTTTCTTTTATTTATTAACTATCGTTTTATGGTCAAGATACCATTAACAATTTAATTGTATCCTCATGAGTGTGACCCATTATTTCAGATTTTGGCAACTTAACTCAAAATTGCCGCCGCATGATAGGTCAATTTTGAAATATATTCTAAAATCCTATCTGTTGGAAATTAAGTCTTGTTATTAATTTAAATGGACACCCTCCGCAGGGAGGACGAAATCTAAGCATCTCTAGGCGCCAATCAAATCTCACGGTGCTTAATTAATAATGGAGACGGTGAGATGTATTGTCATATACCCCTCCCCCACTCATTATTCAAAAATCTTATGTGTTTTTACTAATAAACATTTAATGTTTTATTTAACCTAGTTGTTATTGGTCCTAAATAAATTACTAGATTTTCTAAAATCTAAATTTATTATTATAGGAATAATTTGACTATTCTAATTAATAAGGATATCATAAATTAAATAAATGTGATATTACCAAAATTTAACTATTAAACTTAAATCACATTATTCAATTTTTTATTCCTATTTAATTATTTAATCTAATTAAATTAGTCATATTCTAACTAAACTATTTTAACGTGAATATAACATGTATGCATGACATTCATAAATGACTATGAGTGGGTATAATGAATGGCATGTTATTATGCATGGTCATGTTATACATATCACATATAATATAACAATAAAATAAAATAAAATGATATTTGGCCGGGTTCCTTAGGAAATTACAACCCAATAAAATAATAAAATTACAAAGAGTTAAAGGCACGCAGGCCTGAAAGCTATCTGCTGGTCTTCTTAGGCCTCCTCTCTTCTTTGGTATTTTTACAAATCATATTTATAAAAAGTGATATTCCTGTAAATAGTTTTACAAAACTAGCCTAGCCCATATGATTATCAAATAATCATTTGGACCTGGGCCNTAAGTTTATTTTCTAACACTTCCCGTTAAACTTGATCTGTGACACTTAATAAATTTCTTAACTTGTGAAAAATCTCATGCTTGAGTGGTTTAGTGAAAATATCTGCTACTTGGTCTTGAGTCTTCACATACTTAAGTTGCATGTCCTTTCTTGCAACACATTCTCTTATGTAATAGTAGCAGGTATCGATGTGCTTGCTTCTATCATGGAAGACAGGATACTTTGCCAAAACAATTGCTGATTTATTATCAATGCAGATCTCAGTGGGTACATTCTGCAGCACGCATAGTTCCTTCAACAAGTTTCTTAGCCAAATTGCATAACAGACACATGATGTAGTTGCAACATACTCTACTTCACAGCTTGAAAGTGTGACGATTGGTTGCTTCTTAGATATCCATGTGAAAGCATATCTCCCATGAAGAATGTAAAACCACTTGTACTCTTTCGATCATCTAAGTCCCCACTCCAATCACTGTCACTATATTTCACAAGATAATAGTTATTAGATGGTGAATGTCGTAAGCCAAAGTTAGTTGTACCCTTAATATATCGAAAGATTCTTTTGGCAACTTTCAAGTGAGTTATTGTTGGAGATTCCATGTAACAGCATAGACAATGTTAGGTCTTATGCAAGTCAGGTAGCGTAAACTTCCAACTAAGCTCTTGTAAAGTGTTGGATCCACCTTTTCTCCTTCGTCATGCTTTGATAGTTTGACTCCATATTTGATCGTTGTATTGACAACCTTACAATCATTCATCTTGAACTTGTAGATGATCTCCTTGGCATAACCTTCTTGTGAAATAAAAATTCTATATTCTTCTTCCTTCACTTCTATGCCAAGATAGTATCACATGAGTCTAATGTCAGTCATCTCGAACTGTTTGAATAATGTCATATAAAGCAGTTTATTATTTAGACATTATAAACAATATTTATTAGATTATTTAGTATCTATTTGTTATTAATAAATTCCATATTATGAATTTCTATTTCATTTATGTCCCATGGATCTACATGCGATGTGTATGTTTATCTTATGCAAACATCTAAAAGATTCCAAGATATGAAATGAGTAATAAAGAATTATTTGTATGATGAGTTCATATGTGGGAGACATTATATTCTTTATTTTATTATGTCTAAACTAAACTATTCGCATTCTGCATAATAAAGATAGAATACTTTACGTTGCCATAAAATATAGTATTATCTATTTAATTAATAAAGTCTCTAATTATCGAAGTGAGTCTTCGGATAGAAACACTAGTGTATTATAAGAAAGTTATAACAGCATCAAATAGGACCTAGTGAATTAGAATTTGAGGTTAAGTGTCGTAACTCAAATTTCTAATTTTACTAATCTATCACTATTGTAGAAGACCTTAATCCTAGTGATTAACGAACTTACTTTTATGTGTTATGTCTTTTTGAGTTACAAAAGAACTAGTTCCGATTTATGGTTCGAACTTCGTTATCTTAGAAGATAAGGTATATGAAATGTGTAGAACGTTTTTCATTATAGACACCATGCATATGATGTCACTTTGAGTTTTTTCAAGTATTTGGATAATATAAACTAGGGCCCCGGTATTCACTATGTGAATTTGACTGTATTGGTATAAGCAGATACAAACACTATAGTCAACTATTATCCATTAGATGAAAAATGGTAACTCAAAGGTAAATATATACTAGGGGGGTAATACAGTAATTTTACCATACTAGTACGGCATTGTATTGGGGGTATGTCTACAGGTATAGTATATACTAAATGGATCAAGCTAATTAATTGTTAATAAGCTTAACAGAAAAATAAATGACATTTACTCCAAGAGTACAATATTGAGCTTATAGTGGTGTGCCCCAATATTAATGGACAAGGCCCAATCATAATTAAGAATTAATTATGATAGTGGGTATATGGTTCATTGGAGCTTGGGCTTTATGGATCCATCTGGTCCCCTATCTAGCACAAATTGAAGCCTAATAGTTATTTGATGTTCAGTTGAGCCCAACAAGCCCAATAAGCCTATTAGGATTTACTAATCTCTCTATAGTTAAGAGAAAAGTTCTCTAGCAACCAGACATAAGTATTACACGTGAAATACCCCCTTGAGAAGAGAGTGTCACATAAAAAATAGATAGAGAGAGAGAGCAAAGAAAATCGGCCACCACTAGGGATTCACTGTCCTTAGTGTTTCGGTCATCCCGGAGAAATCGGTTCAACGAGATTGTCTTTTTGTTCATCTGCGGATCTCTTTGTTGAGAATCAAGAAGGTGACCACCCACCAGATTAATCAAATGGCTTTCGAGAATAGATGAGAAGACAAGAAGGTTATGGAGTGAATCCGAGTATGGTTCTTGTCTAGATCAAGAGTTAATTTATGTTAGATCACGATCCGAAATATTTTGTAAAAAGAAAAATTTTAAACAACCAATTCCGCTGTATTTCTTGATTTTACAAAACTATAATGTTCTTGAAAATGATTTTATGAAAATATTTTCCGAAAATTTATTCTAATAAATACCAGCAATTGGTACTAGAGCATGATTTTATTATTGATCTAGCATATTTTACTCCGGTCTATTCTCTTGTTGACTGATGTTTTTGATTTCCGAAAAGGTTTTGTTTATGTTTGGTCTTGTTCATATTATGAGTATGCTCTAGTTTGTATGATGGTCAATAGATTCAATGAGTTTGAATGATTATTTGATTAGATGTTGCTATGAGGAAATGATCATGTTTATTTTGATTTTCATTTTCCGACATGTTCTAGATTTCTATGTGTTCATGTTTTATATTCTTGATAAAACTATGCATGGAAATGTTTTGATCTTTAATTGTTTTTTGGAGATTTATGAAAACTATTTTTTCAATTTAAAAAAAAAAAAGAAACGACAGAGTGGTGCACAGCTAGGAGCCGTGTGCACTGCTCGCGTGAGCCCCGCGGGTGTGACCTACGCACGGGCCACATAGGCAGGACCTCGCACATGGCCAGTAGGCGGTCTCCTGCACGTCGGCCGCACGGGTGGCTTTCTGTGCCTTCACCGCTCGGGGTGCCACCTCGTACATTTGATGTGCGAGAATTATGTGAGCTCGTTGTCCTTCGGGAGTTGTCCCGTGCGAGATCACGTTGCATTATACGAGCCCGTTGGCACCTGGTAGTTGTCCCGAGCACAACTGAGGCTAATGTAGCTCAAGCGAGTTCTTCCAAACCTAAGTCGAAAGGCAAAGGTAAGAGGAAGAATAAGACTCCTGCTTCTCTAGCTCTAAAGAAAAAGAAGACCAATAAGGATTCCAAACCAAAGGGAAAATGTTTCCACCACGGTGAGGATGGACATTGGAAGAGGAACTGCAAAACTTACCTAGCCCTTAAGAAGGAGAAGGACAACGGCAAGGAAAAACAAGGTAATGAAAATTTATTGTTTATAGAGGCTTGTCATGTGGTTGATTCTATCAATTCTTGGATCGTAGATTTGGGAGCCACTAACCATGTTTGTAATACTTTGCATGGGTTCAAGGAATCTAGGAAGTTTGCTAGTGAAGAGTTCACACTGCGATTGAGAGATGGCTCAATAGTTGAAGCTCGTGCAATGGGAGATGTTATTTTGAATTTTGATGATTTTAGGTTTTTAGAAATAAAGAATTGTTATTATATTCCAGTGTTTAAACGGAATTTTATTTCTATTTCCTATTTGATGAGACAAGGTTATTCTGTTCATTTTGACAATAAAGTTTCTATTAGAAAGAATAAAATTCTTATTTGCGCTGGTACTCATAGGAGTAATCTTTTCTTTATTCAACCTAAAAGTATCTCATTGTACAATCTTGAAAATGTTTCTGAACATGTAGAATCTAAACATAAGAAAGTGAAAGTGAGTACTAATAATGAAACATATCTCTGGCATTTAAGACTCGGTCATATTAACCTAAACAAAATTCAAAGGTTAGTCAATGATGGACCTCTAAGTTCGTTATAAGTCAAACCATTATCAACTTGTGAATCTTTTCTGGAAGGTAAAATGACTAAAAGACCATTTATTAGAAAAGGTCTTAGAGTTCATTATGTTTACGGATGATTATTCTAGATTTGGTTGTGTTTACCTAATGCAACACAAATCGGATTCTTTTGAAAAGTTTAGAGAATTCAAAGCGGAAACTGAAAAGCAGTTAAGAAAAAACATAAAGGTCCTTCGATTTGATCGAGATGGTGAATACCTCTTTGGAGAATTCTCTGAATTTCTCACAGATAATGGGATCCTATCCCAACTCACAGCACCTGGTATGCCTCAACTAAATGATGTTGCTGAAAGAAGAAAAAGGATATTTTTGGATATAGTTAGGTTGATGCTCAGTTATTCATAATTACCCATATCTTTTTGGGGTTATGCCTTAGAAACTGCTATGTACCTGCTGAATAGAGTTCCTTCCTAAGACTCCATTCGAACTATGGAAAGGACATAAACCTAGTTTGCGTCATATCCATATTTGGGGGTTGTCCAGCATATATGTTGACAGGGAAAACGACTAAGTTGGAATCACGATCTGAATTGTGTCTATTTGTGGGTTACCCAAAAGGAACAAGAAGATATTATTTCTATAGTATCGAAGAAAAGAAAGTGTTTATGAGTACAAATGCTACTTTCTTGGAAGAAAATTATATGAAAGATTTCAAGCCCAAAAGTAAATTAATTCTAGAAGAATTAATTAATGATGTTATCAGCCTATCTATAGAAGATAAGATAGAGAAAGCACTTAGAAAAGATAAATTACTTGAAACTCAACAAACATCGGATCCTCATCGTAGTGGGAGAGTTGTGAGACAACCTGAAATATACTTAGGAATAGGAGAGTCTTGTGACCAAGAATCTGATCCTTACACCTACAATGAGGCAGTAGATGATGTTGATAAAGATCTCTAACAACAGGCAATGGAATCCGAAATAGAGTCCATATACTCTAATAAAGTCTGGGAACTTGTAGATCCACCTGAAGGGATCAAACCCATTAGGTGTAAGTGGGTCTATAA
This sequence comes from Parasponia andersonii, assembly GCA_002914805.1. NCBI lineage: Eukaryota > Viridiplantae > Streptophyta > Magnoliopsida > Rosales > Cannabaceae > Trema > Trema andersonii. The sequence goes on along the minus strand of JXTB01000548.1, from coordinate 191,184 downwards.
TAGAAAGAGAGGAATAGACGGGAAAGTGAAAACTTTCAAAGCAAGGTTAGTTGCAAAGGGTTATACACAAAAGGAAGGTATCGACTATGTCTCATGTAGCTATGATCAAGTCTATTTACATACTCTTATCCATCACTGCATCTCTTGATTATGAGATGGCAAATGGACGTCAAGACTACATTCCTGAATGGCAATCTTGATGAACATATCTATATGATACAACCAGAAGGATTCGTTGAAAAGGGTCAAGAAAGAAAAGTTTGTGAACTTAAGAGATCTATTTATGGACTCAAGCAAGCATCTAGATCATGGAACATAAGATTTGATGAAGTAATTAAGTCTTATGGTTTTGAATGAAACGTAGATGAACCTTGTGTCTATAAAAGAATTCAGGATAACAAAGTGATTTTTCTGGTACTGTATNAGTTTGTGAACTTAAGAGATCTATTTATGGACTCAAGCAAGCATCTAGATCATGGAACATAAGATTTGATGAAGTAATTAAGTCTTATGGTTTTGAATGAAACGTAGATGAACCTTGTGTCTATAAAAGAACTCAGGATAATAAAGTAATTTTTCTGGTACTGTATGTTGATGATATTCTAATTATTAGGAATAATGTTGGATCATTATCATTAGTGAAAGTCTAGTTGGCACAACAGTTTGATATGAAGGACTTAGATGAAGCTTGCTATGTTCTAGGAATACAGATTCTACGAGACAGAAAGAACAGATGCATAGCTTTATCACAAGCTTCATATATAGATGAAATACTGGTTAAGTTTGCAATGCATAATTCCAAGAAAGTTTTAGCACCCTTTCGTAAAGAAATTACTCTGTCTAATGAGAATCCTCCTCAGACAGAAAAAGAGAAAGAACAGATAAGAAATATTCCTTATGCCTTAGCAGTGGGAAGTCTCATGTATGCCATGCTTTGCACAAGACCAGATATTTGTTATGCTATTGGGATTGTAAGTCATTACCAATCCAATCCAAGACCTAAACATTGGAGTGCAGTTAAGCATATTCTAAAGTATTTTTGGAGAACTAGAAATCATATGCTTATATATTCTGGAAAAGATCTAACGCCTGTTGGATATACTAATTCGGATTTTCAATCTGATAAAGACTCTAGAAGATCAACCTCTGGTTCAGTCTTTACCCTTGGTGGCGGAGCCATTATATGGAAGAGTATCAAGCAATCTTGTGTTGTGGATTCAACCATGGAGGCCGAATATGTGGCGCCGTCTGAAGCAGCTAAAGAGGCGATTTGGCTTCATAATTTCGTTATGGATCTCGAGGGTAGTACCTATAGCACAGCAATCTATGACATTCTACTATGATAACAGTGGACCAGAAAGCCACAAGAGGAGAAAACATATAGAGAGGAAATATCATGCACTCAGAGAAATTGTTCAAAGTGGAGACGTGATAGTGAGTAAGATAGCATCTATAGAGAACCTTGTTGATCCTTTTACCAAATCTTTGGCTACCAAAGTATTTGAGAATCACCTAGAATGAATGGGACTACATGATATGTCACATCTCCTTTAAAAACCAAGTGGGAGATTATTGGAATAATTTCCTATAAAGCAGTTTATTATTTAGACATTATAAATAATATTTATTAGATTATTTAGTATCTATTTGTTATTAATAAATTCCATATTATGAATTTCTATTTCATTTATGTCCCATTGATATACATATGATGTGTATATTTATCTTATGCAAATTTCTAAAAGATTCCAAGACATGAAATGAGTAATAAAGAATTATTCGTATAATGAGTTCATATGTGGGAGACATTATATTCTTTATTTCAATAATCACCAGCACGAACTCCCTTGTCATTGCTTTCTTAAATTCTTCGAACATGGATGGATTACTCGTTATGAAGATTAAATCGTCGATATAGAGGCACAAGATCAAGATATCTCTATCTTTTACTTTGATGTACAACGCATACTCATAAGGACATTTAATAAAGTTATTTTCTTGGAAGTACTTGTCGATGCAGATATTCCATGCTCTCGGTGCTTGTTTTAACCTATAAAGGGCCTTCCTCAATTTTAGAACCTTATCTTCTTGTCCTTTAATCTCATATCCAGATGGTTGCTCTATATACACTTCTTCTTCAAGGACTCCATTTAAAAAAGCAGACTTGACATCCATTTGATGAATTTTCCATTTATTTTGATTCAATCGTACCATTTCTAGATGAGCAATAGGAGCAAATACCTCATTATAGTCGATGCTGAGTCCTTAACTATATTATTTCACGACCAATCTTACCTTATATCTCTCCACTTCTCCTTTAGCATTCTTCTTAGCCTTGTAGACCCGTTTCATGCTAATTGCTTTGTGATCCTTTAAAAGTGTAGCAAGCTTCCGTATATCATTCTTTGTGATCGTCTTTATTTCTTTATCTATCACATCTCGCCACCTTTTACTTTGAACAGCTTCATCAAAGTTTAATGGTTCACAATCAACAAGGAGGCAAAAGAGAGTCAAGTCATTTTGATTCTCAATTACCTCATATATCTCTTGTAAGCTCCTTAATCTTGGTATCCTTTCACTTGAACTGCTGCTTGAAGATAATCTTAGTGTTGTTTCTTGATGAATGCTTGTCGTTGGTCAAGTAAGTGAGGTAACAGGCTCTCGCAATTCTTCTCTTACTTGCTCCATTCTTCGTTGCTCGCTTTCTTCTTTAATATATGGTAGGAAGCCATAATTTCCCTTTTGTATGTGCCATTGCTAGGTGCTTTCTTCATCAAAGTCCACGTCGTGACTAATAATGGTCTTGCCATTGCTTGGATTGTAAAGTGTGTAGCCTTTTGAGTTAGAGTCGTAGCCGACGAAGATAAACTTCTCACTTATATTGTCGAGATTCGTTCTCTTTTCATCGGGCACATGAGCATAAGCTATGCTTCTAAACACTCTTAGGTGAGAGATTTTAGGCTTTCTTCCACTCCAAGCTTTTTGTGGCGTCTTTCCCCATATGCTTCTTGTTGGAGAGCGATTTGATAGGTAAATTGCACAAGCTACAGTTTCAGCACAAAACTCTTTTGGCATTCCTTTGCTCTTGAGCATGCTTTTGGCAATGTCAAGGATTGTTCTATTCTTTCTTTCTGTGACACGATTTTGTTGGGGAGATCTTGGTACTGTTAAAAGATGGCAGATGATGTTGTCTTCATAATACTTTTGAAACTCGTGGGATATGAATTCTCTTCATCTATCAGATCTTATTGCCTTAATACTTCAGCCATTTTCCTTTTCAACCAGTGCCTTGAACTTCTTGAATTTTGCGAACAGTTCAGATTTTTCCTTTAAGAAATACACCCAGGTCTTTCTTGAAATATCATCAATAAAGAGGAGAAAGTAGTTACTCTTACCGAGAGAGCTTGGTTTTACTAGATCACACACGTCGGTATGTATGATCTCAAGTAGTTTATAAGCTTGGAAACTTGATTCTCCTGAAAAACTTCTTCAAAAATTGCTTTCCCAATAAGCATCCTTCACATAATTGGTCTGGTTGACTGATGAAAGGTAGACCTTATACCATCTCCTTCTTTCTTAATAATTCTAGACCGCCAAAATTGAGATGTTCAAACTTTAGGTGCCAAAGCCATAATGAATCTTTGTAACGAGCCTTTAGACACTTTGCTACATCATTTTGAATGTATAACAAGAATATTCTGTTTCTTGTCATTGGCACTTTGGTGATTAACTTGCTTCTATTGTCTCTTAAAGAAAGACTATTTTCTTTCATGTGAATATCATAGTCTTTCTCTAAGAGTTGGCCAAGACTCAAGATATTACTTTTCATGTTAAACACATAGTAAACGTTTGGAATAAACTAATATTTTCCATTTCTCAAGCGTATGAGAATTTTACCTTTGCCTTTTACTACTACCTTGGAATCACTTCCAAATGAAACATTCCCAGTCACTGACTCGTCTAGCTTTACAAACATATCTCTTCTTCCACACATATAATTGCTTGCTCCGCTATCAAGGTACCATATATTTTCTTGGCACCCAGTGGTCTCTTTGCATGCTAACAATAATCTACCTTCCTCTTGTCTTTTATCTTCGGCATAGTTGGCTCTCTCTTATACCTTCTTTGGAGCTCTACATTCAGAAGCATAATGACCATATCTCTGATAGTTGTGACACTTGATTTAAGACTTGTCATGCCAACGCCACAGGTTATCTCTTCCATGACCTCTTGTCGAGCTTTCTCTTCTATCTTCATTTTTATAATTATTGTTGAAGCATCTTCTTCCTTCTCTTCCACGTCCACGACCTCTTCCTTGGCCATGACCTCTTCCATACCCTCTTCCAATACTTAAATCTTCTTCTTTCTCTTGAAGTTGAGCCTTGAGGAGCTGCTCATTGAAATTTCGCATCTTTTTTTTCTTTTCTTCATGGGCTTGCAAGGAACCCAAGAGTTGTTCTATCGTCATAGCTCCTAAATCTTTGGTTTCTTCAATGACAGTAATAATATTCTTGAATTTTGGATCTAACGATCGAAGAATCTTTTCTGTGATCGTAACATTTTCAAATTTCTCACAATTTCTCTTCATTTGATTAGAAATGGTTAGAACTCTAGAAAAATAGTCAGAGATTGACTCAGTCTCTGTCATGTATAGCAAATCAAACTCCCTTCTTAGAGTTTGAAGGCGAACCTTTTTAACTTTTTCTGCTCCCTTGTATGAGATTTGAAGTTTGTTTCATGCTTCCTTGGCAGAGGTTGCACTTGAGATTTTTTCAAATTCATCGTCATCTAAGGCTTGGTAGATGAGGAAGAGAGCCTTTTTATCTCTCTTTCTTGAGTCTTTTAAACTATCCTTTGTGTTGCTGATAATATCACCTCATCTCTTGGCTCTTCGTAACCTTTCTCCACTATCTCTTAGACATCATGTGCTTTAAGGAGGACCTTCATTTTGATAGTCTAATTATCGAAGTTGTTACCATAGAGTAGCAGAACTTGAAGAGATACTAAACTAGCGGAAGCCATAACTCTTAATAGAGTGAGCTTTTGGAAAATTTGACTACACGGATGGATCCAAAACATCAAAAAACTTTGAGATTGACTAGTATATCAACTGGTCAAAGTCAACCATTCAATCACCGGTCAACGATGGTCAACAGCTCCCACGGCTTAGTCAATGGGGCAGTCAAACGCACTGACAGCTCTGTCAACAGCTCTAACTCAGCTCAAATTGGCGAGCTGACTCAAATTATGGCAGTAAACTTCTGACAACTCGTTTAGACTCATTCAGACTCTGATTGGGCTGATTTTTAGAGTAATGTGTTCGTCTCGTCGAGCTTTTCGATTTGATATGTAATAGTAGTATATTTGGGATGAATGGCTAAGACTCTCAATCTCAAGAAATCTTTTTTAATGTGGAAAATTAGTCAAAGCTACGACCACAGAACATACTTAGAATTTTAAGAAAACTCACAGTCTCGCTCTGATACCACTTTATTGAAAATAAGAGATTTTAAGGCTAGAAAGGTTAAGGGAGAAACTAGGGAGAATTTTGGTGGAAGATAAGAACTTGTATTACTACTGAGTTTTTTCTCTTTTTGGCTTGATACAAATGGGGGGGAGGAGCACTCTATTTATACTTGTAAAAACCTGGATTTTGGGAGGGTAATTTGGAAATTTTACAAATTTTCCGGATATAATATTGGGGGGATTAATTTACAAAAGTTTTGTGTAGAATGACTAAATTGTACTTTTTAGGGGACTGATTTGAAAAAGATTTGAAATTTTGGGGACTTATGTACAATTTTTGAAAAATTACACAGCCCTATAATAAGACAGGGCCACGTACCCTGTCCTTTTTTTCTCTCTCTCTCTTCTCTCTCTCTCCCCGACGTTCTCTCTCTCTCTCTCTCGGATTTCTCTCAGCCGAAGGTGCAAGGCCGCTGCGGGAGCCACCTCGGGCCATCGTCTACCCCTTCATCCCGCCGGCATCAATGCGTCATGCTGCCAGGAAGCTCCACTGCCCATCGCCAGCCGTTGTCGAGGCCTGCTCTCCGGAAAACACCATTTTCGGCCGTTCGAAGCTTTTTGTCACTGGCAACGATTCTGGCCACCATTCGACCTCCAACCGTTCCCGTTGGATTCGTCTCGTCGCAAGGATCATCAAGGTATATATATCTCAACCCCATTTTGCCCGAATTGAAAGTTGCCATTTTTGGGTATTTTTTAAATTTAAGTTTGACTTTTTGATCCGGCCATTGGATTGTGTTTTATTGTCATTTTTGGATTGTACTCAGAAAATGGAGAAATTTGATATATATATTGCCTATGTTTGGTGACCGGCACAGAAATCGAGGTCAGACGGTCGAGATTTGCCTCGATTTGTGGGCACTGGCCCGGTGTGGGTTCAGACCCGAATTGGACAAGTTATATGTCTAACCTAGCTATTTTGGGTGCCAGGAATTCAGCGAAGAAGTCCGTTTATGGAATTAAAGCTCCAGTGAGAAGTTGGTTTTTGCAAGAGGACGATCGAGGGCTTGGAATTGGTTCCTGACCCTCTGAGCGATCGTCAACGACACCTTGAGGATTCGATTGCATGGTATTGCTATTCGAGCGAGGTAGGGACTCAATTACCTCTGTTTTATATCGTTTTTGAATAAAACTTATTTTCTGCAACATATGAGAACAAATATGATTTTTGGTTTTCTTGATGTATACGTATTGTATGATGTATACGTATTGTATTGCTCTGGAAATTTTCTGAATGTAGGTTATTTTAGGTATATTAAAAATAGGGCCATTATGCTGCCCGTTTTTCTATAAAAACCTAGTATGTTGATTTTACCGAGAAACCAGAGCATGATTATTTTCACACTTCAGTTCTGTATTGCACATGTTATAGGATCATACATGAGTACCGTGTTAGCATCGTGGGTTTATAGAGTGGCGCTACATGCCCCACCGTCAGTGTAGAGTCTGTAAACCCACGCAGGGTTTTGTTACTTCTGATTATCTCCCCATTTGGTAGGCGTAGGCAATTCAGTTGCCCCTCCAGGTTTGGTAGGCGACATATAGGTGTCCCCTCCGAGTATGGGCTTAGGTATCAGGTAGGCTCTTAGGCATACTTAGTGCCATCATCTTGAGTTTTCACAGATGAGAGGATGAGAACTCATGGGTATGGGTTGATTTGTGTCATGTGCATATGGATTGAATGGTTTTGATTACACTTCTTTTATATAAATATGGATTTCCGGTTTGGATTATATATATATATGTATGTTTTGGACTAAACTAACCATGCAGGAATTCTCCATCACTAAAATATTTTCGACCGGGTAATTGTTTTTCCTACTAGGCATTTTATGCTCACCCCCCTACCTTCTTCCTCAAGTGGTGTCCAGTGCGATCTCGGTGATCAAGAGGAGTAAGAGGTCATCTTGACTGTAGTTTGTTATCTTGGTAATGCTAGAAGCTTGTTGTAGTGGTGTTTAGATTGTTTGGGTTTTTTGTTAGCATTGAACCAAGATCACTACTTTCTATTTTGTCTGTGAACCTATGTATGTCATTCTGGTATTTGAGTTTCATTGTGGATGATGATGTTGCTTGGAATTATATTTGATTTCGCATTTTTAAATAATTATTTGATCCATGTTTAATGGTGTATACGAACTGTGGAAGTGGTTCACATGGTAAAATTTCAATTATTTTATTTAAATGGACCGTTTTATAAAAACTAGAACTTTTGACACTTTTTAAATAAATTAAGGAATTTCCCACCTTTGTGAAATTCTCCTTCTGCCACTAGCCCGGGTTTTTGGTCGTGATAATACTACTTTAAGGAGAATTCTAGGTGGTGTAAGAATACTTCATCCAACCTCCAATAACTCAATTAATTATACTATCTAGTAAATACAAGTATACTTTAGAAACTTTTCGAATTTTAATTGTTTCTCTCTTTATCTATAGTTTTACCATATTATATTCTCTTGTCCCATAATTTGTAGTTACAAAACCTATCGTTGGTTTTTGCTTTTTCTATCTCGCAAAGACTTCCTAATTTAATCTAATTGCCATTGTTTTTTGAAAGGAAAAAAAAAAATGAATTGTCGTTAATCTGGTTTGTCAATTTTTTGCTGACTCCGAGATTTCTTGTTGTTTATCAATTTAATGTTGTTTTCCAGTCCTTTTTTGTTGTTGTCTTGGAACGTATTTCTTGGTTTTGTTGTCGTTTCTAAATGTTGTTATGGTTGGAACAATTAATGACACGTCATATTAATTTGTTAGTTTAAGATAACTAAGTTCCTCTTTGAGGATTGCTTTGGACCTTAACCTTTTGTGTCTTTCTTTTTATTTATTTTAATAAAGTTCTGGCAAACCTATTCTAGGTTTCGCCAGATACAATCTTATAAAAAAAAATAAAAAATAAAAAATAAAAAGAAAAGTTACCCTTTTAAGTATAACTTGCCCAAGAGATTTGGTGGCAAAAAATGGTCATAAATGAAAATTTAAAGTCATGATTTTTAATAATTTTAAGTGAAAATATAAATAAATAATGAGTTTGCAAAAATTTAGAATAGACTAAGTACTTGAATTGTTTTCATTTTGGTCCTCAAGTGGTTATAAATTCTATATCAAATGAAATCCTTCGTTAGTTTCATTTCTTTTTAAAAAGAATATTTACTGAAGTTTAAGAAAATTCAGTCCATTTGAAATAATAACTTAGCTTAATAAACCATTATTATGAAATAAGTGAATTTTAAAAAAATCTATAAGTCAGAATGTCCAATAGTTTAGAAGAAATCAATTATAATTCCAAGTACTTAACATTTTGTAAGTATACTCTTATGGAGCTATATATCCCATTTATATATTATATATTTCGATAGTAGTAAAATTATGATCATACATCCACTTGGTAATTATACCAAACTTGGTTAAATAATTGGATAGGGAAAAAAAATCTAACAAGGTATGGACACTAATCAGGAAATAGGAATAGGACTGCAAGCATAAACCAAGCAGCTTGTCTAGCCATCAGGACAACTGTCTCAAATAGATAAATACCTAAAAGTGGGAGATGGTAAGAGGTGAGTATGCGAATACTCAGTATAGATTCAATTATAAGTTTTTAACTATAATAAAAATACTTACTTCCACTGTCCTACATAGTCAGTGAAATATTCAAGCAGTTTTATAAAAATCTGCTTATGAAGTAAAAGTTCAAAAGTTCACAAAATTCCAAACCTTTATGAATCTCATTTCTAAAATAAATACATATTATTAAATCAAGCACATAACTAGCAATGCAACTAATGACAAGTTTGAACTACCTAAACTAGTGACCGAAGTATGAAATATAGTCTGACCTACATAGATTGGTGATCATAAGTATGCAATGTAGTCCAAGCCACCTAAATTAGTGATAGTAAGTGTACAATGTAGTCAAAGCACCCTAAATGGGGCACTATAAGTTCGTCAGTCGCGTAAGTGTAATGATGCATATAATGTTATATAGATAACAAGAATTAAATTATGTACCATTTTCTACAAAATTACAAAACAAACCATGCAGTGTTTTTAATCATACCAAGTTTAGTTCCAAAAACTAAGTATTCAAGTTTTTCAGAAATTTCGACAACATAACAGCCATTTTATCAAAACCCATAAAGCCCAATTCCTATAGAAAATAGTATAAAATAAGATAAATGATATACCAACCAGTGTAACGTACCTCTTAGGTAGTTTAGTATCAAATCAAGTTCAAAAACTAAATACAAACTCATTTTTCAAATCATTCCATAAAATTCCATATTTGGTCAAAACATATAAGTTCATAATGAAATCAATTTTAAAATCAAGTACTTAAATCCTACATCACTAAGATAGTGGTGCAATGCTATGGAGTACACATGGTGTCGTTGGGCAATCATTTCAAGGGTTGAGAGATGATTTGAAACCTCGATCACTTACTATGAGAGGTCGTTTCTCAACAAAGCTTCAAATTAAAAAATAGATATCGTCACCGAATTCCTAGTACCCAAAATAGCTAGGTTAAATATATAACTTGACCTATTTGTTGAGTCATGCTTTGTATCATCAATCATACTCTCACATTTTGAAGTTAACAAATATATAATTAAGAACTAATAATCTACTTGACTGTATAGCAAGTTAAATTAAAAGGATCACAAGACATTCAAGATGGATTATGGAAAAGAGCTTGAAGACAAAGTTTAAGATTACAAGACCTAGACTAGCAAAGATTATACATTTAGTTCTTATACTTGAATACTTGTTTACACATTATATGATCTTAATAGCTCAAATTTTTCATAGAATTAAAAATTTTCAAAGCAAAACTGCCAAACCTATTTATCTTAAATTAAAATATAAAATTTATTTTATACAAGCTTTTAAATTAATTTATGAATTTCTATAGTTCCTATATTACATAATAAATTAATTTATAAAGTCACATTTTGATAATAATTGAAAAAGACTTGAAAAAAAAAATCAATATATGCTCTTGGACAAATTCGACAGACTAGTCTTCAGAATTAGTCGAATGATTCCTCTATTCTTTTTTTTTAATAGTTTTTAAAATTCGACCGTTACAACTGCACTTTCAACGGCTAATATTTTTGATCAACTGAAAGTACATTTTTGATCTACCGAAGATGACAGATTGTCTGTTAAATGATCTAAAATGGCTAGTTTTCATTCTAGTATATATAGAAACTTTTCGAACACTTAAAATAACTTTTGAATATTCTTATATTGCTTTAAACATACGTTCAAGTTGTTCAAATTACCTTTTGTGAATCAAACTTTCAAATCCACTTTTTCATAAAAATCAATTGAGCCAAACTAGATCATATCTTGTATTCCCATTTATTCTCTTTAGGCTTATCTTGTATCAATTATATTCTTGAGAGAGATTCTTGTTGAGTGAATCAACAAATAAAATCAAAATTGTATTTGTAAGATAAGGTTAACTACAAATTCAGAATCCAAACCTCACCTTGACTAGTTTGAGACTTTGGTAGACTTCTTGTCTTTTATCTCCATCAAACTGATTTCCAAAGCTTAGGAATAGATTTTTGGACTTAAGAAGACCTTAAGAAACCATTATTTATGTGGGAACAAGTAGAGAATTGAAATTAAAGGACAAGACCTAGAAAGAAGAACTTAGTACAATTACCTTGACTAGTTTTGGTCTATCTTGCTTTCTAGGGCTCCAATTTGAGTTCTACCACTTGAAAACTCTTAGAAAAGTTTGAGGGAAATTGAGAAGTCATAAAAAATATTGGAGAGTTTCAGGTCGTGGCTGGAGAGAAAGGGAAAGCAAATGACCAGATTTGACCCAAAATCAACACTTAATGGCTAAGAAAAGGTATAACTTAAAGTCTAAGGGGTATTTTGAATATGTTTCACATTACTTTCCATGTGTCCAGCTCTAAAATATCCTTAGCATAGTCACCACATTACTGGTCACTCCTATACACCCAAGTGTAGCCAAAGTTGGTGAATCCTAGCTTAGAAAGTAAAAACTAGTCATACTTTGACTTATGATCCCATATGACCAACCTTATTGTAATCTGGTGAAACCTAGCCCCATAACCAATCATTAAACATAAAAATAAGTCAATTACACTCCAATTAACAATGCAAACATAGTATTAGCACTCAATTATTAGAATGCACAAAAATGACATTATGCGATTAAGCCTAATCTAAGCTAGCTTAGTGCAACTAAATACGAATTCGTGTCCTGAATATCACCTCGTGCTTACCTGGAGCCGACAAATAAATTGCTATAAATGAGTCCTAGACATTGAATCAAGCATATTTGACATAATAAACACACCGTGAAATTGGCTCCGAAATGCGTGAAAATTACATTTTACTGAAAAACCACTATTTGACCAAGTTATCAACAAGTACGATCTTAATGCATGTGCACATAGTATTGCATTCATAATTATATTCTTTGTTCTTTTAGCACACCGAGCTCTCTCTCTCTGAGGGTATTGAATCTTTATACTACATTGGAATACTTCGACAATCATTAGTGTAATAACATGTATGTAAATGTATATAACATAATGAATGAGCGTGTTACTATGAAAGTTGTATTAATGATTTCTAGATGCCTAATATGCAATTAGAACATGTTTATTATTGGCTTAATATGCATATGAGAATCTTAAGCGCCACAGTATTGGTAGAAAAAGATGAAGAAGGATATAGCTACCTTTGTGGCCAAGTGTTTGACTTGTCAACAAGTCAATGCTGAACACCAGGGGCTAGTTGGGTTTCTTCAGCCGTTGCTAATTCCAGAATGGAAGTAGGATTAGATCACGATAGACTTTGTGACCGGTTTGCCAAAGACCTTGAGGAAGAATGATGTAGTTTGGATGGTAGTCGATCAGTTGACGAAGAGTGCTCATTTTATACCGATCCAGATAGACTACTCACTTATTATGCCCAGTAGACTATATATGGAGAACATCATATGCTTGCATGGTGTGCCTTCAAGCATAGTTTCTGATAGAGATCCAAGGTTCAATTCTAAGTTTTGGAGAGCCTTGCAAAAAATATTAGGTACGCAATTGGATATCAGTACAGCTCATCATCTGGAGATAGATGGTCAGTCTGAAAGAACCATTCAGATTCTTGAGGACATGCTACATTGTTGCATATTAGACTTTGGTAGGAACTAGGACAATCTTCTTTCTTTGGTTGAATTTGCTTACAATAATAGTTACCAGACCAATGTGGGTGTGGCTCCATATGAAGTGTTATATGGGAGGTCGTGTAGGTCGCCTTTGTGTTGGGCAAAGCCTGAAGAGCGTAGTACTCTTTGACCTGAACTGATTAAGGAGATTACTGAAAAGATCAAGGATATTCGGGAGAGGCTCAAGGAGATTCAGAGTCACTAGAAGAGTTATGCTGACCCGAAGAGGCTTAAGATAGAGTTCGATACTAGTGATTCTGTATTCTTGAAAGTGATTCCAAAGCGTGGTATGACAAGTTTTGGGGTTAAAGGTAAGTTTGCTCCAAGGTATGTTGGTCCCTTTGAGATCACTGAGAGAATTGGACTAGTAGCGTATCGCTTGAATCTACCTGTACAGTTGGGTCACGTGCATAATGTGTTTCATGTGTCGATGTTGAGGAAGTACACATTGGACCCATCTCATGTTATTCGGTACGTGCATGTACCAGTCCAAAAAGATACATCCTATGAAGAGCAACTTGTTCGTTTGTTGGCTAGAGAGTTGAAAGTACTTCGCAACAAAGAGATTTCACGTGTCAAGGTGCTTTGGGAATATCACAAAGAAGACAAGGCTACTTGGGAACTCGAGACGGAGATGTACGAGAAGTACTCTCATTTGTTCAACTTTCAGTTAGAAGTTGTGTTGTGATGTAAGCCTTGACTTGTATTTTGAATTTCGAGACAAAATTCTCATAAAGAGGAGAGAATGTAAAAACCCAGAATTTTCGAGGGATTTGGACATTTTACTAATTTTTCAGATATAATAATTGGGGAGATTAATTTGCAAAAGTTTTGAGTAGAAGGACTAAATTATAATTTTGAGGGACTAGTTTGAAAGAGTTTTGGAGAATAGGGACTATAATGTAATTTTTTTAAAAATTGCACAATCCCATTTATTTCCCCACGTGGGAACTCTCTTCCACTCCCTCTCTCTCTCTCTTCCCCCCTCCCCCGATGCTCTCCCATGCTTTCTTTGCTCATTCTTAGCCGAGGAACTGAGGCAGCCACCGCCATCCCCCTGGGGTTCGTCTGGCCTGCCCACTGCCTAGCGCGAGTTCACTGCACCGCCAGGGTGCTCCGCTACCAGCCCCGCGCGACTGCCGATGCCCGTTCGCTGGAAAATGCCATTGATGACCATTTAAAGCTATTCGTCATTAGCATCATTTTAGGCCGTTTCAGCTCACATTCTTGGGCTCGTTGGATTCGTTTCGTCGAGAGGAAGCTCAAGGTATATATATCTTAACCTCATATTGCCTAAATCAAAAGTTGCCATTTTTAAATATTTTGAATTTAAGTTTGACTTTTTAATCCGACCATTGGATCGTGATTTTGTTATCATTTTTAGATTGTACTCGGAAAATGGGGAAGTTTGATATATATATATATATATATATATATATTGCCTATGTTTGGTGACCGACACGAAAATCAAAATTGGACGGTTAAGATTTGCCTCGATTTGAGTGCCACCAGTCCGGTATGGGCTCAACCCGAATTAAACAAGCTATATGTCTAACCTAGCTATTTTGGATACTAGGAATTCAATAAAGAGATCCGTTTATGGATTTGAAGCTCCGTTGAGAAGGTGGTGTTTTGCAAGAGGATAATCGAGGGCTTAAAATTAGTTCCCGACCCTCCGGATGATCGTCAACAATACCGTAAGGATTCAATAGTGTGGTATCACTATTCTTCTGAGGTTGGGATTTGGTTACCTTCATTTTATACTATTTTTGAATAAAACTTAATTTCTGCAACATATGAGAACAAATGTAGTTTTTGAATTTCTTAAACATATGTGATGGACTGCGATGGTATGATATACATATATACTGTATTGCTCTGGCAATTTTCTGAGTGCTTTTTATTTTGGGTATATCAAAAATAGGGCCGTTTTGCTGCCCGCTTTTCTATAAAAACCTAATATACTTATTTTCTTGAAAAACTAGAGCACGATTATTTCACACTTCAGTTCTGTGTTGTACGTGTCATAGGATCATACATGAGCACGGTGTAAGCATCATAGGTTTATAGTGTAGCGATGTGTGCCCCACCATCAGGTTGAGTCCCTAAACCCGAGCAGGGTTTTGTTACTTCTGATTACCACCTCATTTGACAGGTGTAGGCAATTCGGTTGTCCCTCCAGGTTTGGTAGGTGACACATGGGTGTCCCCTCCAAGTATGGGCTTAGGTGTCAGGCAAGCTATTAGGTACACTTAGTGCCATCATCCTAGGTTTCCATAGATCAGAGGATGTGAGCTCATGGGTATAGGTTGATTTGTGTCATGTGCATATGGATTGATGGTTTTGATCACACTGCTTTATATATATATATACACACACGTGGATTTCTAGTATGAAATATATATATATATATATATATATATATATATGCATTTTGGATTTAAACTAACCATGCTGGAACTTTATATTATCAAAAAAAAATGTTTTCGAATGAGGTAACTATTTTTCCTACAGGGCATTTTATGCTCACTCCCTTCCTCAGGTGGTGTCCAATGCAACTTTGGAGATCAAGATGAGTAAAGGTTCATCTTGACTATAGTTTTTTATTTTAGTATACTTGGTGTGTGTTGTTATGGTTTTTAGACTGCTTGGATTTTATTTTAGCATTGAACTAAGATTACTACATTCTATTTTTATCAGTGAACTCCTGTATATCATTCTGGTGTCTGTTCTTGACGTGGATGATGATAATTCTTGGACTTATATTTGATTTATGGTTTTTTTTTGTATTTATTCGATTTATGTTTAATGGTGTATACGAACTGTGGGAGAGGTTTACAGGATGAAATTTAAAATATTTTATATAAAATGGATCGTTTTATAAACTAAAGCTTTTTAGAGTTTTTTAAATAAATCAAAGAATTTTCATCTTTGCGAAATTTTCCTTTTGCCACTAACCCGGGTTTTGGGTTATGACAGTCTTTATCTCTCAAATTAAACCAAAAAGTTTTAAAGTAACTGAAAATGATAAATCATGGATTTTAGCCGCCATGCAAGAAGAATTAAATCAATTTGAAAGAAGTGATGTTTTAGAATTAGTTCCAAAACCTTCACACCTATAACAAGATTAGAATCCATAAGGATGCTCTTAGCATTTGCATGCCATAAAGATTTTATCTTATACCAAATGGATATTAAAAGTGCATTTTATAATAGATACATTTTAGAAGAAGTATGTATAGCCTAACCCTCCAGTTTTCAAAATCATAAATATCGAGATCATGTGTTTAAATTGAAAAAGGCTCTTTATGGTTTAAAGAAAGCTCCTAGAGCTTGGCATAATAGATTGTGCAAATTTTTGATTTTAAAGGGTTATACTATGGAAAAAGTAGATACTACTTTTTTTATAAAAAGAAAAAGAGGAGAAATAATTTTAGTTTAAATTTATGTTGGTGATATTATATTTGATGCAAGTAATGCTTCTCTTTGTGAAGAATTCTCTGAATGTATGTATGAGTTTGAAATGAGCATGATGATAGAACTCAATTTCTTCATTAGACTTTAAATCAAACAAAGCAAAGAAGTCATTTTCATCAATCAATACAAGTACATCAAGGATATGCTAAAGAAGATCGTCATTGGGATTGGCAGTCCTGTTGAATAGGACTCACCATAACAACATCGTTGGCACCCAAATCTACAGCATAAGGGTGTTAACCTTCCTTTTAGAAGCTGGATATTAGGAACCTACATCCAGTTTGTTTTTTGCTCCTTTGTTTTCCCGCTAGTTCTCTGCCATAGTTCCTTCTTGTTTAGGACGATTTGAACAGCGAGAGCTCTTAAACCCATGGGTAGGAGCAAGACCAAGAACTTGATGGGAAAGTTTTGGGCTCACCCATAGCTTCTCGGGGGATAATTGGTCTGTCCCTTCCCATTTGGACTTTTCTTGATAACTTTGATCTTTTTCTCCTGCCTTTGGGTTTGTCACTGGGTAGATAGTATGATTTTGGATCAATATCTTCTGACCCATTTGCAGGGTTGATTTGGGCCATGCCCATTTGGAGCCTAGTACCTAAAATAAGGAAACAAGTTAGGATAGGTTGTTTTTCTTTTAGAGTCGCAAGCTTATCTTTAGATTCTCCAATCTTCTCTACTTGCAGATCCATCAAATTCAAAGAATTAGCCACATAGTTGTGTGATAATTAATAGCGGTCAGGGGCTGTTAAATTTTGAAAAAGTAAGCCTCCATTTTCCCTGGGTCAGGAATAGGCGCACTATTGTCAACGTCCTAATTTGGTGGAGTTTTTCCCTTGGTTTGTTGGAAATTAACAGCTGTCTCCCCCATTGACTGTTTTTTCCCTAGAGTCATCTTTCCGAACCGATAGAATCCTCATCTCCTCCTTGTATTCTCGTATCTCTCCAACATAGGGTGCCCATCCCAAAGTCTACCATAATTCTGGGGTGGTATATAGAATGATTCGCATCCAAGTCTAGTAAGCAGAGTTTGGGCTCAATCACCTTCTTTTTTTTGTTTCTGACTGTCGGCACGTAGGCTCGAACCCATTCGCCATTCCGAGGTTTCAGGGATCTTGCTTTTTCCTACATTCATCTTTGCGATGGCTGATGACACCGCAGGTGTAGTAGAAATCCGAGGGTCGTTCGTATTGTAACATCACCGAAATTTCCTGGTAAACTTCTGGCATGAAAACTCTAATGCCTATTTAGAGAAGTTGAGTAACATCTATACGGACACGCACCTTCATAACAGAATCCTTAACTTCCACTGCCTCAACTGATTCATTCAGCTTACCAGAGAATTTGGCAAAAGTGAAAAACAAAGAGAAATATATGCTTCAAAAAAGAATTATTTACAAACATACGACTTTTTTTACTAATTATTCAAAATACTCTTAAAAGTACAATTTTAGTTATTTGGTTTTGAAAAAAAAATTAGAAAAAAAGAAAAAAAAAAAAAAGGAAAGAACTGTTTTCGACAATTACTTTCTTTTGTTCAGTCGTTCTCTTCTCTTCTTCCATTCATCATTGAAGCTTCTTTACACTCTCTTTCTCATTCAGTCGAACTTCGAGTTCTTGCTCTCTGTCACTCTCATCTTTTTCGCTAATGATATAAAATTTCTATATTTAAATATTATGAACATAATTTTAAATAGTTTATATTTGAGTTTCGAGATGTTCTATTGTGAATTTTGCATTTAAAATTAAATTTAGATCAATTTATAATAATTTTTAGAAAATTTGGACTAGTTACTCTGACAAATATCAAAAATTTCGATATATTTTGATACCATTTCTGTAAAAATCTGGATTTTGGGAGGATAATTTGAACAATTTACCAATTTTCTGGATATAATATTGTGGGGATTAAATTGCAAAAATTTTGTGTAAAAAGACTAAATTATAATTTTTGGAAACTAGATTGATAGAGATTTGAAATTTGGGAACTTATGTGCAATTTTTGAAAATTTGCCAACCCTATAAGGCAGGACCACGTGCCATGTCCTTTTCTTTTCTCTCTCTCTCTTCTCTCTCTTCTCCCCCGATCTCTCTCTCACTCTTGGATCCTCTCTGCCCGACGCCCCCCTCAGCTACTGCTGCTGCCGCCTCTCGCCATCGCCCAACCGTGGAAACCACTGGTAGAGCTCGCCGGCACCGCACCCGAGTCGAAGTCGACTGCCAGGAGCCGCCTGGGGGAGCTCGCTGTCGCCGGAGAAGAGAAAGATGCCGTTTCGGATTTTTGGCCACCGGCGAAGATTCTGGCTATCATTCGACCTCTAACCGGTCCCGTTGGATTCGTCTCATCTCAAGGATCATCAAGATATATATATATATATATAATAAATATATATATATATATATATCTCAACCTCATTTTGCCCGCATTGAAAGTTGTCATTTTTGGATATTTTGAGTTTAAGTTTGACTTTTTGATCCGGCCGTTGGATTGAGTTTTTGTTATCATTTTTGGATTGTACTCAGAAAATAGAAAAGTTTGATATATATATATATATATATATATATATATATATATATATATATATATTACCTATGTTTGGTGATCGGCATGGAAATCGAGATCGGATTGTCGAGATTTACCTCGTTTTGCGTGCTACCGGCCCAGTGTGGGCCCGGACCCGAATTGGACAAGTTATATATCTAACCTAGCCATTTTTAGTGTTAGAAATTAAGCGAAGAGGTCCATTTGTAGAATTGAAGCTCCAGTAAGAAGTTGGTTTTTCACAAGAGGACGATCAAAGGCTTGGAATTTGTTCTTTACCCTCCGGGCGATCGTCAACGACACTTTGAGGATTCGATAGCGTGGTATTATTATTCGAGCAAGATAGGGACTCAATTACCTCTGTTTTATATCGTTTTTGAATAAAACTTATTTTCTGCAACATATGAGAATAAATGTGATTTTTGGTTACTCGAATATCTGTGATGGGAATTGGTTGTATAAGATATATACTGTATTGCTCTAGGAATTTTCTGAGTGCAGGTTAGTTTGGGTATATTAAAAATAGGGTTGTTATGCTGCCCGTTTTTCTATAAAAACTTAGTATGCTGATTTTACTGAAAAACCAGAGCATGATTATTTTCACACTTCAGTTCTGTATTGCATGTATCATAGGAACATACATGAGCACCGTGTTAGCATCGTGAGTTACAATGTGGCGCTGCATGCCCCACCGTCAGTGAAAGTCCGTAAACTCGTGCTGGGTTTTATTACTTCTGATTATCTCCCCATTTGGCAGGTGTAGGTAATTCGGTTGCCTCTCCAGGTTTGGTAGGCGACACACGGGTGTCCCCTCTGGGTATGGGCATAGGTATCAGGCAGGCTGTTAGGCATACTTAGTGCCATCATCCTGGGTTTCCACAGATGAGAGGATGAGAGCTCATGGGTATGGGTTGATTTGTGTCATGTGCATATGAATTGAATGGTTTTGATTACACTGCTTTTATATTTATATATAGATTTCCGGTTTTGATTATATATATATATATGTTTTGGAGTAAACTAATCATGCAGGAATTCCCCATCACTAAAATATTTTCGATCGAGGTAATTATTTTTCCTGCTGGGCATTTTATGCTCACCCCACCTACCTTCTTCCTCAGGTGGTGTCCAGTGCGATCTCGGTGATCAAGAGAAATAAGAGGTCATCTGGATTGCAGTTCGTCTCTTAATAATACTAGGAATTTGTTGTCGTAATCTTTGGATTGTTTAGGTTTTGTATTAGCATTGAACCAAGATTACTGCTTTCTATTTTGTCTGCAAACTTATGTATGTGACACACAGGTGTCCCCTCCGGGTATGGGCTTAGGTATCAGGCAGGCTGTTAAGTATACTTAGTGTCATCATCCTGGGTTTCCACAGATGAGAGGATGAGAGCTCATGGGTATGGGTTGATTTATGTCATGTGCATATGAATTGAATGGTTTTGATTACACTACTTATATATATATATATAGATTTCCGGTTTTGATTATATATATATGTATGTTTTGGACTAAACTAATCACGCAAGAATTCCCCATCACTAAAATATTTTCAATCGAGGTAATTATTTTTCTTATTGGGCATTTTATGCTCACCCCCTACCTTCTTCCTCAGGTGATGTCCAGTGTGAACTCGGTAATCAAGAGAAGTAAGAGGTCATCTAGATTGCAGTTCGTCTCTTGGTAATACTAGGAATTTGTTGTCATAATCTTTGGATTGTTTGGGTTTTGTATTAGTATTGAACCAAGATTACTGCTTTTTATTTTGTCTGCGAACTTATGTATGCTATTATGGTATTTGACTTTTATTGTGGATGATGGTGATGCTTGGGCTTTTATGTGATTTCGTGAATTTTAATTATTATTCAGTCTATGTTTAATGGTGTATATGAACTGTGGGAGTGGTTCACATGATGGAATTCCGATTATTTTATTTAAATAGACTGTTTTTATAAAAACTAGAACTTTTGACACTTTTCAAATAAATCAAGGAATTTCTCACTTTTGTGAAATTCTCCTTCTGCCACTGGTCCGGGTTTTAGGTCGTAATAATTTCGATGCTAATTAGATGAAATTCAATATAATTTTGATGAAATATGTTTTATAAAGGAATTTAATGAAATTCAATGCATTTCGATGATAATTCGATGTCATTTCAATGAAGTATTTTTTATAATGAAATTAGATAAAATTCGATGATAATTCGATAGCATTTCAATGAAGTGTGTTTTTATAATAGAATTTAATATAATTCGATAAAATTTGACACTATTTTGATGGCATTTCACTGAATTGTACTTTTATAATGAAATTTGATAAATTTTGATGATAATTCGATAACCATACTCAATTTTTCAGATTTTATTATAAAAATATACTTTATTGAAATGATATCGAATTTTCATCTAAAAGTTTCAATATTTGTCGGGACAGATAGTCTAAATTTTCAGAAATTTATAGAAATTAATCCAAATTTTATTTTTAATACAGAGTCAATCGCTAAATATTTCGAAATTTAAATACCAACTATTTTAAATTATACTTATTACATTTCTTTAAGATTTGATTATTAAGAAAATTATTTAGTTGATAGAAGATTGAAGATTGAGAGGAAGCATAAATAATATAAAGAAATATAACAACGGAAAAAATGAAAAAAAAAAAAAAAAAAAAAAAACTGAATCTAAGTTTTGAAAGTAATTAAATCTTTTTAGAAAGTTATAGTTATATTTTTAAAAATTTTATTTAAACAATCGCACAATTATAAATAAACACATTTAATGAAATTTCTAAAATCCAGACGATTATTCCATCCCAACTGCTTAGTGCGGAAGTCGCTGGGAATACTCCAGATCAGCTTCAGGACTTCCGTCAACCCATCCTTGTTGGCCGACTTGTTTCCCGGGATCTTCCCAATAAGGCATAGATCCATTCGTAGCTTGCCTGTAGCGTAGGTTTTTTGGTCCATTGTAGCTCCTGGGCCATCTTTATTATCGAAATTGAGATCGAGACAAAGCCGTGATATTTCGTCAAGATCTATACAAGTAGAAACTTCCAAAAAAGACGACTGAAGATCACCCACCGATGATAACTGAAATCTCACTTTTATCTCCCCCTAGACGGCAGAGAGAAAAAAGGAGCACTCTTAATTTGGTTAGATCGGATTGTAACTGTTTGGGAGAAAGAGAGAAGAGTTGGAAGAGAGACTGTTTTCTACTGAGAAATTCTCAAGGCAAGAAAGCGTAAGTGTTTTCGAAAACAGAGATCATCTTTGGCCAACTTTGTAATCTTGTTTTTTCTCATAGTGAAAGAACTGCCTCAAGTGGACGTAGGTCATTGTTATGATACTGAACCACTATAATTCTGGTTTCATTTTATTTTTGTTCTGTTTCACGATTACAACTCATTGTCATATAAGTTTGATTAAAATCAACAGAAACTAAGATTGGTAACTTCAACCCTCCTAATTGACGATTATCACTTTAGCAATTTTGCAGTTTTAAGCAGAAATTACACTGAAATGTTAAGGAAATGATTTTACACAAACCCCATCCAGCATGATTATATTGAATAGATTAAAAGATCTGAGCTGATCAAGGAACCATAAAGTGATGCATTGATGAGAAACTAAGAAAAGGAAAAAGACAATATTGTGATTACAGATTTGGAATCATAAAGTGACTTTAGTCCCATTTAATTAGCTTCCGAAATTCGGCGAATCGTGATGTTGTGCAGGACAATTGGACTTCAGACATTATGAGTACCGTCCGACCACACTAGCGATGCAGACACCATAGAGTTATCTGATAGACCTTCTCCATTAATAATCACATCAAAAGACTTCTCCTCATTCAATGACTTGAAAGAAAGAACATTAGCACTACTTGGATACCAGTTAGAGAAGTTGATGAGAAGATTTTGGCCTTATAAGTGGAGTTCGCCATGACCAACATTCTTGACTCTCTGAAACACAAATCTATACGATTGTCGTGCCGGAACTTGTGCTGTAATGAAGCATAATTGAGATCCCTTGGTGATCCTTTCTCTAAGCCTGTAAAATCCGAATTTTATAAAGAATAATTAAGTAATTTTAAGTCTAAGAGTGTTTTGATAATTTTAATTTTTTGGACTTATTTAAATGAAAATTTTGAAATATTTAATATTAAAATATTTAACAACATCGAACAGAACTGAGTGAATTAAAATTTAAGATTAAGTGTCGTAACTTAAATTTTTAATTTCATTAATCTAGCACTATTGTAGAAAGCCTTAATTCTAGTGATTAACGAACTTACTTTCATGTGTTTTGTCTTTTTGAGTTACTAAATGACTAATTCTGATTTATGGTTCGAACTCCGGTATCTTGGAAGATAATGTATATGAAATGTGTAGAACATTTTTCATGATGGACGTCATGCATATAATATCGCTTTGAATTTTTTCAAGTACTTAAATTATATAAACTAGGGCTCTGGTATTCACTATGTGAATTTAACTGCGTTGGTATAATCAGAGACAAATACCATAGTCAACTATTACCTATTAGACGAAAAATTGCAACTCAAAGATAAATATATACTAGAGGGATAATACGGTAATTTCATCCTACTAGTTTGGCATTGCATTGAGGATACGTCTACAAATATAATATATGCTAAATAGATCAAGCTAATTATTTGATAATAAGCTTCACAGAAAATAAATGACATTTAGTCAAAGAGTTCAATATTAGGCCTATAATTGTGTGCCCCAATATTAATAGACAATGCACAATCATAATTATGAGTTAATTATAATTGTGAGCATATGATCCATTGGAGCTTAGGCTTTATGAATCTATATAGTCTCCTATCTAGCTCAAATTAAAGCCCAATAATTATTTGATGATCAGTTGAGCTCAACAAGCCCAATAAGTTCATTAGGATTTACTAATCTCTCTATAGTTAATAGAAAAGTTCTCTGACTGCATATTACATGAGTTACACGTGAAACACTCCCTAAAAAGAGTGTGTCACATGAAAAATAGAGAGAAAGAGAGCAAAGAAAAATCGACTAACACTAGGCGATTCACCACCTTTGGTGTTTCGGCCATCTCGGAGAAATCGATCTGAGAAGATTGTCTTCTTGCTCGTCTACGGATCTCTTTGTTAGGAATCAAGAAGGTGACCACCCACCAGAACAATCAAACGTCTTTCGAAAATAGACAGAAAGATGAGAAGATTATGGTGCAAATTCGGGTATCGTTCTTGTTTAGATCAAGAGTTAATTTATATTAGATCACGATCCGAAATGTTTTGTAAAGAGAAAAATTTTAAACTACCAATTTCGTTGCGTTTCTAGATTTTGTAAAACTATGGTGTTCTTAAAACTAATTTTATGAAAATATTTTTCGGAGTTTATTCCAATAAATACCTACAGACACCCACCAGGGAATAGAAGTGGGAAAGCAAGTACAAATTATGTAACTTATATAACTACCACAAATAGACAAACACCTGAAAGTGGGAGAAGAAGAGGGTGAACATTCACATACTCATTAGAAATTCAATTACTATTTTGAGTTGATATAATTTTAGCAAACCTATATAGTTAATACCTTTTCCAAAATCTATTTATAAATCAAGTTTATAAAATAATTGATATCCAAAATAATCACATATTGAAAACCAGAACACATGATTGTTCATATCATGCATCAACTAATATAAATGAGTGAGCCCTCATCCTCCCATTACAGTCTTGTAATACCCCTTACCAAAGATACCCAATATCATGACATTACCCAAAAGTGTGTCAACCAAAAACTTGTGCAAGATTTTAGGTATTTCACCTAGCGCTACATCAACTTACTAGCGATCTGAACTATTATGATGCAATAATTAAACTCAAGTATGCGATTTTATGATGTGTATAACATGTAACAGGATATGTAATAACTATGCAAAATATAATCAAATAATGCTTTAAAAACTCCACTTGATATTATTCTAGAATTTACTATACCGTGGACAACAAATCTATTGTATCACCCTATAATCACGATTTTACAAATATGTATAGAAGTTACATAGTCTAATTCTAAAATAATCTAGATTTTTTAATAGTTTATCAAAATATCGTTTTATTCAAGATTTTTCACAGTCATAATGCAAAATTTAAATTAAAACATGTATAAAAATAGGTAATTGAACCCTCACCTTGAGATGATAGTTATACCAAGCTAACGATACTCGAAGAAACTCTTGTTAATCACTTTGATGCTCGGATGATCGTTTCGGAAATCCTGTAATTTCACTTTAAAAATTGACTTTTCCAACGGAGCCTTAAAATAAGAAACGGATGTCACCAATCAATTCTTAGCATCCTAGATAGTTAGGTTAGACACAAAATTTGTCATATTTGAGTTCCAATTGAGTCTCGGCCAATGACACGCGAAACGATACTATTTACGAGACTTGTGCCTCGATTTTCGTGCTACTTCGAAATAATGTGATATTTTATATCAAAGTTTGCCTCTCAACCTCACTGAGTCTGAATTCGAAGTTCGAATTCATTTTTGAGGTCCCGATCCTTAAACGAGCTTTAAATTTGAGAATTACAAAAATATCTTTTTTTAGAATTTATTTGAAAAATGTCCATTTTTTTAATTCAAAAATTACCACACTTCCAGATATCATTTTAATACCACAAAATCATATTTGTTCATAATTTTTACTCCTCTAACACACTGTATAATTTATACGGCCTAAATAATTATTTTACAAAAATAATTAGAAAAATACCTTATTTAAATTTGAAAATTGACCAAAATTTGAAAGTACTCACTGGCGGCAAGTTATCAGCCGAGATCGGTCAAAGATGAACAGCGACATCAAGACGCGTCTAGACATGCCGACAGAGCAACGGCCGAAAAATCATCCGATTGGCGTGAATTTCATGGCTTCCAATCTCTGGTATATAGCATCGGATGACAGTGGGGACAATCATCGCTGCTTCGTTGACGAGAGATACTCCACACTAGTCGGCGTGTCTGGCCGGTAGGACGGTCGTTGGTCGTCAAATGAATAGTAATCTTAGAGATATTTTTTTGAAAATTCAAGGGGTTTGGGGAAGGAGGAAACTTTGGGGATTTAAATACAATTTTAAGAATTGTAACACACGTGTCTATTTCAAAATGTACGAGGCACTGTTTTATTAATTGTACTTCAGCTCAAATTTCAAAGGATTTTTTCATTTAAGCCCTCAACTATTTATATTTTAGCCCTTGATTTCAAAATTCTTTATCACCTTAGTCCCAATGAACCTAAACAAGTCCACATACATAGCAGATACTTTGATTTAATTATTTCAAAATTTTGAATTTATCCTTTTACCCTTGACCCAAATTTACGTTTATACCTTTTTTAAAAACCGGATTTTAGAGAATAAACTTGTCGTTTGTTTAGAATAGATGGTCGAGCCTTGGAGTTTTTAATAGGAACAGATTTTTGGTCCCAGCTCCCTTATTCCGGATTGTCTAGATTTTGCCGTTTCAATTCTGTGTAGCTGGGTATTGCTAGAGCTTAAAAGATGAATATATATATATATATATATATATATAGAGGTTGCCAATCGGTATTTTTTTTCTTTAACTATGGGTAGGTATTTTTTTTTTAGCCGTTAGATCATCTTGTAATGGTGATCCAATGGCTATAATGAAGTGCATGAAAAGACGTGCATCATTAATGCTCTTTCTCTCTTATTTTTTACAATAAAAAAATGAGCATGTTAAATTTTCATTGGCCAAATTGATACTTATGCATAGGTAAAAAAAAAATACCTACTGGATTGGTGCCCATATATATATATATATATATATATATATATATATATATATAACAAAATAACTAAATAAATAAACTATAACATCTTATGCATTCATTGGAGACAAAAAGGCCAGTTATTGTTAAAACGTAATAACAAACTGAAGTCAAGTGACTTTATTCCCATTTGGCTTCAAAAGTTCGGGTTGGCTTTATGTTGTGCAGAACAATTGGACTTCCGACCCTATGAGTGCCGTCAGTCCACACCAGTGATGCGGACAGTATAGACTTATCTGATAAACCATGTCCTTTAACAATTACATCAAAGGCCTTCTCCTCATTCAGTGACTTGAAAGAAAGAACATCAGGAACCACTTTGATACCAAGACCAGATGTTAAGAAGATGTTGGCCTTATAAGTGGAGTTTGCATGACCAACATTCTTAACTCTTCGGTGAAACTCAACTTGAAACGACTTGCCTGTTGGAACTTCAGCAATCATTGAAGGGTAATTGAGATCCTTTGGTGATCCTTTGCCCGAGTCTTTAGGGCAAGTGCTATTATCTCCTGAGATAAGCCTAACTTTCTCCTCATCATAGCCAATGCTGCAGAGAAACTTTATGTAGTCTCCTTCTAAAGCTTCATACACGAGTCCGGGATTTATGGCTTTTATAGGGTTGACATGCCCAGAACCATAGTCAAATTCTCTGTTGCCATTTTTGGTATTGTTCATCAATAAAGCTACAACCAATGAAAAGGAGAGAGATATTTGGTGACATCGAACGTAAAAGTACAGAAGTAAGCACTTGACATGTTTACAACAGAGTTTTTTGACCTGTAGTCATGAGAGATGATTTAATGGCTGAAGGAGACCAATCAGGGTGAAATGTCTTAACATAGGCGGCTGCTCCAGCAACGTGGGGGCAAGCCATGGAGGTTCCAGTTAGTACATTGTATTTTACACGCCTCTTGTCATCAGGGCTATTTGAGGGTGAAACTTCAGGTGGATATGCAGCCAATATATCTACACCTGGGGCACTTATATCCGGCTGCAATATATTTGAACATAATAAAAAATGCTACATTGCAAGAAAATAGAGAAAAGTTCAAATAGAAGCATTAATAGGTTAAAGAAAAATATTAACCTTTAGAATATCCGGTGTAATAATATTTGGCCCGCGTGAAGAAAATGATGCAACCACAGGAGCTGTAGAATCTTTTAAATCTTCACTTCTTAATATCGTTGCTTGAGGATCTCTGCAAAAATAAGAAAAGGGCTTGCATCATCTGGGGAAGCAAGCATAATGAATCAATAAAAATTCAAGGTAAAAGTTTATCAATCTTCATACATACTCTGTTGAATTTAGGTAGGACAAGACAGCCATATAGTCTTCACGGATTAAATTTGAAGCAGGTAGTTGGACAACAAAAGAAACATCATCTAATCCACCTGTTGTAACCGAACCAAGTGCACCAGCTCTAAAGGCCTCCTTGCGTCCTCTAGAAATATCACACAGCACAATCTTTCCCTTCACTAAACCACTGTCTAGGCACTCTGGGTCGCAGGCCCTAAAATGCAACAAAAGAGCGATTATTGTTTTTTCATATTGATATTCGCCAAGGTTACAAAATTAAGGTTGCAGAAACTACCCACCCAGCCATCGAGTCTGAGCACTGGCTTGATGCATTTTTTCCATGTACTAGAGCGAATGATGTTCCATTCAATGTGAAAGAATTTACAGCAGTCCCCTGTTTGTGTAAAAACCATTAAAATGCATGATAAGATAACCGAAACCAATCTTATAAAACTGTGTTAGAACTTAAGAGAGACAGTACTAACATTGTACTAAAAAGATTATTATTATAATTATGTTATTCTTGTATTAGTAGAGATGCAGCAAGACATAATGAGACATACAATGATTGTTGTTCCATTGCCAAGAACAACTTTGTCAATGATTCGTCGATCTATGCTACTTGCTGCTACAGTCATCAACCATGGTGCTACACTAGCCACAGTTCCAAGAGAAGGGCCATAGTTTCCTGCAGAGTGTAAGGTTAGTATCCCTCTCTCCATCGCATGGAAAGCGCCAACGGCAATCGCATCAGTGTCAAATTCTTCAGCACTGTTTTGTCCAAGTGATACAGTAATAATGTCAACACCATCAGCAATAGCATCGTCAAAAGCAGCCAAGATAGACTGTCCAGTGCACCCATCAATTCCGCAAACTTTATATGCAGCAATCCTTGCAGAAGGAACTCCTCCTCTTGCAGTGCCTTTTGCTAATCCATAAAAACTAGCATCCTTTACATTGTTTCCAGCAGCTGTTGAGGCTGTATGGGTACCATGACCCTCATCGTCCCTTGGAGAATCCTCGTCTGGCATAATCCATGATTTGTAATACCGAGCTCCGATAATCTTGCTGCAAGATCAGGATTTATAGAAGCTTAAAGAGTACGGAGAAACCATTCTAATAAGTTATGGAAAGGAGAATACAAAGTCATTTTCCTATAGGATTTGATTTGTACTTTTTATAGGCAAGTAATGGCACTAATGTTGTAAAAACTAAAATAAAATAAAATACTTGTTGCATGTGAAATTTTCTCCACTGCAAGCACCCTTCCATTTCTTTGGAGGAGGACCAAAACCTTTATCACTAAAGCTCTCCGATTCTGGCCAAATTCCAGTGTCAAAAACACCAACTATAGTATCACTCTCTGCAGTAGGATTTCGATTCATTGTCTCATGGAAACCCATGAAGTCCCAAGATCTTGTCGTTTGAGTTTGATATGTTTTATCCGGAAAAACTGAGACTATTCCCTTCAGACCTGCAGCCAATCATAGTTGCAGACTACATATTTTATGTTCTTGTTTTAGGACATACTATATTCTTTTAAGTGGTGCTGGAGTACTTACTGGCAAGCCTCTGTCTTTCTTTATCGGTAAGCTTTGCTACAAATCCATTGAAACTTCTCTTATAACTTCGGACAAAGGAATTCGAAACAGAACTGCTCCATGGATACAGTAATCGAGTCAGAGAGAGTAAAACTCAGAACAAAGTAGAGAACAACCTGAGTATTCTGAATATCTCTGCATATAGCTAGAATACCTGCCCTTAATAACACTTTGTAGTATTCTAAAGTGATGAGATGTTGGTGAGTACACCTTATCTGGAATTGCCCCCATGTAAACAATATACGCCTGCATCATCATGGCATCCACAGTGAACNAAAAAAATAAATAAATAAAGGAAGAATTCTCTGTTAATGAGTTTCACAGTAAAATGCTAGCTTACGATGTTTTGGCAGTTTTATTCGGATGCTCTACTGCATTACTAGTCATTCTAAGTAATAGAGAAACACTAGATGTTTTGCAACAAAATGATACTAACCTTTCTATCCTCACCACTGGCTTTGCCAGAAAAGCTCTTGGTGAAAACCAAAATGGAAAACAAAGGATAAAGCATAAGAGCTCCATACTTGCCCATGTTGTTCAATTGTTGAAACTTGGTGGAGAACAATTTGTACCACAAGATTAAATACAATGAAACCTCGTCTCCAAAAGGTATCCCAATTAATTCAGATTCATCATTACTAATGCACACATGGTTTTATAGACAAGTATTTATGGAGCTACAAGTGAAATATTTAAAAAAATAAATAAATAAATTTACCCAGAAGGAAGAAATCTAGAGAGTTAATGCTCCTTCCGTAAACTCTCATCTGGAATAATTGTGAAGGTTGGATTCATTCATTTATTTCCATGTACGTTAACAAAATCTTAATTAAGGCAGTTTTTGTGTTTCAGATTTTTTCATTTGGCTTCTCTCCTTAAAAATTAACATGCAGTAACCGCAGAAAGCCGGCGAAAACAGCAAAATGGACCCATTAGCAGGGTATGACGGACAAAAAATTCTGACTTTTTTAGTGTCTCATTGCACATTTAAGTACTACATAGTGCCTTTTTTTTCATGCGGAAAAGCTCGAAATCTTTGTGACGACAAGTGGATAATTTTGAACAAATCAACAATTATAACTCACCGACTAACCGCAATAGAAATAGTGAAAAAAAACAGCCGTAATAAGAATAATAAAAATGACAACCGCAATAACAATAGTGAAAAGAGCAGTTATAATAGCTATAATAAAATATGGTGTTCACACCACCTTTCAAGTTCTATAAATACGGAAGGTTTCATCACTTGTTTTGTATCTCATTCTAAATCTTCTTCCTTTCTAAGAGAGAATTCAACCCTAGGAATTCCTCTTAATGTTCCACTTATTTTCTCCTAAATTGTTTAGAGAGTGTGTTTTCTCCTATTTCAAGAGAGAGAGATTCATTTGTTCTATCTCATTGTATTTAGAGAGAAATGAGTTGTAATCTCCTTTTCATAGTGAAATTATTCACAGTCTTATCCGTGGACGTAGCCTAAATTGGGTGAACCACGTCAATTCTTTTGTGTGCCTTATTTTTTTTCATTTTACCCAAATTTTTTCAACTCGTATTTTAACTGTGTATTATTGCTTCCGCAAAACCGATTTCATAACTGATAAGCTATTTAAACAATCTTTAATTCAGATGTAACAAGCATTGTTATTACCTGAAAGTATTATTAGTATTGGTAAAGTAAAATCTGGTGCATTGAATCATAATCTGGTAAAAGTACACCAAATAGTTATCAGTATATAGAAGATAATAACTGTTGATGGAGGTTTTATCAACAATAAATTTATGAAAAATCAAGAGATGTGGCTTGTGTGAATTGAAATAATAATCAAAGCAAATAAGGAGAGAG
>JXTB01000548.1:119909-149561 GCA_002914805.1 Parasponia andersonii | reverse complement strand
CACTTCTCTTCATAGGTTTCCTGTTTGTCAAGGCAAACTGCACGGAGAAGATCGCACAAAACCTGTGGAAGAGGTCGCATATAACCATCACGGAAAAGGTCGCATATAATCCTCACGGAGGAGGTCGCATATAACCTTCACGGAGGAGGTCGCATATAATCCTTATGCGACCTTAGGATTTTAGACCGCACAACAAGAACGATGAAAAATATTTTTTGTCTTGATCTCTGAAAAAAAAAACTTAAGGAAAAAATATAAAACAATGCCAAATAGCCAATTCTTGAAGTAAATTCTCATCCGATGTTATTGACCAAAATTTGTTGTGTCGTTGTTCTTACGAAATTTGTATGATTTTTTTGGGCTTAGCTCGCCTTTTGAAGAATGTTCAGAAACTTGCCCAAAATCTTGCCTCTCAAGTGTGTTCCAATTTTTTTTTCCAAAAAAAAAAAATGAAATGGTCTTCGTGACGTGAGAAACGATTTGGTCAAAGATCTTAAAGGAACAATTTATTCCTTATTTGTGACCTGAGGAATGATTTCTTTTCTTTTTTATAGATTAAAAAAAAAACTAAAAAAAGGATAAGAAAGGAAAAGGCAGCGGACGGCAATTTAGGAAGAAGAATATTACACAGCAAGGTCAGAATCATGTGCATCGAGTGGTACTGACTTTTTGAGCTCTGTGGGCCAGAAGAACCATTTGATCAAATATGGTGCCCTAAATATACCTTTACATAGTAATATTAATTGGGCAAGCCAGCGCCAAGCACATTTAGCGTCGGCCTATTATTGTCTTCAGTCATACTATGTCTGGCCAGTAATGTGCTCGTATTTTATTACGCCTGTTTTTGCCATTAATTTTTTGTCGTGCCTTGCCTATTATCACATCTTATCGTGTTTGTTTTTGATATTATTCATTTTGTGTCTAATTATATTCACTTTCATATTTTTTTCTGTAATTAATCGTGCTTTTTTTATATATCTTTTTTCATACTTAATTGTGCTTATTATCATATTTGTCCATTAACGTACCTAATTATTCCTCTTTCTTAATATAATCTAGTCTATCGAGCTTAATCTAACCATTATATATATATATATTATATATTTTTAATTTTGTTGTCCTTTGAAATTTATATTTATGAGTTTTACACATTGCAAAGTGGCCCAATGTAGGTTTTAGGCTTTTATCCTATGGCCCTAATTATTTCTAAATAGAACTTTTTATCCAAATTTATTAAATTTTTTGGTTGTCATTAAAAAAATTATTTTATTTTTAATTTTTAACAAAATATTTTAATTTTATTTTTGATAATTTTTTTTAAATTAAAATTATACTAAAAGAATCTTACATCATCTAATTTAAGTATATTAATCATGTTATACTAACTCGGGCACAGTCATCGTGTCATGCTACTACGGTTAGAGTTTATGCTCTAAAACATGTATATATATACATATATATATATTAGATATTTATTGAATTAATAAAATGATATTTTTTTATATGAATTTGTGCATAATTTGTATATCTTTAAATATCAGAAAATCCCTATTTTATTTATGTGATCACAAATTTAGTATATAAGTATTATATATATGAGGATTAAATTTGTGGATAATAAACTAAATATAGTCCATAATAATTAATTAAAGTTTGAGATCTTTAATTAAATATTATTAGTACGATCCATTAACATTGAGAATATAATAGTTTTATTTGGATTATTGATGTGTTAACATTACAATAGAGACATTTTATATAATTCGAGTATATAGGACTAAACTAGATATGATTTGAATCTCACATCAATTCTACTAACTATTGAGAGTTCAAATAATGTCACTAGATGATCATATGTAGATTAATCTTAATCTTGAGTAGTTATAGACTCCTATTGATAATATTATATTCTTTAACATACTTGTTAAAAGTTCCTTTCGTAAACAGACCGAAATACTTGTAATTTTGGAGCATAATAAGAACAGTAGTAGAGAATGTAGCTTACAAATATAAAATCTATTCTTTCTATTAAGAAGCTAGAAAGATGATTCCCTTGTGTATTGATCCAAGAGTTGAACAGTTTGAATACTTAATTTATAATAGATTTATAAATTAATTGTTCATTGGAGAATCAATGGTATATAAGGATAAAGATATAATTAAAGAAGTAAATAGAACATGACCTAACTCCAATTATGAATCATCTATGAAGATTGAATTATATGTAATAATTAAATCAATGGACCGCTCGATGTTTTTTTGAATAAATTGATTCTGTAACTTTAAGAGTGCAATTCTAGATTTTTAGTGCAGTAATACTGGAATTAATAAATTAGACAAATTAATTAAAGATTTTAATTAATTGTCATAATTTATTAGAGCTTAAATTACAAGTCCATAAGTTCTTAATTTTACCTCTTACAAACATTGTATTAGATATTACATTATTTTTGTTACTACATATTTTGTCTAGATGAATTATTTGTATACAATAATTAATAATTGTTATTAATTAATTAATTTAAATTTATGGAGAGATAAGTTTCCTAATTTATTTAAATTTTGAATTTAAAAATATCTCATTATTAGATAATTGGATAAATAAAAATTAGNATTAATTTGATTAAAATATTATTTATTAAATAGTTTAATAACTATATATATAAGGTAAAACCATAACAGAATACATACGATGTACTATTTTCTATAGAGCCTCCATAACTTAGAGAGAAAAAGAAGACAGTCTTCCTATGTTGAAAATATTGTAAGTGCTTAAAGTGTAAGTTTAAAAAATTATACATTGTTGAGTCATGCTTTGTATCATCAATAATATACTCTTAATTTGAAGTTAACAAACATATGATTAAGAACTAATAATCTACTTGAGTGTGCAATATATTAAATTGAAAGGATTACAAGATGTTTAAGATTAATTATGGAAAAGAGTTTGAAGGCAAAGATTAAAGAACATAAGCCTTAGACTAGCAAAAGTTATACATTTAGTTCTTGTATTTGAATATTTGTCTATGCATTATATGATCTTCAATTGCTCAAATTTTTTATTTAATTAGAATTTTTCAAAGCTAAACTATCAAATCTATTTATTTCCAATTAAAATATAAAATTTATTTTGTAAGAGCTTTTAAATTGATTTATGAATTTCTATAGTTCTTATATTACATATTAAATCAATTTATAAAGTCACATTTTGGAAACAATTGAAAATGCCTTTAAATAAAATTGAAAACATGCTCTCAAGTAGAATCAACAGACCAGCAGTGAGAATCGATCTACCGATTCCTTTGTTTTCTATTTTTGACGACTTTTTAAAATCCGACTGTTATAACTACACTTTTAACAGCTAGTATTTTCGGTCTACTAAAAGTAAACTTTCAGTCTGCTGAAAATGACAGATTTTCTATCAAACGATCTAAAATGACTAGTTTTCATTCTAGTTTATTTATAGAAGGCTTTTTTAATACTTGAAACAACATTTAAACATTTCTAAATTGCTTTAAACATACTTTCAAGTTGTTCAAATCATCTTTTGTGAATCAAACTTTCAAATTTCACAAAACTCAATTGAGCCAAACTAGATCATATCTTATGTTGTCATTTATTCTCTCTAGATTTATCTTGTATCAACTATATTCTTTTGAGAAATTCTAGTTGAGTGTCTCAACAAACAAAAACCAAATTGTATATATGAAATAAGGTTGACACCGAATTCATAAATAATCTGGTTTTAGTGAGATTGACACAAAAGTTTAAACAATTCATGTTAAGCATAATAGAGTGGGATTCAAGACTATTGTAAAAGCGTAAGTGTGTCTAAGGAGAAAGCACTCGTTGTGTAAAAGAGATGGTCAAGCACATTCTCTTGATCCGATAGTGGATAGTTCAAAACGGGTTGGCAGGACATAGACAAACCATCGTATTTATTAAATCTTATAAAAATAGAGTTTTAATTTTTCTATCTCTATCTCTCTTTCTTACTTGTTTTGAGCTTGTGTATGCAATTTATCTATCTTTACTTGTTATTGCTTTTACTTGCTAAATTTATTTTATTGTCAAAAAAAGTTTGTAAAAGTCTTTAAAACTCAATTCACCATCCCCTTTTTAGGTTGGCTAACATTGGACTAACATATGCAATCCTCTCACGTTCATCAAATTGTGATTGAGATTTGGATTGGAAGATCGTGGTTTAGAAGACAGAAAAACTAGAATTTACTGATAGACTACAAAAGGTATTAGATGTATTCTCTTTGTATGTTTCTATTTACTATGAATTAATATTATACACTCATATAATCAATTGTTCTGAAAAAAAAAATTCAATGATCCTAGACCAATCTTTTGTTGCGAAAATCGTTTCAAAAAACCAACAACTATATGCCCTAAGTAGTGAGCCCAATCCAAATAAAGGGTCCTATGATAGTTTTGCCGATAGTTAGTTAATAGGATAATATCAAAAAATAAACCCATAACTTTTGGAGCCATTTAAAAAAAAAAAAAAAAATCTATAAAAAAAAAATCTAACTTTCTTCACTAATATCAAATAAAATATTCTAAATCTGTTTTTAATTTTTAAAATCAGATAACAAAATTTAAAAAAAAAAAATTGTACGTGTGTGTCTGAAAACTATAATTATTGGATTCTTAAGATATTACAGATTATTTTTCGGTTTATATAGTTGTCTTCTAACTATCTTTACGAATATCAATAGATATAATTTTGACAGTATATACAAATGGGACTAGATTTGATAGAAAATTATTCCATATTAATGAAAAACGAAAGAATTTTTTTTTTACTAAAAGATTAAAAATGATGGATTTTTTTAAATGATATTATCCCTTATTTAATTAGGGGATTCTTGTCCACATTCTT
The DNA here is from genome assembly GCA_002914805.1 of Parasponia andersonii. Lineage (NCBI taxonomy): Eukaryota > Viridiplantae > Streptophyta > Magnoliopsida > Rosales > Cannabaceae > Trema > Trema andersonii. Next base: position 144,670 of record JXTB01000548.1, on the reverse strand, counting down.
GATTAGTAACACGACTCTTTTCTTTGTCGACAAGTATCAACCAGCAATGAATACAAACCAACCTTTTCTGACAAGTATCAACTAGCAATGAATATAAACATATGACTGAAGCTTCTGATCACTCGGATATTTTTGTATTGTAGCGCGCAATTTTCTGCTTTAATTGATCAATTACTGAAGTCACTCGTAGGCCAGCAGGTACCAGCAGCGGCTGCTGGTCTCTCTTTCCACAACAATATAACATAAAAAATTAAAAAATCGATCCCCAAGGACTCCAACTCTTATACGTCTCTCCATTAAATTTCTAGTTCTTGCATTATTCTGGGTCACTTGCATAAATAAAGCATTCCTTTCCCAACTTCATTCCCTCCCATTCGAATGGCTACCTCGAACTCTTGCTTCTTGTCGTTTAATCGTGAGTGGCTTTGTTTGGTCTTGTCAATTTAGCCACAGTTTCGTTTGCCCTCTTTCTTCATTTGTTATTGCTTGTAGTATTATGGCCTCAGAGAAAATCCACAACAAGATTTGAAAAATCTTTACCAGTGATGATGAGCACAAAATCCCATTCCCTTAATCACGTGTTTTTCCTATCAAACCCAGAAATTGGGAACTTAGTCCCCACAGTTCAATTTGCACAACGCCTACTCAATCACCGTCCTGGCTTATTCTCTGCAACCGTTTTCATCATCCCCCTGCCTCAGCGACCCTTGGTCAACACCTTCGTCCAATCACTCCCCAACGCCGTTCCAAAAATCCGATTCCTCCACCTGCCTCAGGTGGACCTGCCCTCCCCTGATCAGCTCCCCTCGTCCGAGATCGGCCACATATCACTTCTCGTAGAAAAGCAAAAACCACACGTCAAGCGTGCCATTGAAGACCTTCACTCAGCTGAGTCAGAATCAAACTCAGGCCGAGTCGCCGCGCTATTCGTTGACATGTTTTGCACGTCCATGATCGACTTAGCGGGGGAGCTCGGCGTTCCATGCTACCTCTTCTATGCGTCGCCGGCTAGTTTTCTCGGCTTCATGCTTGAGCTTCAGGTCCTTGATCCCCAACTCTGCTCTGACTCGGTCACTGAGTTGAGATTACCGAGTTTTGCCAACCCATTGCCTTGGAATGTGCTTCCAACGACGGTGCTAAAGCGGGGAGACGGGTACTCCTGGTACTTATACCATGCGCGAAGGTACACTGAGACTAACGGTATCGTTATAAATACGTTTAGAGAGCTTGAGCCATATGCATTGGACTCGCTCAGAGAGAGTGGGGTGCCTAAGGTTTTCCCAATTGGGCCAGTTGTTGACATTAATGGGCCGGCCCAATGGCATCCGGAAAGGGCCCAGTACGAGAGGGTCCTCAAATGGCTTGACAGCCAGCCTGCGTCTTCAGTGGTGTTCTTGTGCTTCGGCAGTATGAGAAGTCTTAGCGGCCCTCAAGTGAGAGAGATAGCAGTTGGACTCGAACGAGCTGGATATCGGTTCTTATGGACACTACGTGAACCGCCCAAGACTAAATTAGGGATCCCCAGTGACTATGTGAATTTCGACGAAGTATTACCGAGTGGATTCTTGGAACGGACTGCTGGGATGGGCTTGGTGTGCGGGTGGGCCCCACAAGTGACAATCTTGGCCCACCAAGCGGTCGGAGGGTTCGTTTCGCATTGTGGTTGGAACTCGATCTTGGAGAGCTTGTGGCACGGTGTACCCATTGCCACTTGGCCAATCTTTGCCGAGCAACAAATGAACGCCTTCGAGATGGTGGAGGAATTAGGGTTAGGTGTGAAAATTAGACTTGATTATAGGGAGGGGAGCAATTTGGTTTTGGCTGAAGAAGTGGAGAAGGGGGTCAAAGATTTGATGAAGGTTGATAATGAGGTTAGGGAAAAGGTAAAACGAATGCGAGAGGAGAGTAGGATGACTTTGTTGGAAAATGGATCATCACAAGAATCATTCAGAGCCTTAGTTGACGAATTAACGGCTACTAGAAATTAAAAGTGGAAACAAGTATAATAATTGAATCAATACTAAAAAGTATTGATCTCAGGTTATGTGTATGGATATTACAATTAAGTGTCTATAATGGAAAGAGTGATGCTGCATCTATCTATTTCTATTTGTTAATGCAATTCTCTTTTCAAAGAATGTTACACTATCCTTTGAAAAAAGTGTGACACTACACAATGAAGAAACGATGTCACAGTAAATTTGTTAGTTTTTAAATAGTTACTTAAGATCATTGCGAATTATATTCCACAAAAATTAAATATTACATCACAAAATAATCAAAAGTTTGATAAAACAATTTGACACCCGTTGTTCATTTTGAAAATGGTTAGATTTGCGCCTTGAATACTAATAGGGATGTTAAAAATAAAAATAATTAAAAAAAAAAATGCACACCTCCGACTGCCCTTCACTAATTATTCTTGCAGTTTTTTTAACGTACGCTTGTAGATATAATTCTTAAAATCACTGAAGGAAAGTCAATATTATATTATTATATGCAGGTCAAACTGCAGTGCGTGTAACATAATTCGCCTTTATCCTTGCAATTTTCTTTTACGTTTGTTTGTGGATATAATCCTTAAAATCACTGAAGGAAAATTTTATACCTGTCAAACCGCATGATGCACCGTAATGTAATTTTTTTTTAATATGTTTTTCTTTTTTTCACTATTTATTTGTAATATGTATTTGTAAGATTGTAAATTTTTAGTGCAACATGTTTAATGGAAATGGGAAACAAGCAATGACAATTCACTTAAATAAAAGGGGACACAAGGAATATTATAAGACCAGTTAATTACAAAAACTTCGCTAATATGAGCCACGTAGACTGTCTAATGAAAATAGAGCACTGCAATTTATTCCAAGTCATAAGCTTATCACGGAGTAGGTAGCCTCTTATGATACGGTCACATCTATTAGGGCACACACAAAAATAAAAGGCTAATATTCAACCACATAATTTGGATTGGACTCGTGACTCATAATAAAAATCTTTATTGATGAAAATATGTACTTCTCGATAGTGATTTGCGTCAAGCTTTTGAGGGGCTCATTCAAGATTCACTTGTAACAGGGATAATATCAAAAAAAAAAAAAAACACTCACCACTTTTAGCATTGTATCAAAAAAAAACTCACGTTTTTTTCCCTCAAATCAAATAAAATCTTCTATTTATATTTTTTTTATTATTATTAAATTTCACCGATTCATATTACGTGTAGTCAAAATTAAAGTTAAAATTGTTAAAAACTAATGTTTTTAACTTTTTAAATCAGATAATAAAATTATAAAATATATATTTATATTTTTGTTTAAAAGTTGTTATTATTAAATTTCTTATAGATTACAGATCATTTTTCAGTCTCGTTGACTGCTTTGTGACTATTTTTTGTAGATGCTATTAGATAATTTTAAAGAATAAAGATGATTTTGCAATAGTTTTAAACTTTAATTTGGACGGCATAAGCTTATTTCAATGAAATTTAATAATAAAAAAAAAACACAAAATAGAAGGTTTTATTTAATAGGGCTTTTAGCACATTTGGCGCCTATGTTATTCACAAATCGGCACAATAGTCCTTAAGTTATTTTTTTAGCAATTAGGTCACCTTTGGCAATTAAGTTCTTTTTGCTTATTAATGTTAAAGTTTTAATAAAATTGAACATGTTTAAGTAAAAGAAATTAGTATTTCATTAACACTAATTAGTTTGAAAGGGAAATAAAAAGAAGTTTTAAAAGAAATTTCAAAATTTTCAAATTATTTGTTATTTTTTTAATTTGTTATTTTATATTGTTAATTATAATTAATTTTTAGTTATTTTCTTTCTAATTCCAACTAGTACCAGTAAAAAATTGATTTTGACTTTCAAAAACTATATATGTGATTTAAAAATGCTCAATTTCATTTAATATTTTAACAATTACTTACAAAATAACTTAATTGCCAAGCTTTTTAAAACATAAGGACTTAATTGCCAAAAAAGAAAACCAAAGACCATTTTGCCAATTCCTAATAATGTAAGGCCAATCATGCGAAAAACCTTATTTGATATTAGAGTGAATTTTTTTTTTGATAAAAAGCTAAAAATAATGGGTTCATTTTATATTATCCCCTTGTCATATTAATCAATAAAAAATGAGAGATTTGGTTTTGGCATAGAATTAAGCAAAAGAGATGTTTTCAACATTTTTGGATCACTCTGATAAATTTAGTAATTCGAGATAATAAAAAATACGGTTGCTATTGCATATTATAATATTAATACACTATCCACACAAAAAGTTATATTAAACAGGAATTGTCTATACATAATTTCCAATGAGATCTTAATCTTTTAATAAAAACTCATTAGGTAGAGAAGAAACTCATTAGGCAGGCAAAGACAAAATACTTAGATTAACAAATAGTGCTACTAAAAGACCTGAGGAAATCATGAAAAATAATAGAGCTTTATAATAATAAAATGACTTCATGATAGTTGTTGTAATTCCAGCTACATGCTTCTTTTTTCTTTAAGACTATGTTTGGAAATAAAGATTGGAGTGAAAAGTGAAGGCGAAAATTAAAGTTATCTTATTTAGTACCAGAGAAATTAGGGTGAAAAGGAAAAGAGGAAAGAAAATTTTTTTAGTAGGGTCCCCAAAATGGAGAGAAAAGTGAATGGAAAGTCTGAAACATTTACAATTAAAATAAATTACTAATATTCCCTTAGTTTTTAAATAAATTAATAAATTTAAAATAACTAAATTATAATTTAATCAAATGGATAATATAAAAAAACAGATTTAGTGTTTTATATATATAAAAAAAAAAGAACTCACACTTTGTTATTTGTATCAAATTATATATTTATTTTATATTTTTCTATCAAATAGAACCGGGCCTGTAACTTTGGTCAAAATTAAAACCTTATATTATTTGAAAGACACTTTTGCCTTTAAAACGTATAAAATACATTAAAAGAAAATTATTATTAGAAAAAAATTAAATAATCAAAAGTAATTAAAATAAAAATATATATATTATTTTCTTTCTCTCCTTTTTTAAAGAAAAAATATTTTAAGTGAAAATAATAATTATTAAAAATGAAAAAATTTCAATTATTCAAAGCAATTAAAAAGAATAGAATGAAAAATCAAAAAATAATATTATAGTTTTTGTCCTATTATCTAGTCCAGGATTTTAAATAATTCAAAACAACTAATTGGAGAAAGAGAGAGAGAGAGACAAATTTTCTTTTTAAGAATCCTCGTTTTTTCTTTCTTTTTTTAATCATTTTAAGTGAAAATAATAATTATTAAAACTTAAAAGAGTTTAAATTATTCGAAACAATTAAAAGTAAAAAAGAAAAAAACAAGTAAAAAAAATCTAATTTTGTTTCATTTTCCCTTTATTTTAAGTACTTTGAATTATTTAAATTATTCTACTAACAATAATTTTCTTTTATTGTATTTTATGAGTTTTAAAGTCAAAAAGTGTCTTTTAAACAATATAAGGTTTCAATTTTGATCAAAATTGTAGGTCAAGTCTTATTTGGTAGAAAAATGCAAATTAAATATTCAATTCAATATAAATAAAAAAGTATTAATTTTTTATTTGATAAAATACTAAAGATAATAATTTTTTTTAATATTATCCATTTAATCAATACTAATTTTCTTTCTTTTCCCCCATGTATAAAACAACATAAAACAACACAAAGAAAATCGGTTTTTATTCTATCACTCATATTTTCTTTCCCTCATTTTTTTTCCACCTTCCACTTTTCTTTTATTCATACCAAACATAGCCAAATGTTTTTAGTCATTGATAGGTGTTGCTTGCCTCACTTGTGCCACCACGTAATCTAAAAACTTCTGAGTTTATTTACATTGGTTTTCCCCTCGGTTGTTTTTTCATCTTCTTCCTTATCCTTTACCGACATTGACTTAGGTTTTCTATTTATTTCTGTCAATCAGTTTCAGTTGCTTGGTGTACTTCGTTTGTCTTGGGCAGGTTTTTTAGGGCTAACAATTAATATCATTTTAAGCATTTATATTATGTGAGTTTTATTTTACCAATAAATGACTTGTTTAATAAAAATATCATTTAAATTGAGGTGTCACAATATTTTTAAATATTATAATTAATTATTTATTTATTTTCTTGTACTTTAGTTTTTACTTAATTAAAATAATAAATTAGCTCATTAGTTTATTAGTTTATTATTTTTCTTTTTATTTACAAGAAATTTATTGAAAAAATATTTATGAAGTAATTATTTAATATTTCTTGAAATATTTTAATAGAAAAATTAATTGATTTCTTGAAATATTTTAATAAAAAAATTAATTGATCATGTTAATTTGAGTTAAATTAGTGTTAAACTTATCAATTAGACGTGCAAATTTTGAATCGTATTAAAACTATCAACTTAATTGGACAGATTAAAAGAACTATTGCTATACAAGTTTGTGATCATTTCAGTGCTCACAGTGATGAATGTGTGGCTATTTGCGAAGGCATGAAATTTGCTCTTGATCTTGATCATGTTGTTTTTGAAATTGAATGTGATGCAAAGATAATGATTACTGCTATACATTCTAAAGATTTGCTCTCTTTGGATGGTTATTATTTCTGAATTTTGTTCTTAGAGATAGGAATAAAGTTGCAGGTATCCTAACTTCGTTTGCTTTAAGATATACGATTAATTCCTTTTGGATAGAGAAAACTCCTCGTTATATTTCTCGTCATGTATTTTTGGAAGCCTCTCGCTCTTTAGTTATTGTTTTTAATTACTGTCCTTAGTTATTGTTTTTTTGGTAAGTGTGTGTAAAGATGTGGCCCAAATATCAATGGGTTAAGCTTTTGCCTTATTATTATTATTATTATTATTATTATTATTATTATTATTACAATCCAAAGCAAAATGTGTGAGAATCGATGGGCTGCATAAAAAATAACTGATTTTTTTATTTAATTAAGATGATTATCAGATTGTGTACGATGTTTGTATAAGTTGTTAAAACACAAATCGTCTTTTTCTTGGAAAATTTATACTTTTTTTTTTTTTTCTTTTTTGGGTTGTAATGCATAAATAGATTCCATATAATAATTGGGTTATTATATAAAAAAAACCTTGAGTTTTTAATTTTAGCAAAAAAAACCTCAGGTTTTCAATTATATAAAAAAACCTTATCTTTGTTTAATTTTAGTAAAAAAAGACCTTGAGTTTTTCATTATATCAAATAAAACTTTGGATCATTAAATCGAATTAAATTAATCTATAAAATAAGTTAAATGACCTATTTTTCCTTAATGTACATGTGCGATGATGTGAGGTTATTTATATTGACAAATATCTTAATTGGACGAAAATTGTTATTTTATATTAAAAATGTTAATTCCCATGACTTATAGGTAGGCAGGTTTGTTTGTTTATTCCCATTTTAAGTTTCTGGTTTGATAGGCAGCTATTTTAATATTTTATTTTCTCATTTGGTTAAAATAAAATTTATTCTTTTTTTTTTCCTTCTTACTTCTTCTTTTTAATATCAGGAAAAAAAATACTTCTCTTTTTTCTTATTTCTCCTATTTACGGACACGTGTCTAATGCACGTGCTTCAGGACTAATATGTCATATATATATATATATATATAAGTAAATCAAATGCTAGTGGTACACGCTATTATTACAATTTAAATATGAATATCCACGTTTAATATCAAGATTTAAATAAGTAATTATTAAGGAATCTTTTGAATAAATCGACAAATGATTCTTAGGTGCTGTGGGGTTTTGGTTTGGAAAATGCGAAGAAGACAAGAATTCTAGAATTAAAAATTCAAATTTGTTAACTATTGTTGTCAGTCAGTAGTCACATGTCTTTGTTGTTTTTTAAATTTTTATTGGGTTTCGTCTCGTTGACGCGTATTTTGCGCCGTTGAATTGTGATTGTAATTTGTAAAACCAACGCGCATGTGCTTACACGTTTCTGCCAAGTGCTAACACAATGAGAAATTAGGTTAGGTTCAAAGGCAACAAGAATAAGAATGATATTGTATATTTTGGTTGAAATAATGAAATTGAACGAAATAAATATTATGTTAACTAAAATATTTTTATTTTAAAATATTTTATTTAGACAAAAGTAGAAATTAAGATTTTAAAAAGAATGACAAAAAAATAAAATCATAATTCTATAGTTTTCTTCGGTATAATTATAATTTTATTATTTGATAGAATTAAAATTAATGTGAAACCAAATAATGAAATGAGTTTTTTTTTTTTTAAATAATTGAATTTATATCCAAAAACTTAAGTTGTACACTTTAATATGGCCAACCAAATGTAAACAACTAAAATAGATATTATTATAACTAAAGAAGCGGGTTTACATTGTGCAAACAACTGTTTTTACTGTATAAATAATAATGATTCCTTTGTTTTTACGCTTTTGCTTTTGGGATGTCTTCCGTAATTTGTGCTTGAGTTGGCTTTTTGGTCTTTTTGCATAATAGTGTTTATTTTGTTTTTACGCTTTTGCCCTTTTGGATTTATACTGTGGTTTGTGTTTGATTGTGACTTTTTAGTCTTTTAAGTTCCTTTTTCTGTTGTTATGTTTTTGCCCTTGAAATCTCTTTTGTGGTCTTTCTTTGATTGAAGTCATTTGGTCTTTTTATTTGGCTAATTTGTGGCTTGACTCAATTGTCCTTCTGTGTTTGTTTTGGTTGAGGGATTGAGAATGGTTTTTTGGTCATTTTGAGCCATTTTTATTGCTCCTTGACAATATTGTCCTTTCGTGTTTTGTCCTTGGCTGAGATTTGGGCTCCTGCTTTTTTGGTTTTTTCACCGTCTTGGCTCTTTGGATTCTCCGTTAGACTTAGTATTTATCCCTTTTCTCTCTTTCTTTTATCTTCTTGATGTGTTTTTATTGCCTCTCTCTCTCTCTATCTTTATCTCTCTCTCTCAATTGTTCATCTTCCTCATTGTTTTTTCCAAAACGTCTTTTTTCTTTCATTTTGTGCTTTTGCTTCTGTTAAAGTAAGGGCTCTTATTTCTTTTTCACTTTCTTCTGATGATTTTTTTGGTTTTCTTCGATATATATTCTTTTTCTCCTTCTTTCAAATTTTTTTGGTCTTGCATTTTTTTGTTGATGGGTTTTTTTCCCTCTTTTATCTTATGTTTCAGGGGTCTTTATTTATAGCCCTTGCCTTGGTTGGTTAGATTTAAATACTGGTGATTTGCTCTTTGCCCCTAGTATTTTTTTCAGTTTCAAAATTTGTTGTTTTATCATTTGTTTATCATATATTCATTCTATCTAGGGTTATTCTTAGTTTAGTCTTAGTTTTCTTTGTATGCATGTGAAATTGATTCCATCTTTGTTGATTATTTTTACTATAGAAATTTTCACAATTTTTTTACGAGTTTATTCCTGAGATAATGTGTTATATTTTTTAATTCCTTTTAGTTGATATTTGTTATCTTTTTAAGATATATTGGTGTTAATTATAATCCGTGTTTTTTTAGTGATTTGTCTTTTTTGGTATTCATGATCTGATATCTCTAATTTAATATTGTGTTGATATTTTGTCGCTACTATTATTCGAAAAGAAAAAACAAAAAAAGAGGGTCACATTTTTTGTTTACTTTTATTTGTGTTTGTATGTATATGGAATTGATTAGGCTTTACCGATTATTTTTGAAATAGATATTTCTAAAATTGTTTAGAGTTTATGTTGAGATAATCTATTATATTTTTTAATTCCTTTGGCCTAATATTTAGTATCTTTTTTAGATATTTTAGTGTTAATTATTGTATATATTTATTCTTTAAATTTCATGTCATTTAGTATTTATGATTTCATACTTTTGGTTTAATGCTCTGCTGATATTTTATTGTTACTATTATTTGAAAGGAAACAATAAAAAAAAACGTGAAAAAAAATTAGAATATCGTATTCAGTAAGTCTTTGAGTACCTTTTTTTCCTCTTTTTTTTTTTTTAATTTAAAGAATATAGATTTTTATTTCCTCTTAGCTTTACATGTTGCCGTGTGTCCCTTCCTCTTTTTTTTAATATTTCTTATTTCGGTCATACTGCCCTTTGATTATATATAGTAAAATTATTTATTTACTTTGTACACTTTACTTATTTCTATCTTAATTCTTACTCTAAGTTTATTGAGTCCATTGCTCTCTCCCTTGATTGTGTTTACTGTGCTTTTACCCTCTATTTTAACCTTCACATAAGCTGTATTTTCCTGGAGTTCGTTTGACGAGCATTTCTCATCAACAATTTCAGGTATTATGAGTATTTATTATAGCCTTTTAGTTATAGTTATACTCTGTTATTCTCTTAATCAATTTCTATTCTTTTTTTTTATTATGAGTTGTTAAGGTCTTTAAAACTTTCTGTCATCCTATTAAGTGTTATATATTATGAGAGCTTTTTATTACACTATATTGTTGGTTTTGAATTTAGGTAGATATTGTTGCATTTTTAATTTCTAGACATTGTTTCAATGTTTATTCTTCTGTTCGTAATCTTGGCTTCGAATTTACTCAGATTTTGTTATACTCCTCTTTAATATGGACTGTTTAAACATTCTCTTTAATATAGACAACTTTTGTATGCTTTATTTAATACTTCTATGTATTATAGTATCTCTCTTTTGGAATTTATGTTAAATGTTTCTACCATTATTTATTATTTATTTTCATATAAATAAAGTTGAGTATGGTTACATTGTGCAAACAATTATTTTCATTGTACAAATAATAGTGACTCCTCTATTTTTGCGCCTTTACCCTTGGGATCATTTCCATGGTCTGGGTATGACTGTGGCTTTTGGTCTTTTCATTCCCGAATTTGTGCCTTGATTCTGTGTTAATTTTGCTTCAGGAATTAGACATAACTTCAGGGTAGTTTTACCATTTCTTCTATTGTTCTATCGATTGGTAGTTATCTGAGTATATTATTCCTTTGCCTTGCCCTGTGCTCAGAAATAATTGTTATTTTTTCTAGTCATTGGACTAGCTTGGCTCTTTTGATTCTTTGTTATACATGGTTCTGACCATTACTTTCTTCCGGTCTATTGTCCTCTTGATTTGTCCTCCATCCTTTTTTTTTTTTTTTACATTATACATGTCTTCCTCTCTTGGTCTTGTTCAACTTCTTTCGATAATATCTTGTAGTCTTTTGTACAATTGGCGATGATAATTATTAATTTCTTATCACACGAAATAAAATGCCAACTTCCTGAAAATTTCCATCCATATAGGCTTCAAAGTTTTCTCTGTTAAAAAGATCTCTTAAACTATATATATATATATATTCTATGTACTCTCTTTGGTATTTAATATTTTTTCTCCCCTTAATTATTCTGTCTAAAAAGATACAATACCAAGGCTTTGAAAAGAAAATGTGTTTAAAACTGAATTACCTCTTTTATTATTATCACTTTTATTATTATTATTATTATTCCTTTTTGTTCTCTATGATTCTACTATATTTTTACAGCTAGCTTGTAATTTTGTCTACCTCTTTTTTTTTTAATTTATTTATTATCTCACTTATTTCCTCTGATTTTTCTCTTCTAAAAAAATTGCTCTTTTTCCCTTATTAAATCTTCTTTTTTTTTTTTTTAAAAAAAAAGGCCTTTATTTATATTCCAGTAATATCATCTTTGTTATATACGATGATATAGCGTATATGGTAAATTTAGATATATGTTCAGAATCTTTTGTATGTTTATCCGATTGGTAGAAACATCTAACTTTGCAAAAAACAGTTTCTCATGTAGTTGAATAAGCATTTGCACATGGATCATCCAATAGATTTGCCATATATTGATAATATTTGTATATATCTGAGCCAATTTCTTTTGTAAACACATATACCTATTTAGACATATTAATCTTTTTATAGTGTATAATTATAATGACAACAAACAATCAGTTGTACCTCATTGATCGAGATTTTAGTTCCTTTTATTGTCTGAGAAGAAAGTAGAAGCTTACTATAGAGGAAGACTGCCAAAAGTTGAGGGAAGAAAATAAAAGATTGTAATTAATTTTGTTGTAAAGTTATTTAAGAAATTTTATTATTGGTGTCTATAGAATTTTGTTATATGTATTATCTAATGTTTTCTATGTAATTTTAAAGACTTTGATTATATACTGCCAAAAATATTATGCCCAAAATATGATTTTACCAATCTGTGTATTGCATCTAGCTTTACATAGTTACAATTTTTAATAATAAAAAAAATCATAATGAACCAAAATAATTAATATACTAAAACACTTATTATAAGGAAACAAAATGTAATTTAAACATTGTATACAACTAAAATAGCACATCTAAAATTTCATATTAACAATTTATAGGTTCTGATTAGGATCTAATTATAATAAGTTTTAGCAACAAAATCACAACCTTAATTAGTTGATATAATCTATCTAGCAAAGTATTTACATAAAAGGCACGATTCCTGATAACAGGAAAAAAAATGAAACAAAATGAATAAAAAATAATATATGGAATATAAAAGAGAGAGAGAAACGGTGAAAAGAAAATAAAAAAGTTAACTAATGCACCTTTACTTGTTTTATCTAATTTCGCTAAAACTTTTGAAATTGAGTCTGATGCTTCAGGAATAGGTGTTGGAGCCGTCTTAATGTAAGAAGGATATCCAGTTGTATACTTCAGTGAAAAATTGAGTGGGGTAGCTCTAAATTATCCTACTTATGATAAGGAGATGTACGCTTTAGTGAGAGCTTTGGAAACTTGGAAGCATTATCTATGGCCGAAAGAATTTGTTATTCACACTGATCATGAATTCTTAAAGCATTTGAAGGGACATTAAAACTGAATAAACACCACGCAAAGTGGGTAAAATTTATTGAAATATTTTCTTATGTAATCAAATACAGACAAAGTAAAGAAAATGTTGTAGCTTATGCATTGTCCTGAGGGTATGCCTTACTTTTTACTTTAGATACAAAATTACTTGGCTTTGAGTATATTAAGGATTTATATGCACAAGATTCTGATTTTGGTAATGTATTCAATGCATATAAAAAAATAGCATTTGGTAAGTTCTATAGGCATGATGGATTTTTGTTTGGAGAGAATAAACTGTGTATGCCTATGTGTTTTTTGCGTGAATTACTTATGAGAGAAGCTCATAGTGGTGGTTTGATGGGCCATTTTGTTGTGGCTAAGACTTTACATATTTTTTATGAACATTTGTTTTGGCCTCATATGAAATGTGATGTTAAAAATATATGTGAAAAGTGTATCACTTGTAAATAAGCTAAATCTAAGTTGAAAACCCATGGTTTGTATACCCCTCTGCCTATACCTAGTGAATCTTGGACTGATATTTCTATGGATTTTGTTTTGAGTTTATCTAGGACTAAGAGGGGGAGAGATTCAATCTTTATAGTGGTAGATAAGTTTTCTAAGATGGTGCATTTCATTGCATGTCATAAAACTAATGATGCATCACATATAACTGATCTATTCTTTAAAGAAATTGTAAGGTTGCATGGCATGCCTAGGACCATTGATTCTGATAGAGATGCTAAGTTCTTAAGTTACTTTTGGAAGACTTTTTGGGGAAAGTTAGGAACCAAGTTATTATTTTCTACTACTTGTCATCCACAAACTAATGGTCAAACTGAAGTAGTGAATAGGACTTTGTCTTCTTTGTTGCGTGCTATCATTAAGAAGAACTTGAAAACATAGGAAGATTATTTGCGACATGTTGTATTTGCTTAATTTGGAGTATACATTCTGTAACAAAGTTTTCACCATTTGAAATTGTTTACGGATTTAATCCATTGTCACCTTTGGATTTAACCCCTTTACCTTTGAGTGAACGTGCAAACTTAGATGGCAATAAGAAAGCTGAATTGGTGAAACAGATTCATACAAGGGCAACGTTGAATATTGAAAGAAGGATCGAATAATATGTCTATCAAGCCAACAAGGGACGTAAAAGGGTAGTATTTAAACTAGGAGATTGGGTCTGGGTGCACTTGTGGAAAGATCGTTCTTCCGGAGCAACGACATTCAAAACTCCTTCCTCGAGGAGATGGACCATTTTGAGTGGTGGAACGCATCAATGATAATGCCTACAAACTAGAATTACCAAGTGAGTATGGTGTTAGTGCTAGTTTAAACATTGCTGACTTATCTCTTTTCAATGCAGGTGATGATTTCAGGACAAATCCTTTTCAAGAGGGGGAGAATGATGCAAATGAAGCTACTGCTCAACCGCACATGTAAGAAAAAGAGCATTCATGTGGGGTGGAGGAACTCAAAGGCAGAATCATATGATCCATTAAGCTTACCAAGTGGGCTGATCACAAAACTTAGTGCCAAGAGACTCAAAGAGGCGTTAAATGGGCAAATTCAATATATTGGAGAGATGAGTAATGTATGGAAACCCGATGTAAGCCCAAATTAGATTTAAGAGAGCCTAGTTACTATGATTAAGGTTCTAGAAGAGTCCAACTGAAGTCTACACTTTTTTATAAGTCCTTTGTACTTGTAGGAAACTTCTTTAATTCAGATTTAGTTATTTTCAGATTTAATTATTTTTATTTTTGAGAAGGGTTGCTACATGTCAAAATAATATTAGTTTACCTTAAATTAGAGTTAAAATCGACTCCTATATAAAGGAGAGAGCCTTGTACATTTTTTGGCAGGATAGTGATCGATAATATTGCAAGTTAATCGTGTTTTCTTCATTTTTGAGAAGATTCTTGAACTTATCAAGTTAACTCTTGTGGTGTTCAAAACAACTAGACTTATTATATTGATTCTTGAGTGGTTCTTGAGGAATTTTTTGTGTGGCGTCTTTAATTTATCGTAGTTCTTAATTCTTATCATGCTGAGTAAGGAGTCAAGATTTAATATTCTTATGACTTGGTGATCTTGGGTTGGAATTCCTTAGTTGGTACTAGGCTTTGTCACGATTATTGGCGGGGTTTATATCAAATATGAATTAAATAAAATACAAATCTTCCAATCCCTCCTCGTCTTCTCTACTGTTGTCCCTTCCCTTCTATGTCCTTTCTTTCTTAGTCCCTCTCTTCTTTGTGATAGTTTTAAAACGATTTCTGCAGCGGAAGATTGGCTCAGGAATATTCAAAAATTTTCTCAAAATAATTGACTATATGAGTGTTGAGAATATGCCCTAGAAAGCAGTTTCTTTGTTTCGCATTTTAAACAATATTTATTGGATTTAAGTGTTATCTATTTATTATTAATAAATTTTATATTATATCTCAATAATATACATGTTTGTTTATGTTTTCTATTATGCAAACATCTAAAAGTTTCCATGACTAATAATAAGTAATAAATAATTGTAAGTGTGAAGTGTTCACATGTGGGAGACTAAATTCTTTATTTCATTATGTCTAAATTAAAAGTTCATATTCTGCAAATAAAGATGGAATAATTTATTTTTCCATAGAATGTAGTATTGTCTATTTCAACAGGATTGATGAAGTCTCTAATCATCGAAGTATCTGACTTTGGATAGAAACACTAGTACATTATAAGAAAGTTATAAGTGCATTGAACTGGACCAAGTGAAAAAAATAGAATTTGAGGTTAAGTGCTGTAACTCAATATTCTATCTTTCACTAATTTAGTACTATTGCAAGATTACCTTAATTCTAGTGATTGTCAGACTTGCTTTCATGAGTTTTATCTTTTTGACTTACTAAAGGACTAGTTCCGATTATATGGTTCAAACTCCGGTATCTTGGAAGATAAGATTTGTGAATTGACGAGAACGTCTTTCATGATTTGGACATCAAGCATATAATGTCACTTTGAGTTTTTTCAAGGACTTGGATAATAAAAAACCAGGCGCCAAGTATTTACTTTGTGAATTTGACTGTGTTTGTATGGGCAGTTACAAACACCGTAGTCAATTATTATCCATTAGATGAAAAATGGCAACTCAAAGGTAAATATGTACTAGAGGGGTAGTACGGTAATTTCACCTCACTAGTACGGCATTACATCGGGGGTATATTTGTAGGTATAGGATATGCTAAATAGATCAAGTTAATTAAAGTGTTAATTAGCTTCACAGAAAATATATGACATTTAGTCTAAGAGTGCAATATTGGGTCTATAGTGGAGTGCCCCAATATTAATGGATATGGCCCAGTCATAATTAAGAGTTAATTATGATTATGGATAGTTGGCCCATTGGAGCTTAGACTGTTTGGATCCATAAAGTCCCTTGTCTAGCTCACACATAACCTAATAATTAATTGAATGGTCAGTTGAGCCTAATAAGCCCATTAGGGTTTACATCTCTTTAAATAATTCAGAGAAAAGTTCTCCTAAGTCACTCTAAGAGTTGTACACGCCACTCATGCACAGTAATTGTGCTTTTTCATGTGACAGAAAGAAAAAGAGAGAGTGGAAGAGACGAGCCGTCGCAGGAGAAGTCTTGTATTCATTTATGGCCACTATGGGAGAGATACCTATGGTCGTAGACGTGCACTCAAGGAGAAGGAAAATCATCTTCCAGATTATTCACTCATCTCTCATTGGGAATCAAGAAAGTGTCCACAAATCGGATCATTCAACGGGCTCTAAAGAATAGATGGGAAGGCTCAATAGTTGTAAAGCACTTCCAGGTTTTATCTAAACCAAGATCCATGAATTGATTTATGTTAGATCAACGATCCTACATTTTTGTTTTGTAAAATTTCAAGAAAATTTTAAAATACCTATTTCGCTGTGTTTTTGATTTGTTTACAAAACTACGAAAAATCGTTTTCGAAAAATCATTTTTCAAAATTTATTGATTCAGAATTTTCAGCAATTGGTATCAGAGAGCAAAGGTTTTCAATGATCTAGCATATCTTGTTCATGTTTATTCTCTTAAAGTTTGATGATATTTGATTTCCATGGTGATCTCTATGGTTATGTTTGGTCTTGTTCATATTTATGAGTATGCTCTATTATGTATGATGATTGATTGATTTAATGAGTTTAAATGATAATCAATTAGATGTTACTATGAGTTTATGAGCATGTGATTTGTTTTTGATTATGATTCTAGCATGTTCTTGATTTTCTATTTGTTTATGTTTTATGTTCTTGATAAAACTATATGTAGAAAGTCATTTGATCTTTAATTGTATCATAGTTTTTGAGAAAAGCTATTTGACAAATAAGTTACGGATTTTTTGGATTCAAAAACACTACGACGCGGCGCATACTGAGAGTCGTGCACTCCGCTCGTGTTGCTGTGACGTGGAGACTTGCACGACGGCCGCGCTGGTGGCAACCCCGCGCATTGGCCGCACGGGAGCAACCCCGCACGCTAGTCGCACGGGTATTGGCTCGTTCCTCGTGCACTAGCCACACGGGTGTCGGCCCACTCTCATGGCCGCATGGGCTTCGTCCCGCTCCTGTGATCGCTTCATCTTGTGCCCATAGCTATGCCAATGTCGTGTGTGATCTATTGGCATATGGAATTAGTTCCGTATGTGACCGCGCGACATCTCGAAGGCCCATTCTTTATGCCATATATAGGTATGACTATACGTCCGCATGTAATGATGTCTCGTACCCATAGCTGCGCCACTTTGCCCCACCTCCGTAGCCACATGCATAGCATCTTGTACGCTTGTCGTTGAAATCTATGCGAGCCCCGTCGTCGCTTTGTGCTTGTCCTGAGCGAGGCCATGTAGCATTATGCGAGTGCGTCGGCAGTTGGGATTGTCCCGAGTGTGGCCGCATAACATCCCGAGGATTGTCCTCGTTATGATTTCCCGTTCGGACCTTTAGCTTGTTTTGAACTATGCAGCAGCGTTCCGATCGGCATCCCGATGCCGTTGACATCATATTATCTATTTTAGATAATTTCCTATTTTAAATTTCCTTATTTGAATTTTGAATTAGAGATAATTTAGGAAATTTCAATTCGTTACCTTATCTAATTTTTGAAATTTAAACTTTGGTAACTAATCTAATAGGATAAGATTGTATCAGAAAATCTTATATTCTCTAATTTTGAAATTTAAATATTTGAATTTAAATTAAGGATAAGATCCTTAATTTATGGAAGGATTTAAATTAAGGATAAGATCCTCAATTTTAATAAATTCAAATCAAGGATAAGATCACTTGATTTAAGGAAATTTAAATGACTATTTAAGTATGGATAGGATTACATATTTAAATAGATTTGATTTCAAATTCAAATATAGATGAGATCCCACTATTTAAGGAAATCAATTTAAATAAATAGGGATTTAATTATCTACTAAAACTAAAATTTTAAATTAAATAGATATAGATAAGATCTATATCTTAAACATATTTTAATTCGATTAAAATATAAAATTTCAAAATTAAGAGTTGATTCGAAATCATTTAAAATTTTAATTAGATATATTTTTTAATTTAAATATTATGTGATAATGTTTAAAATTTCAAATTCAAAATAGTTGGTTAGATATTTGATAAACTATTTATGAGATAATTAGTTATTTGTTTGAATTTGAATTTGATTTGAATTCAAATCTAAAGATATTATAGGAGATTTAAATAGTTAAATCTTTAATAATTTAAATTTAAAACTTATAAAGATTTCAAATTAAAATTGGAAAGAATATCTTATCTATCCAAATCTATTTGATTTTGAATTTAAAGTTTGGAGTTAATTTTAATGAGATTAAAATGGATAATTAGAAATTATGAGATAATTTCAGATTTGGTAGGATTTTGGATTTTCTATTTATTTTTAATATGATTAAAAATGATGATTAGATATTATAAGATAAATCTAAATTTAAATTTATGTGATTGGATAATATTACTACATTAATTATTTGATAATTAATTTATGATTTGAAATTCAAATGTAGAATTTAAATCAAGAGATAATCTACAAAATTTAATAAGATTATCTATATCAGTTATCTGATAATTAATTTAAAGATTTGAAATTCAAATATTGAATTTAAATCTAGATATAATCTAACAGATTAATGTGATTAAATCTTTTAGATAATCAATATTAATTATATGATAATTAATTTGAGTTTTGAAATTTAAAAGTTAAATTCAAATTAATAGATATTTGTAAAAAATTTCATTTGATTAAATCATGTACATATCTAATTTAAATCTTGTGAATATTTTTATTAGTAAATATCTATATTATCCAATTTAAATTTAAATAGAAAATTTACATTTTATTTTAATCAGATTAAAATAATGATTTGAAGATTATGAGATAATTTCAAATTTGAAAATCTAATAAGTAGGAGATATTTTAATTGTAAGATAATTAAAATTGTAATTCAAAATTTAAATTCAATAGTTGAATTCAAATTTTTGAAATATCTAAGGAGATTTAATTTGGATTAAATCTTTTAATTAAATAAATTAGATTTTGTGAAAATCTTAATTATTTAAACTTAAATATTATCTCTCACAGTTATTATTTAATAATATCTTTTGTAAAAAGATTGTTCAATTATTAAATAATAATAAATGCTAGAATGGTTGATAATCATTAATTTTTTTATTTTATTAAATTCTGCTAATACTTGATTATTATATAAATAATATTGCATGCATATTCTATATAGAGTATTTAATTACATGATCTTAGTAACATGTTATATGGGATACTAGAGCTATTCACATGCAAAATATGAACATGCTTACATAACTGATTTTAGGTTACTAAGTACGTTAGATAACTGGGTAAAATCATTAAATCCATAATTATAAAATATTGAGTGGGAGAAGGTAAGAGATACCTACGGTCTCCATTATTGATTCATTATATACTAAGATGAGCCTCGCTTCAGAATCTTGTTGAGCTCCCGTAGAAGAGTTTTCGTCCGGGTAGTACTGGAAATGAATTTCTTAGGATAAGGTATTATGTAGACTATATGAGGCCGATCACCCGTAGGAGACGGTCTTATATAGAAAGCTTCATTATTGAAACAATGGTTATACACTCAACTTGAAATACTGATATCCTCCTGTAGGAGTTTTTGTTAGTAGAGTAAATGACTAAATTAAATGGTAGTTAGAAATATGGGATATGAGATATTTGTTTTATTTTCTAAATGAAATTATTTCAGTTTGACTTGTTAATTGCATGACTTCCTGTAGGAGGCTTGTAATTAATAGAAAGTTGAATTACCATGAATATTAGTGATAGTCCTAGGGATACTTCACTTGCATATTATATATTTTATTTTATATTATGTTAATTATTCAAAATATTTGTTGCATGATGTTTGCTATTATATGGATTAATTTATTTTCATTCAAATAGATATGCCCTTAATTCTTTTACCCACTGTACTTACACTCACATAATTTGTATGGTTAGACTATGTTGTCTGGGTTAATATAACCTAGATTCAGTACTTATAGCTGATAAGTTATTAAGTTTTTACTCTTATATGTTCATCAACATTCACTGGTGAGACTAGTGAAGAAAAATAAAGCATATATGTAGTGGGAGAATTCCTAAAAAATTCATTGATATATGTTGACATACGATGTCTAATATATTACAGCATGAAATTAAGGAATTCAAACCAGTATAATATTATGCTAAATCTTAGTGAGATAACTAATGAACATCTTCACCAAACTATAGTAGCTAAAGGTGAATTCTCTAATCTCTAGCTAAAAGGAAAATGTTTCTTATATAGCATTCAAGAATATTGAAAGAAAATTGTTAGGGATACCTATACAATACTTGATTAGAAGGTAATAACAATTTATTATTCATTAACTTATTTTAGTGGATGACTTAATAAATCTTGGATAGAATTCAAGAATCATTAACCATGTTTGCATGTCTGTTGCAAAGGGTTCCATAGAAACTAAAGGGTTTAGTGAAGGTAAGTTCGCTAAGAGTAAGGACTTCAATGGCTATAGTGTCTATACATAAAATGAGAAATATTTAAATTCATATTTGATGAATTTATAAATTAGGACATGAAAAATTATCAAGCATTTAAGAAAAATTTGATTTTTGTTTCATACTTGATGAAATGATATTATTCTGTTTGTCTCAACGACAAAGTTTCTATGTGAAAGAATAATATTCTTAATTGTGCTAAATGACATTTTTATTGACTTAAATTATTTTCATTATATGATGCTAATAATGGTGAGATTGAAAATGATAAATATAATCATAAAAAGTGAGTAAGTACTAAGAATAAAACATATTTGTTCTTCGATTATATTAATCTAAATATGATTCAATGATTGGTTAAGGATAGGCATCTAAACTTATTAGAAGCCATACATTCACCAATCTGCGAATCCTATCTGGAAGGTAAAATAACCAAAAAGGTCCTTTGTTAGAAAAGACCTAGGAGTACAAGAATTTTTAAAAATAGTACATATTGTTGTCTGCGGGCCCTTGAGCAATCAAGCTTAATGAGGTTTTGAATATGTCATTATGAATGATTATTTATTATTTTATTATGTTTTCTTAATGTTACTGCTAATTGAATTCTTTCGAAAAGTTCAAAGAATTGAAAACAGAAACTAAAACCATAAGACGTATCGATTGGATCGAAGTATTGAATACCTCTATAAAGAATTCTTAGGAATATCTCACAGATAATAAAAACTTTTGGCTATGATTAAGTTATTGTTCAATTATTCATTATTATGACCCCAAAGTAAGTTATATCTTGAGGAGCTAACTGATATTATAATCAGCCTATCTATGAAAGATAGATTAGAGTAAGCACTTAGAAAGGATAAATCACTAGAAGATCACCATATATCGGACCCTCATTGTAGTGGGAGGATTGTGAGACAATCTAGTAGATATTTAGAAATAGGAGAGTCCTATAACCTAGAATCTGATTATTTTATCTACTAAGAGGAAATAGATGATGTTGATATAGATCTTTGGTAAAAGGCAATAGAATCCATATTAGAGTCTATGTACTCTAATAGAATTTGGGATCTTATAGGTCCACCTGGAGGGGTAAAACCTTTTAGGTACAAATTAGTCTATAAGAGAAAAAGAGGAATAGATGGGAAAGTAAAGACTTTTAAGGCAAGTTAGTTGCAAAAGGATTATATACAGAAAGAATGTCTATTCTATTGTTATGGTCTAGTCTATTCATATACTCTTTTCTATAGTCGTATCTCTTGATTATGAGATATAGTAAATAAACATTAAGATAGCTTTCCTGAATTGCAATTTTGACGATTGTATCTAAAAGGTACAACCAGAGGGATTCATTGAAAAAGGCCAAGAAAGTAAAGTTTGTAAAACTTTAGAGATCTAATTTATAGACTTAAGTATTTGTCTAGAATTTATTGATTTGATCAATACATAGACGAATCTTGTATCTATAAAAGATTCAGGTCAGCAAAGTGATTTTTCTGATTTATATATATTGATGATATACTAATCATTGGAAGTGATATAGGATGACAATCATCAATAAGGATTTGGTTAGCACAATAGCATAATATTTATTATGTTATTGGAATAGTAAGTTGTTACTAATCCAATCCAAAACCTGAACATAGAGTTATAGTCAAGTGTATCCTTAAGAATCTTTAGAGAAATAGGAATTATATGCTTGTCTATTCTAAAAAAAGATCTAACTTATGTAAGATATACTAATTCAGATGGTCGATCTGAAATATACTCCAGAGGATCAACCTTTTGTTATGTGTTAACCTTAATAAGGAGATGTTATAGTGAGTAAGATAGCTTTAGCAGAAGAACTTTGTTGATCCGTTTACCAAATCTTTAGCAATCAAAGTATTTGACGATCACCTAGAAGGAATGAGACTGTGACATATCACATCTACTTTAAAGGGCAAGTAGGAGATTGCTAGGAATATGCCTAGAAAGCAGTTTCTTTGTTTGATATTTTAAACAATGTTTATTAGATTTAAGTGTTATCTATTTGTTATTAATAAATTCCATATTATGTCCCAATAATATACATGTGTTGTTTATGTTTTCTATTATGCAAATGTCTAAAAGTTTCCATGACTAATAATGAGTAATAAATAATTATTCGTGTGAAGTGTTCACATGTGGGAGACTAAATTTTTTATTTCATTATGTCTAAATTAAAAGTTCACATTCTGCAAATATAGATGGAATACTTTATTTTGCCATAGAATGTAGTGTTGTCTATTTTAACGGGATTAATGAAGTCTCCAATCATCGAAGTGTCTAACTTCGGATAAAAATACTAGTGCATTATAAGAAAGTTATAAGTGCATTGAATTGGACCAAGTGAAAATAGAATTTGAGGTTAAGCGTCGTAACTTAATATTCTATCTTTCACTAATCTAGTACTATTACAAGATTACCTTAATCCTAGTGATTTTTGGACTTACTTTCATGAGTTTTATCTTTTTGACATACTAAATGACTAGTTCTGATTATATGGTTTGAACTACGGTATCTTGGAAGATAAGATTTGTGAAATAACGAGAACGTCTTTCATGATTTGGATACCATACATATAATGTCATTTTGAGTTTTTTCAAGGACTTGGATAATAAAAAATCAGGCGCCAAGTATTCACTTTGTGAATTTGACTGTGTTTGTATGGGTAGTTACAAACACCGTAGTCAATTATTATCCATTAGATGAAAAATGGCAACTCAAAGGTAAATATGTACTAGAGGGGTAATACGGTAATTTCACCTCACTAGTACGACATTGCATCGGGGGTATATTTGCAGGTATAATATATGCTAAATGAATCAAGTTAATTAAAGTGTTAATTAGCTTTACAGTAAATATATGACATTTAATCTAAGAGTGCAATATTGGGTTTATAGTGGAGTGTCCTAATATTAATGGACATGGCCCAGTCATAATTAAGAGTTAATTATGATTATGGGTAGTTGACCCATTGGAGCTTAGACTATTTGGATCTATAAGGTCTCCTGTCTAGCTCACACATAGCCTAATAACTAATTGAATGGTCAGTTGAGCCCATTAAACCCATTAGGGTTAACATCTCTTTAAATAATTAAGAGAAAAGTTCTCTTAAGTCACTCTAAGGATTGTACACACCACTCATGCACAGTAACTGTGTTTTTTTGTCTGATAGAAAGAAAAAGAAAAAGTGGGAGAGACGAGCCACCGGGGAAGAAGTCCCGTGTTCATTTATTGCCGCTAAGGGAGAGATACCCATGGTCGTAGATGTGCACTCAAGGAGAAGAAAGATCGTCTTCCAGATCATTCGCTCATTTCTCGTTGAAAATTAAGAAGGTGTCCATACACCGGATCATTCAACGGGCTCTAGAGAATAGATGGGAAGGCTCAATGGTTGTGAAGCGCTTCTAGGGTTTATTTAAACCAAGATCCACGAATTTATTTATATTAGATCAACAATCCTACGTTTTTGTTTTGTAAAATTTCACGAAATTTTAAAATAGCTATTTTTCTGCGTTTTTGATTTTTTTACAAAACTACGAAAATCGTTTTTGAAAAATCATTTTTCGAAATTTTATTGATTCAAAATTTCCAGCAATGAGTACATAGTATTAATTCATAGCAAATAGGAATATACAAAGAGAATATATCTAATACCTCTTATTGTGTACCAGCAGATCCTAGCTTTTCTATCTTCTAAACCATGATCTTCCAATCCAAGCCTCAAATACAATTGGATGAATATGTAGGCGTTGTATACAATCTCTCAAAACTCACACTTTAGGCCCTTGCAATATTCTCAACACATA
>JXTB01000548.1:67280-119890 GCA_002914805.1 Parasponia andersonii | reverse complement strand
AATCAGTTTCTCAAAATTTAACCAAATTAGAATTATCTCTTTATAAATTTAAATAAAATAATTAATAAATAAAAACTATTAATTACATATAGATAAACTATTTATATAGATAAAGTATGCAATAACATATATAATGTAATATTTAGTACAATATTGGTAAGGGGTAGAATTGGAGACCTATAGACCTGTAATTCAAGCTCCAATAAATTATGATAATAAATTAAACTCTATAGTTAATTTGTCTAATTTATTAATTCAAGTATTATTCGACTAAAAATCTGGAGTTGTACTTTTGAAATTACAGAATTAATATACTCAAAAAATATCGAACAACTATCGATTTAATCATTATATTATTCAATCCTCCATAGATAATTCATAATTTGAGCTAGGTCATGTTCTGTTTACCTCTCCAATTACATCTTTATCTTTGTGCACCATTCATTCTCCAATAAATAATTGAGTAATCAAACTATTCTAAGTCCTGAATCAATACACAAGGAAATCATCTTTCTAGTTTCCTAATAAAAGGAATAGATTCCATATCTGTAAGCTACATTCCTAATTACTCATCTCATCATGTTCCCAAGACACAAGTATTTCGATCTGTTTAAAAAACAAATTTTTAACAAGTATGTTAAAGAACATAATATTATAAATAAGAGTTTATAACTACTTAGGATTAAGATTGATTTACATATGATTATCTAGTGATATTATTTGAACTCCCAATAGTTAACAGAATTAATGTGAGATTCAAAATATATCCAGTCCAGTCCTATATAATTGAATTATATAAAGTACTTTCATTATGATGTTAACATATCGATAGTTCGGATAAAATTATTACATTCTCAATATTAATCGACTGTACTAATAATATTTAATTAAAGATACTAAATTTTAATTAATTATTATAGACTATGTTTAGTTTATTATTCATAAATTTAATCCTCGTATATATAATATTTATATATACTAAATTTATTGTCACATAAATAAATTAGAAATTTTCTGATATTTAAAGATATACAAATTAAATTCAAATAAAAAAAATATCATTTTATTAATGCATTTAAGGCATAAAGTCTAACACTGCCTCTCTTTCTCCCTTCCTCCTCTCAATTTATGAGAAGATCTAAACTTGTGGACAGGCTTTGGAGGACCAGAAGATAATCCTTGTTGCGGTGAGATCAAAAGCATCATGGGGAAGTTAGGGAGATATCTTTTCTGGGTTGTTCTTTTTTTCTTTTAACATCTTGAATCTCGGTAGTGATTGAGTTTTGATTTCTGATTCTTCTGTATTTCTTTTTTATGACTGATTTGAAGCGTTAGTGTATTCGTTTTTTTTTTTTTTTTTTTTTTTTTCTGGGTGATATTAGTTTCAAATAGATCTTATTCAAAAAAAAAAATGATTTTTATATGGGTCTCTATTGGACTCCAATTGATGAAAATAAAGGTGTGTTCTTAATTTGGGATGATTATACGAAATAGTTTTGTTCTAATAAGGGAAAGATTGTTTAGATTTGGAGGAAAAAAATGCAGCACCTTTTATAGCTTTATCCAACTGCCTCTGTCTCTGTATGTTTTTTTGTTTTTTTGTTTTTTTTCTATGTTTCGTTTATGGAATTATAAAGTTTTTTAGAATCAAAATTGGCGTTTGACTGAAAAATGGTATAAATATTTTACAATTTTGAGACGAAGATTAATATCGATAATATTAGAAAATAGAGGATTAAATTCTATTAAAAGTCGGGGATATAAATATTATTATCCCTTATTTATATAATAGACAAACCCTTTTTTCACTGCAAAACGACTAAAAAGCTCCTCTCAGTCTAGCTCTACAAATAGTACCATTTATCTCCATCTCCATCTCCATCTCCATCTCCATATGATCTTTCCTATAAAGCTTGTTAAAACGTTTGTCACAGATCGCACCAAAATACAGCGCCACCCAAACACAGTTCCTCAAAAGTACTCCAATTAACACCAACATGACTTCCCAACAAAACCACGTCTTCTTGATCGCCACTCCAGGCATCGGACTGCTAACCCCAACCGTCGAATTCGCTCGCCGCCTAGTCGATCGCTACCCGGACCGCCTCTCTGCCACCGTCCTCCTCATCCCCGTCCCCCAATGGCCCACCATCCACACCTACGTCCAATCCCTCCCTGCCACCTCATCCCCCAACCTTCGCTTCCTCCTCCTCCCCACCATGCCCCCTCCCTCACCTGATCACTTCAACTCCTACGTCGCCAACGTAACCTCTCTTATCGGCATGTACAAACCCAACATCCAAAACGCCATTTCCGCTGACCAGTCGAAACGACGTGTCGTCGGGCTGTTCGTTGACCTGTTTTGCACGTTCATCGCGGATGTCGCCGACGAGCTCGGCATTCCTTTTTACCTCTTCTACCCATCCGGGGCGGGTTTCCTCGGCTACGAACTCGACTTACCGGTTTTCGACTCGCAACTCGCTCATTCTGAGTCGCTGACTGAGTTGAGTATCAGGGGCTACGCTAACTCGGTGCCTCGTAGGGTGTTTCAGAGGACGGTGATGGAGCGGGCAGATGGGTACTCTTGGTACCTGAAGCATGCGGAGAAGTTTGCCCAAATGAAGGGTATTGTTGTAAATACGTTTCAAGAGTTGGAGCCCTTTGCTCTGGTCTCGCTCGCTGTGAGTGCAGCGCCCAAGATTTACTCCGTTGGGCCGATTTTGAACCTTAAGGGCTCGGCCCAATGGAATCCAGACAGTGCCCAACATGAGAGAGTCGTAAGATGGCTTGATAGTCAGCCAACATCTTCAGTTGTCTTCCTGTGCTTCGGAAGTTGGGGAAGTCTCAGTGGGCCTCAAGTGAGAGAGATAGCAATTGGGCTTGAACGGGCCAGATTCCGGTTCTTATGGGTGTTGCGCGAGCCACCCAAGGCTAACTTGGGTGCTCCGACTGAATTTTCAAATTTCGACGAGGTATTACCGAATGGGTTCTTGGAACGAACAAATAAAATGGGATTGGTGTGTGGATGGGTCCCCCAAATGACAATTCTTTCGCACAAGGCTATTAGAGGGTTCGTGTCGCATTGCGGTTGGAACTCCACTTTGGAGAGCTTGTGGTGCGGTGTACCAATGGCCACGTGGCCTATTTATGCCGAGCAACATATGAATGCCTTTCAAATGGTAAGGGAATTGGAATTATCTGTTGAGATTAGGTTGGATTATCATGATGGCATTGATTTGGTGGCGGCTGAGGAGATAGAGAGAGGAATAAAGAGGTTAATGGAGGGTGATGACATGTTGAGGGCCAGGGTAATGAGCATGGGAGACAAGTGTAGGATGGCTATAGAGGAAAATGGATCTTCATACGAATTATTGGGTGCCTTGGTTGACGAATTAACAAAAACAGTAGTTTGAAAAAAAAAAATGCCCACAATGAAAGGCACAATTATTACGAAGATTTATAATTTGCATCCATGTGGGAACTAATGTTACATGTATAAACGCTAATGCAAATGTATTATTCTTCTTATCCATCTTCTTTTTCACGTTTTCTTTTCTCTTTTTTCTTTTTTTTTTTTTTGGTAAGGAATTTCAACATAAAAATGTACATGTAATAAAATTCACAACTAAAAAAATTAAGACTGTTCGAGTAGTTTTTCTTTTAAAAAAAAAATTAAATTCAAACATGTAATAAAACAACCAATTATTCTATTACGTGCACAATGAAAATAAAAAAAATGGATCATTAATAAGTAATATATATATATATGAATATAGAGATAGTAACATTCATATACTTAGTATTTTGAGTGTTAAACTTATATATTGTATTTTGACTATTATCAATATTATTTTTCAGATTTAAACTCTATTCTTTGATCATATAGCAATTTCAATAACTAAGTTTATCATAATACCGTTTTCGGAACTAAATTTAGACATATATATTTTTAAAAACTAGGTATAATATCATTTTCATATCCTAAATTTTAGCTATTTATTCTATTTATACTTTTAGTTTTGATTATTATCAATATTATCCTTTAAATTTTAAAATTATTACAAATTCATATCCTTTTTGTGAGACCCGAATTGAGATTAAATAAATTTATAAAATTTCAAAAATACCCCCTAGAAAGTATTTGGTAATTATCTTTTAAAAAATTCTACAAATTAAACAAATGAAAAAAAACAATTCTCTCTCTCTCTCTCTCTAAATTTTTTCCCTTTTCTTTCGATCCATCTCTAATGCTCTCTCTTTGAAGAGCAAAATCTCCCAGCAATATTAAAAAAAATCTTATTTATCCATCAATTTCTCTAGGCTTATAAGGGACTTGTAATTATATTTCCCTAGTTCACGGTTAATTGTTTCTTTTGTTTTTTGTTTTTTCTATTTTGATTGTCTTCTTGGTGGGTTCGGAAGGATTTAAACAGCTTTTCATTATGGAATGTGAGATATCATCCATGGTGGTGGTGATCCAAATGGACAAAAGATGAATGCATTCAAGATTGACCAAAAATTACTCAAGGGCAAACGATGTTAAAATAAATATATGCTAAACATTAACATTATACTAACAACAACCCCATTTAGCACTTAAAATATATTGACCAAATAACTCAAGGATGACATTACCTGGAGTATACGACTGATCCTCCTGACTGGCCACTCTCTTTAGTCCAGTACTCCAAAGCTGCGAAAATGAGAAGGCAAAGCAATAGGGTGATTAAATTCAAATCCTATTTGGTCCTCTCCCTACTCTACTGTCGATAAGCACACACAAGAAGCCCCTCAAACCCCTTTTTGGTCGTTGACCGGATTAGAAAAAGTTATTGGGCTAGTTGGCCAAAAGCTACAAGTAGGCTGTTAATACCCTTAGCTTAATGAACTGGCCAAGGTTTCCAAATAAAGGGTTTGAGCCCATGGGCCTCAAGCATGTCAAGATACGTTCATTATATCCCAATTAATTGTGTCATATATAATACTATTCAAATAGTTGTTCATGACATATTATTGAGTGTGTTGCCAATAAATTATGTTAGTCCATATACAAAAATTTCAATATTTTCATACTTGGACAACATAATTATGCAATAGATATTCACTCAACCATAAGACATATGAAATAAGAATCTCATATAATTACATATACCTAAAATTAATCATATACAACACCACTTCAACAGGATATAAGCATTGCATACAATTAGATGCTAGAGATGTATAAGGCATGTTGACAACCACAATATATAATGAGGCTAAAAACAATATGCCTCTATTTCAAAAAACAAAATAAATTATCACCTATCAAAGATAAGAATGTGTGTGCACAATATAATAAGATAGTAACAAGGATCTAATGATATGCATGTATTTTATCCCCAAAAAATATAAGCAATCCATATCAAAAATAACATGTCTATTATACATAGAAATGATGGTGAAACTCTAATGAAAGAGAAGAAAACTAGGCTCCTAACAATCTCATGCGAGATATATGTTCTTGAAACATAAATATAGGTAAGCCTTTCGTTAATAGATTTGTCAACATGCTTGTTATAGTTATGTGTTCAATAGTTATAAGGTATTCCATAACTTTCTCTTTGACAAAATAGAACTTGTTATTGATATGTTTGGAGAGTGTAGTACTCCTAGTGTTATTAGAGAAAGATACAGCTGTAGAATTATCATAATATAATTTTAGTAGCCTCGAAATAACATCCAAAACTCCCAAAGTTGAAATAAAGTTTTGCAGTTATATTACATGACATGTCATCTCATAATACGTCACATATTCTACCTCCATTGTCGAGAAAGCTGTTAATATTTGTTTAATATTTTTCTAGGGAACAACTCCTCCATCTATCATGCAGATGTATCCAGAAGTGGATCTTTTTTCATTTAAGCAGCTTGCATAATCGGCATCACAGAATCCAACTATATCAAGAATGCTGATTCATCGATAAGTCAACATATGATCATTATTACCCTGAAGGTATCTTAAAACTTTCTTAGCCATCTTTCACTGGCTAAGTCCAAGATCACTCAAGTATCTACCAAACACACCAACAATGAATGAAATATCAGGGCATATGCATACTTGAGCATACTCCAGGCTGCTCACAAAAGATGCATAAGAGACTGATTTCATTTTGTCTCTTTCATCATCATTCTAACGGTATTGAGCCTTTGAGATTTTGTCACCCTTCATAATAGGTGCTTTCCTAAGAGAATAAGATTACATATTGATCATTTTCAAAACTTAATCAATGTAAGCTCCTTCAGATAATCGGAGAATACAATTGTCCCTATCATAAAAAATCTGAATGCCCAGGATATACGATCCTTCATCAAGATCTTTTATATCAAAATGATTGGACACTAATTATTTCGTCTCACATAGTAAGTTAGTATCATCAGATGCGAGCAGAATATCATCGACATATTAGATAAGAAAAATATTACTGCTCCCACTAACCTTTATGTATATGCATTGATCAACCACATTCTCTTTGAAATCATTAGCAGTGACAATTTCATCAAACTAAAGATAACACTGTCTTGATACATGTTTCAATCCATAAATAGATTTTTGTAGCTTACACACTATGTGTTCTTTACTAGTCACTTCAAAGCTTGTAGGTTGAGCCATATAAACATTTTTATTCAAATTACCATTCAAGAAGATATTTCTCATATCCATTTGGTGAAACTCCAAGTCAAAATGAGCTACAATGGCCATTATGATTTGAAAGGAGTCTTTAGTAGAAGCTGGTGAGAAAGTTTCTTTATAATCAATACCTTCTCTTTGCTAAAACCTTTAGCCACTAGCCTCACTTTGTACCTTTTCACTTGACCTTTGGAGTCCCGCTTAGTTTTAAATATCCATTTGTATCCAATAGGTCGACAACAATTCGGTAATTCACCTAAGTCCAATACTCTGTTTTGAGACATGGAGTCTATCTCATCCCTCATGACATCCATTCAAAATATGGATTGAGAACTAGAACAAGTTTCTGGCTATGTTATCAGATCTAGAATATCATCAATATCAAATTCATGTTTTTGCAAATAAATAATGTAGTCGTCAGGGATTGCAGGTCTATGAACTCTTTGTGATCTTCTTCTCAAAATATCTCCACCACTAGTATCTAGAATGTCTTTAATTGCTTGATCACTAGGTTTAGTATGAGTGTCTATTAGTTTTTGACCATTAGTAGGATTAAAGATTGGAGCAAAAATGACAGGTACAGGGACAAGAACAAATTCTTTCCTAAATACAATTTCTCTTACTCCATCACTTGTGCTAGTATTATTCTCAAAATGGATAGCTCTATTTGATTCAATCACTCTAGTAATGTGATATGAGAAGTAAAATCTAAAACCTCTTGACCCTATACAGTAACCAATGAAAAAACTACTAACAGTCTTATGATCAAGTTTCTTAGATTCCAGGTTATAAGGTCTCACCTCTATTTTACATCTCGAAACATAAAAATGATGCAAACTAGGCCTTTTATTTGACCACAACTTATATAGTGTCTTTGAGATGAACTTACTTAATACTTAGTTCATAAAAATTCTGGAAATAAAGAATGGATCAACATATATTACACTATATCAATTAGTGTACGGTTTCTTCTCTCAGCAATCCCATTCTGCTGGGGAGTTCTCAGTATTGTATATAAAGCATTAATACCACATTCTTATAAGTACCTTACAAAAGGCCCAGGTTACGTCTAGTATCACCATGTCTACCATAATACTCACTCCTTCTATTAGAATTGAGTGTTTTAATTTTCTTCTCCTTTTAAAGCTATACTCTAGCATTAAAGACTTTAAAAACTTCCAATGAGTCAGACTTTTCACGAATTAATTCAATATAACCATAGCAAAAAAAATCATCAATAAAGGTAACAAAGTACCCATAACTTGTAACACCCCCTAGTTTAACCATATTGTCATATACAATCAAACTATGAAGTATTATTCTTTCTTAAACATTATCTTTTGTTTTGATAAAAAGGTGGGCAAAATTTTTTTTTTTTTTTCATGTGTAGTAGATTAAGTTCTATATTTGTAATATGATTTCTTAAACTTGGAGTGTATATTTTATTGATTTCATTATTTCTTACACTCATTTGGTGGCTGGTTGTTATGACACACAAGTGTAAAAGTGATTTTAAATTTTGTTTAAACCAAAAAAAAAAAAGAGTTCAAGTGTGCTTATGCCATTCCAAGTGATCCTCTTTGATGTGTATATGTGGGAATTGAATTATTAATTGTTATTTCAGATTTAAAACCATGATTTTAATCATGTAGGAATATCCTTAAAATAGGGGAGGTGCTGTCCAAATGTTTTTAAAATGAAATGGCACCATTTAGGAGCAAATGGACTTGTTTTTACAAAATTATGTACTATTTTGGATCATTTTATGCTAATGAACTAGCATTCATATTTTAAATACTTTTCAACAGTTCTTCAATGCTAATTATTGACTACCAAGTACCTTAAGTGATTTATACACTCCTGAGTCGTTTTAAGATTAAGTTTCCTAAATTGATGAAAGTTTTGATTTCAGTATTGTTCAAATATCTTCATGCATTCTTTTTGTAAAATGTGCTTCTTGAATAATAGTAATTTATGACAGGTGATTAGCACACCAATCTCTAGAGGATATTGACCCTTTCTACTATCAATTTCTATTCTAGACACGAGGTAAGTAAAGATTTACAACTGCATCACAAGAACTATATGGAAGATGTATTTATGTGAAACTTACTTATTCCTGAAAGTTATGAAATGACATGTGCATGGCATGTTTTGCATGCAAATGGAGACTTTTATTATAAGAGTATTTGAAAGTGAGTACCATTGTACCAATTTTATAAGATAAGTTATAATGGCAATTGTTAGTCTGTCGGAGCTAGATAGATAAGTCTGTTGATATAGACTCTCCCGTTGAAGCGGGATTTGCGGATTTTATGATGTGTTTCGTTGAAGCGGGACAAGATTAGTGCGGTGTGGGATGCCCCTTTGATGAGGGAAGGAGTTTTCAAAAACCTCACACGATGGTCGCACCTTATTTTTACTCTTAGCTAGAGTTCCGCCGAATGTTTTCACGGCCTATCGACTTACGGGACAAGCAATGTGCTAAGGGGTCCAACTAAGAATAATTTTTAAGGAAAATACATGAACTAAAATGTTTAAGAAAGAAAAGGATACAATGGAAACTTTACGAGATTTTAAAGCATACATAAGCATGCATAGTTTTTACTTACTGAGCTTTAGCTCATTTTAGTCTTGTGATGCAGATGAGGAGGCACAATTTGGTATTGACTAGCTGGTTGTCTGGCTTGCCTTTTATCGCCATGATCATGCAGATGTAGACAAGCTTGACCTGTGGGCGATATTTTTTATTTTGAGATATTTTGGTGTAATATAAATATTACTGCTAATGGCAAAATCGACTGGTAAAAACCTCTTTTGATTGTACATTTTGTAAAGACACTTTTAACAAGAAATGCCATGCAGTTGATTTTGTCCTAAAGTTCTAGAAAGTTCAAAAAAAAAAAAAATTTTCCCACCTTTTTATCAAAACAAAAGATAATGTTTAATAAAGAATAATACTTCATAGTTTGACTGTATATGACAATATGGTTAAACTAAGGGGTATTACATAACCTCCAATAGCTGGAGGTGTGAATGACCCATAAATGTCAATGTGGATTTTTTCCAATACATCCATACACCTGTCGGTTTTATTCTTTTTAGCTTTGGCAACAAACTTTCCTTTTATACGATCAACACATGAATAGAAATCTATAAATCAAGATCTTGAAGTATTCCATCCTTTACCATTCTTTCCATTCTATGCCAAGAAATATGACCCAAACAATTATGCCATAACATGGAAGATTTCTCATCAAATCTCAATTGTTTAGAACCAACAACAGTGTTAAGAGAAGAAAAAGTAATGGAAAAGTTATTAAGATCAAGTTTATACAAGTTAGCATATAAATTTCCATTTTTCAACAAAAGAGAGTCACTGTATAAATTAACTTTTCTATTTCCAAAAAGAAAACTAAAACCGAATCTATCCAAAATAGATACAAAAATTATATTCCTCCTAATCGAGGGTAAGTAAGCAACTTCTTATAATTCTAAAAAATATCCAGTAGTTAGTTATAGTCTGACTATCCCCAAAAAATTAACTTTGATCTTGGTATCGTCCCCCATATACATATACTGCTCTAAATTAGTTGGATTCCTCTGTTTGTCACTATCTATAATGAATTAATAACATGAATAGTAGCACTAGTGTCTAACCACCGAGTATATGAGGGTACATCAATTATGTTGGATTTTAAATACACCATAACCACACAAGTATCTTTCTTTGCTAAGGAAGCCTTAAGCTTGCAACAATCTACTTTCTCATACCCAAACTTGTAACAATAGTTGCAAGTTCTCCTTAGTTCTATCAGAAGGTATAGTGCCAACTTTCTTGAATTGTGGCTTACCAATACCTTGAAGAAACTCTTTCTTTTCTGATTAGACCCATCTTTGGTAGTTATTAAAGAGACAAAATGTACTTTTCTGACTTTTATGTCATCTTTCATTTTAGTAAGGATAGCAATCATCTCACTTACACTCCATTCTTTCTCTTAAGTATTATAACTTGACCTACTTGAGTCAAATTGAGAAGGAAGATATCTCATTGTGTGCCATAATAGAAAATCATCCCCAAGATTCATGCCTATTCCCTTTAACTTCTTGAAGAAAGATTCAAGTCACAACATAGTTTCTAATGCTATTAACTCCATCATAGTAAGTAGTGTGGAACAAATTCAAGTAGTGTTCTTTTTCAGATTTTGTAAATTTCACATATTTCTTAGCAATTTCTGTGAGAAGTTCTTTAGCAGTTTTAGTCTTAAGAACACTATCACGAATCAATTTTTCCATGTGATACCTTATGATCATCAAACAATAGTTTGCCGCTCATTATAAAATTTTTTGGTATTATTAAAAGATGAATCATCAGGTTTTAGAGGCTCTTCAACTGTCAAGGCTAGGTCCTCTTTCATAATAGTCAAATTCATTATGAGAGATATAAGCTATTGCTTGTAATTAGTCCCATTTACTATCAAAATAGCAGAAAGTCTAGGATTGGTCAAAGCTGAAGCAAACAAGAAGAGCAACAACTATCATTATGTATGTTAAAACAAGATCAAGCAATTTGTGCTCTTTCCTTAGCTATTCTAATAATCCAAAATAATTATGCGATCATTATATATGCTAAAGTCCCTTGAGCAAGGACTCATTCGCAAGTAAGGGTAATTTATAAATATTCAATATCATAACCAAATGTATTTATTCTCTATCGATAGGATAGAATGAATTTTATGGTTCATAATGCTAAATATAGTCATTTACCATTCTAAGCATCCTACTAAATAATTACATCATCGACAGGATACTTTAATTATTTGTGTGAAATAATGATTATTATTAATTAATAGTGGAGAAATAATAATGATGATAAAACATCAAACAAAATTAAAATTCTCAAAACTACAACAAGTTAGTTCATAAGAATCCATCACTATTAATCCATAATTTAATATTATGCCATAATTGAATTATTAGAGAGAAAAAGGTCATAAAAAGGGACATAAATATCTCAGAAAATTGTGTTTAGTCACGAAAATATGTAGAAAATGAAAAATGAAGCAAACGGATAAAATTTGAGTAAAAAGTAACCCCACATGCGTCCTCACATGCCCTATTATTATTATTATTATCTTTTAAATTCTGAGCTATTAAAAATGACATGTCGTTTTTTGGAAAACAAAGACTGACAGCCACAAAAAACGATGGGTTGTTTCAAGGAAACGACAAGTAATAGTGCACAATAAAACAACATATTATTTTTCTTCAGGAAGATAAAAAATGTGTCATTTTTCTAAAGCAACAAATGACAACTACCAGAAATGACATGTCATTTTCTACAACAGGTGAAAAATGATGTCGTTTTTCGTTGTCCCTATTGCCCATTTCTGCAATTGGGTCAACATAGATCCGCACGATCTAACTTGTTAGAAAATCACTCTCTGGTGCTTTATTTTGGATAATTTTGGTGGGATTTTGTTCTAAATTTCATTTTTTTTTTGTTTTATGATGCTTATTTGGCAAAATAAAGTCTAAAATAAGTGCAAAAAATTCGACAAAAGAAATAACCATTTTCAAGATTTGAAAGCTTAAAAAAACTAAACAAATTCAGCAAAAACTTATGTCAACACCACAGATATAATTTCTACATCGCATATTAGCCATCAAAATTTGTGTCCAAATAAAGGGTTTGAGCCACTGGGACTCAAGCATGTTAAGATATGTGGTCTATCTCATTATCACCTAATTAATTATGTCATAGATAATACTATTGACTGATTCAAATTAATGAAGTCTTTTCCCAAGTGGAGGAGTGTCAAAGTAATAAATTACTCGGTGAGACCAAGGTCAATCCACAGGAAGGTTAGTGAATAATAGAAGACCATAACACATATATTGCAAGAATAAAAATGATAGCAAAAAGTATGTTATAGGATGATTGTGACAATATGAAACAAAGTGACTGAAATATAACGATATGAAGTTACAGAATTAAACAATTGCTAAGATTAGGGAATCCACTCTTAGGTATATCAAATAAGTATAACCTAATCTCTTTTATCATTCAATTGGAATCCACACACAACGGAAGTTCCAATCGGAAGATTAATCGTTAAAGGTCCATTATTAGTTATCTATGTGATTAGATTAGTTTTCTTAATTACCTTTTTTTGATAACGCCAACACTTGAAAATATAGTCAAGCATTCATGGTGCCACCTTATATCCACAACAAATCAAAATCCCTTCCTAGCACAACCGGTACAAAAGAAATTAAGTATTTGTTGTGCCAATGGTTGACTATAATGAATAAAGACTCACCACTTAACAAGGAGGGTACTACGATTGTTTAAGAAAATTAAGTAGCACATGTATAATAGTGATTGAAAGATATAAACAATGAAGTCCACCTAGAGTTTAGATTATACTTATCTCTCCCCCATGAGGTTCACCCTTTCATCTTAGCAATATGTAAGATTAAGTAGACATGATGAAGAAGAATAACAAGTATGAACATAACTTTAAATACAAAACTCTTACTATTTTGAAGGCAAAGTAAGATTAAAATAACATGAATAACAAGAGGAGAATAAAAGAGAGTGATCTTGTTTACAAAACCAAGATGTCTCTTAAGCCTAGCTTAAGCATCTATTTATAGGAAAATTTAGAGATACAAAATCAAAATTTGTAAACTAAAGATAAGAGCAAGTTGGCAACTTGTTTTGGTAGATTCAGTCTCTCTCAAAGATGTATCTGAAACTTCATGAATTTGGATAAGAAATATCTTGATCAAACAAGAAAACTTGAGCTCTTATCTCTTAGGAGTCGTATACCATCAAAATTACATCTATTGGAGATGTATTTCTTGACTTATAGTAAAATTGGTGAAGATAGGTTCTACTGAGTCAAAATCAGTTGCTGATCTTATCATGTGGAAAGATATGGTATTTTTACCTAGATTTAAGCTTCTTTTGAATTTTCTCAAAGAAAAAATCATCTAGATAATTTTGTTTACGCATCTATAGTATCAAGAATCACTCCATTTGAGATTGTAATGAGGTCAGAATGGGCCAAATAATAAAGGGTATTGGGCTAAATGTGAGTGCAGTCTAATTTATAATTTTGTCCATTTGAGACTCATTTAGAAATAATTTGGACAGATCTTGTGAATCAGACTTAGTGAATAATTGAGTCTAAATTCCATTGAGTTTAATAATTAGATCAAAATCTCATGTAGTTTAGAATCTGTGCCTATTTTACGAAACTTACGCAGAAACGAATATTTAGCATAAATTAGAGGTAATTCTTGCTTTTATGCCTATGTCTCTAAAAGTGCTTTAAATTAGGGAATTAAATGAAACTCTAAGTGTATAATGACGATCTAATTTCATAATAAATGTACACAATTAGACTGTTATCAACTATTTAAATGGTTATCCATGACATGTTATTGAGTGTATTGCTAATAAATGGATCCCTATTTGACAAGCTTAAAGACTAAGATAGAGTGTGGAAAGGAGGTAGCCTTCCAAATTTCTAGTGATGGTATAATCAGATATAGAAATAGATTGTGTGTGTCAGATGGAACATTTAGAAAAGAGATATTGATAGAAGCTCACACTACTCCTTACTTTGTGCACCCCGAGACTACAAAGATATATAGAGATTTGAAAATGCATTACTGGTGGCCAGATATGAAGAAGGATGTGACTGAGTAGGTAGAACAATATCTCACATGCCAGCAAGTTAAAGCTGAACATCAAAGACCTACTGGTACATTGAAACATATACATATACCACAATGGAAATGGGAGATATTGCTATGGATTTGGTGGTTGAACTTCCTAAGACAAATAAAGGCCATGATGTTATTTGGGTTATTGTGAATAGATATACTAAGTCAGCCCATTTCCTACCGATTAAAGTGACTTATAATTTGGATCAGTTGGCTCAGTTATATGTTCAAGAAATTATTAGACTACAAGGTGTTCCAAAGGTTATAATTTCTGACCGAGATGCTAGATTCACTTCAAAATTCTAGATGAGGGTTCAGGAGGCTATGGGTACAAAACTGACATTCAGTACAACTTTTCATCCTCAAACAGATGGACAACCAAAGAGAACCATATAGACTCTTAAGGATATGCTTAGAGCTTGTGTGTTAGATTTTCATGGGTCTTGGAGCAAGTACTTGCTGTTGATAGAATTTGCCTACGACAATAGTTATCAAGCTTTAATTCAAATGCCTTAATATGAAGCATTGTATAGAAAAAAAATGTAGATCTCCAATCCACTGAGATGAGATGGAAGAAAGGAAATTTCTTGGTACAGAATTGGTAAGAGAAATAGTTGAAACAGTAGAAAAGATTCGTAAAAGGATAGAAGTATTATGTTGATCCTAGAAGGAGAGAGGTCACGTTTGATATTGGGGATAAAGTATTTTTGAAGGTTACTCCTACGAAAGGAATCATGAGGTTTGGGAAGAAAGAAAACCTTAGTCCTAGATATATAGGCCCATTTAAGTTACTTGACAATATTGGAGATGTTGCCTATAGACTTGCATTACCACCCTAAATGTCAAACATACACAATATTTTTCACGTCTCTATGTTAAGAAGATATATTCCAAACCCTTCACATATTTTGAGTTTTGAGTTGCTATAGTTAAGCCAAGATGTGAGCTATAAAGAACAAGCAATAGAGATTTTGGATAAAAAAGAAAAGAAGCTTGGAAATAAGAAGTTTCCTTTGCTGAAAGTACTGTGGAGGAACCACGAAGTAGAAGAGGCCACATGGGAAAGAGAAAAAGAAATGAAAACTAAGTATCCTCACTTATTTGGGTAAGAAAATTTCAAGGACGAAATTTAATAAGGAGAGATGGATTGTGATGCCTAAAATTCTCACATGCATAATAAGCCAATAATAAACATGTTTATATTGCATAATAGACATATCATGAAACTAGTGTCAATTTTATAGTAAATGGCTTAAGATGATTATTAAATGCTTTTGATGTGTATTATGATACTAATGTTTGTTGAAGTGCCCCCATGCAGTATAAAGGCTTAGTACCCTCAGAGAAAGAGCTTGGTGTGTGAAAAGAACAAAGAATACATTTATGAATAATAATACTATATGCACATGCATTAAAATCATGTTCGTTGATATCTTGGTCAAATAGTAGTTTTTCGGTAAAATACATTTTTCATGCTTTTCAGAGAAAAATTTACTATGCGCTTAACATGTCAAATAGCTTTAATATAATATTTAGGACTAATTTATAACATTTTATTTGTTGGCTCTAGGTAAGCACGAGGTGGTATCATTGTACTGAACTATGTTTAATTACACTAAGTTAGCTTAGATTTAGCTTAATCACGTAATATCATCTTTGTACATTCTAATAATTAGGCATGGATACTATGTTTGTATTATTGATTGGAGTCTAATTGACTTATTTTTAAATTTAATGATTAGTTATGGGACTAAGTTTCACTAGATTGCAATAAGATTGGCCATATGGACTATAGGTCAAAGTATTACTAGTTTTCACCTTCTAAGCTAGGTTTCATTATTTGGTGTATACTTGAGTGTATAGGATTGACCAATAATATGGTGAGTATACTAAGTATATTTTAGAGCTGAACACATGGAAAGTAAGGTGCAAAATTCCTAAAATATTCCTTAGAATTTAAGTTACGCCTTTTCTTAGCCATTAAGTATTGATTTTGGACCAAATCTGGTCATTTCTTTCCCTTTTCTCTCTAGCCATGACTTGAACCACTCCAACCACTTCCTAAATTTCTCTCAACTCCCTTAGCCATATCCAAAAGTTTCCAAGTAGTAGTACTCAAGTTGGAACTCTAGAAATCAAGATAGGTCCAAACTAGTCAAGGTAATTATACTAATTCTTCTTCTTAAGTTTTTGCTTTCTTATTTCAATTCTCCACTTGATAGCACGTAAGAAATTATTTTTCTAGGTTCTCTTGACTCCTAAAATCAGTTTCAAAATCTTGAGAATCAAGTTGGTGGAGGTAGAAAGCAAGAGCTTCAATAAAAGCTCAAATTAGTCAAGGTGAGCTCTATGTAGAATTTTGAATTTGTAATTAATTTCTTTTGCTTTAACTCTTGAATCAAAGCTTTTATTTGATGAATAAAAATCTTAGGGAACCTAATATATGGCTGGAAACATAGAATTTAAGTGGAGGATTAAAGTTAGACTTAAAGTCCCAAAGTTTGCTCTTTATGGAGTTAAGTATTTTATGTGTAGTAGATTAAGTTTTCTATACTTGTAATCTGATTTTATAAAATTGAAATGTATATTTTGTCGATTCTACTATGTAAATATATTTGTTTGGTTACTGGTTGTGACAATGGAAAAGTATAAAAGTAGTTTTAAACTTTGTCTAAATCGAAAGGAATTCAAGTGTTCCTAGGATATACTAAATGATCCTCTCTGAGTTATATATATGGGAATTGGATTGTAAAAATATTATTGCAGGTTTAAAATTATGATTTCAATCATGTGGGAATATCTTAAAAATAGGGAGGTGTTGTTCAAATATTTTTAAAAACCAAATAGTACCATCTGGAAACAAATAGACTAGTATTTATGAAAGTTTCATTTTGTGATTAGATTTTCTGATTTTGTGAAATTTCTGATTTTAGTCCTGTGATCATTTTCTTTTAAATATTTTACATTGTAGTGATTATCTTAGTAATCAAATTGATATGAGGTTTTCCACACACCTTGCCACAAAGGATACTAACTCTTTTCACTATCTTTTCTGTCAGACACAAGGTAAGTAAAGATTTATTTTAATTACATTATAAGAATAGTAGTATATGCAAGAT
Source organism: Parasponia andersonii (assembly GCA_002914805.1). Lineage (NCBI taxonomy): Eukaryota > Viridiplantae > Streptophyta > Magnoliopsida > Rosales > Cannabaceae > Trema > Trema andersonii. The sequence continues at coordinate 102,364 of JXTB01000548.1, read as the reverse complement.
GTTTTCTTATATATTTATGTGTATTATATTAATTATATATTATTCATATGGTTGTTGTAAATTTTGTAAATGACATAAGCATGGCATAATCATGTAAGCATGATTTTCAAAGAAATGAAATTTTCTAAGCATTGAATTTAAAGTAGTATCATTGTACTGAATTTAGGAGATATGTTTTACATACAGTGTTTAGTATTTCTGTGTTGGGTAAGTATAGTTTGCATAAGAATCCTTCCCGCATAGGTGAGCACGGCTTACTGACTGTCGGGACTAAGTATTGTACTATAAGATTTATTAGGTGCATTACCTAGTTGGTCTGCATTGGGTAAGTATGATTCGCATTGGCCATGCATTTTATTTTTGCATAGGTGGGCACGATCTACCAACTACTGTGACTTTATAGTATACGCAAGGGCCTTATAAAAAAATGTTTTCTTAGAAATATGCATCAAAATAAAAAGTTACGAAAGAAAGAGTACAATAGGAATTTTAATGAAGTTTATGCATGAAACACGTATACGAGCATGTATGATCTTTACTTACTGAGCATTAGCTCATTTAGATCCTGTGATACAGGTGAGAAGATATATGATGTATAGAATTGCTAGTTAGCTAGCACACTTTCTTGTCGCCATAATCATATAGATATAGACAAGCTTGACTTGTGGACGATGTTTTCTTTATATTTTGATATTTTAATGTCTAGTAAATATTACTGCTGATGACAAAATAAACTGATAAGAACTTTTGGTTGTATATTTTGTGAAGATACTTTTGGAAAGTAACACCATGTATCTCATTTTGTTTTACAGTTTGAAAAGTTAAATTGGCTGAATTTAATTTTTTTTAAACAAAACTAAAGTTATGGTTCATAAAAGAGTAATACTTCATAGTTTGACTTATATAGTAATATAGTTAAACTAGGGGACGCTACAATTAGCTTTTGGGACTGTCTTTGTTACAGTGCTTATGATGCCAAGTTTTGAAGGAGACAGTTTACATGTCCCACTGGCATTGCTCATAATAAGGTAGGAAGTAAAATTATTCTTGGTTTTCCTCTATTCTTCACTGTGTTTCAACTTGCAAAAACACACTTTTCTTAATAACTGGAACTTTGTTTATCAGCCTTTTATATATGTTTTGTTCATAGATGCTGGCCAAACTAGTGAGTGGTATTAACAAACCTGTGCAACAAACAATCTGTTGTGCACTTATCGTCTATGAAAGGATTGCTTAATTCCTTGCCAATAAAGAAAATGTAAGATTTGTTTTTCCTTTTTCCAAGCTGGTATTTTCTATGATCCGGGCAGGAGATATTACTTATTTACTTATTGGTAGTTGATTCTTATTGGAACAAAAGTTGCTTTTTTTAAGCTTTCCTATGACCAATACTATAAGGTTTGTTTTTCTTCATGAAATGGCTTGGATATAAGCTAGGGACTGCCTTATAAAGTGACCTGGGTGTGAGCGTTATTAGAGTTTTGTTGCAGTTTCCAGAGGAAAAGCCACTGGAACACTATCACATCAACTCTAGCTAACTATCTATTGTTGAATATATTTCTCTAGATAGTGTTTTAGCTTATAGATTCTAAGTGGTCTTATCATTAAGTGTCAGAAAGTACAAGTTTTCTCTATAGTGTGCAAAGTTGGGAAGTATTATCAACTTTAGCCAAAAGAGGGAAAGTTTTGTGTTTATTTCATTTTTCAGATTAGGAACAAAACTTTAGTTTAGGCCTAATGTTTTTGTCTTGTTTTTTTTATGTTGTTTGTAAAGTATGATCACCTTGTCTTTTGAAATCTCTCTCTTTGTTTTCTGGACACATCTTTGTGATATTTTGTATTTTAATTGTTGAAACCATGAATAAGGCTATTTAACACTTTTTAGTAGCATTGGATTTCCATATGCATATTGAGGATGTTATTATTAATTTTGACACTTTACGTTAATTGCAGTACTTGGTTATGGAACATTGCAAGAGGGATCAGTGGAGAAGAAGTTCAGGGATGCCTTCTTCCTAAGAGTCATGGTTCATGGAAGACATTTCCTGGACCCAGAGCTCTAAAGATTATTGCTGCCGTTAGTAGTCTTTTCCAGATTGATATGTAGTGTCTAAATTAACATTCATAGATGTAATAAATATTTGTAGATTTATGATTCTACCCTTTTTGGATCAATGTAATTATTTGATTCTGCACATAGGCCACCAATGGACTAATTTGATGGTCTATAGTAGATCATAGCAAGCTCAATACTATTCATATTAGTCATTTTTATTCCATTGCTTATATTTCTATGTTTTGCATTTGTCATCTTCCATGTTCCAGATTCTGATTTTTGCAAGCATTCAATTGGAATTACTGTTTACTTGGATTCTAGCTTTTTTGTTAGTCATCAAAGGAAGAATAGTTGTTCATAGATGCCATAGGTTGATTGTAAATAGAGTTATCTAGGTGTTGTTTAGATGTATGTGCGATCTATTGTGAGAAGGCAGAGAGTTAGCAAAATTGGGTGTTTTTTTTTTCTTTTGGCTTTCTATTTCTGTTTTTGATTTTGTTTCTTTGTTTTTATTTTATTGTGGCTCTTAAATTAATATTTTCTAGTGTTATCACTTGAAAAAAATAGAGCACTTTAATTAATCAAGTATTCTCTTACTAAGAAGTAAGGACAAAGATCAAAATTAAAAGATGATTTCTGTAAATTATGAAGATTTCTGATACCTTCTACTCTTATTTGCATATTGAGCAACCTGTTACTTTCATAATCTTACTGACCTGATGAAAGATTGCCTTAAGTACTTGCATATAGACCTTCTTCATCTCATAGTATTAGTTTTTAAATACTCCAAGCTCCTGTGAAAATTTGTCAAGTATATTTGGTTCACTGGCAAGTACTCACCCGATATATGCTCCAGCTAGCTATATGTCTTGTTCATTCGGCAGGTTCAATATTGGCTTATTGAATTGAGTGAAGAACTAGTTGAACTTCTTCATTCTGACTTGGACCAAAACAAACAGATTGCACATATCTTGACCCTATATGCTTGTACATACAAGGAACTTATATCTGATTGTGTATATTGATTATTTTGAACCCCATTTCTTATCACAATTTCAATCCAGAAATTTATAGCTCTCATACATGAATCACCTCCTCTGCTCATATTGTAATTGGTATTGTCATTATTTTCCTGATTTTGATTTACCCTTCAGTTTAGTGACATAGATTTACAAAAGAAGATGGTCTTATCCTATTTCAAGCTGGACTACTAGAATTTGATTTGGGTTCATACAATATTAAAATACAAGGTGTCGAAACAATGGATGGAGAATAATGAGATATTCTATTTCCGCTAATAAAATTGTTTAAATACTATAAGTTTCAAATTACTCTTTCCATGAGTTTTTTTTATAATCTATGATATCTAGCATTGAAAAATCCAATATATTCTCAATGAGCAAGAGGTTTTTGGAAACCTTGACCCAAACGATGCTCGCACCTGAGGATGAAATATTGCCCAACATCATTGCGATCAAAAAGCCTATCATGCTTGGCTTAAGAAAGACTGTTGCGCATACTTTACTATACTGAGCAGCATGCATAATGACTTGATCGGCGAGTTTGAAGAGGATGCCACCGGTTAGGAGATGTAGGGTGCCCTGAAGCTGAAATTTGGTGGGACCTCTATACTAAATTGTGTGTACTGAACATCAAGGTTGACTCCTATAAGATGCACCTGAGCCATACCATGAAGCAGTATATTAGAGCGATTTCATTGATGATTCGCTAACTAAAAGAAGATGACCAGCTTTTGAAGAGCAATAGATCCATTCAAGAATTCGTTCCTTACGACTTTTATGGGAGCCCATGATCATGACTATGATACATAGTCAAAGCATCAGAACTTTTATTGACCTATTTCGCCACCTTGTGCTTGAAGCTGAATGCTTAAAAGCTGCCAAACCATGCAAAGACTCAAACCCTAAGAGCGCCTATGTAGTTAATAACTAGGCGGGCCAAAAAGGGCTAAGCCTGAGAATCAAGCTCTTAAGGGTGACTTTGGTAATGGATCTGTGCTTAAGAAGGCAAAGTCCACTTGATGCAAGAGAGACAAGCACGTCAGAAAGGGTAAGAATGGAAAATACTACAACTGTGATAGGGAACACTTTGCCCGTGATTTCAATGAGTAGAAAAAGGTACTCCTTGACTTTAGTTATTACAATATTTATGTTACAAGTTATATTATAGTTGCTCATTCACATCCTTATTGGATTATTGATTCAAGAGTGACCGAATATATTATAAGAGACCAAGTTGAATTCGTAGAGTATTGCCAAATTCCTAAGGAGAGTCGAGGACTCTTTATAGGGAATAGAGCCAACATGTATGTGTTAGACATTAGTATTTACAAGCTGAATTGCATGAAAGTCGTATTCTATTGCTCTATGACGTTCTTTATACTCTGGAAGTTTGACAAAATCTTTTATTTGTTGTATATTTGCTTAAGTTGGGTTTTACTTTTAATTTTCATAGTTTAGTTATGATATTTATTTGGGAATAGTTTTTTATGGTTATGGTTTTCTCTTGGATGATCCTATGATGTTTGATATTATTTATTCTTATAATAATGAAAATGTTGTTTCTTATATGAATATGGCAAATGATGTTGATTTTATTGCATGACATGCTAGATTACGCTATATAGGATAAGATAGAATGAATAGATTAGCTAGAGATGATCTATCAGGATAACTCACTAAAATTAACTTGCCCACTTGAGAACATTATTTGGCGGAAAAGAAAGTAGGAAATCTTTTGGAAAAGCCGCATGGGCAATGATTCCTCTACAACTAATACATTCTGACAACTACAGACCAATGAATGTGAGGGTAAGATATGGTACCACCTATTTCAACATATTTGTAGATGGCTTTACACGCTACAATTATGTCTATTTGATCTCCCATAATTTAGAAGCATTGGAATGCTTTAGATGATTCATGAACTTGATTGAGAATCAAATAGAGAAGAACATTAAGACTCTCAGAACAGACCATGGCCAGAAGTATCTATCTGAGTAATTCAAAGAATTATGTGATAAAAAAGGTATTGTTCGACAGCTAATAATTCCTAACACTTTGACAAAAAATGATATAGCAGAGAGAAAGAATCATGCGTTATTAGAAATAGTTAGGTCGATGATGGCGCAGGCCACTGTTCTAATATCTTTCGAGTAACCTCAAAATCAGTTCCATTAACCCCTTATGAGCGATGGACATGGCAAGATCTGAATTAAACCATTTATGCCCATAGGGATCAGCGGGGTATGTTCACACTACTTTTCACAAGCATGAAAAGCTATGCCCAAGGATGCACAAGTGCATATTTATTAGATACGTTGATGAATCAAAGGGATATGTGATGCTTGGTGAATAACCCGATGGAAGTGTAGTTGAAATTGATTCACGATATATAGATTTTCTCAAGGAGAAATTTTTAAGAAAATGAGATGTGGATAGAAACCTAGAGCTATATGAGATTGAAGAGCCAATTTAGGTGCTTTAAATTCAACTTTGGAAATGGAAAGTAAATCTATTTCTAGTGGGAGTATACTATCAATAGGATTGTACCACTAGATGTTGGTTCTCAAAATCCATAACTACTTAAGAGCTAATGTGGAAGTGTCCCTCTCGCCATTTTGAGACTAAGGAGGAAGCATTCATATCTATTTTGTAGGATGAAGAAGAGCCTAAAAATTATTGAGAGGCTCTTTCTTCTTCTATTTCTGAAAAAATAGAAAGCTTCAATGATTGAAGAGATAGAGTCTATGAAGAAAAACCAAGTCTGGGACTTGGTGAATCTTCCACTTATGCAAAACATTATTAGGAACAAATGGGTTCTAAAAGTCAAATGCTAGGTAGACGGATTCATAGAAAGGTACAAGGCATGAATTTTAGCTGGAAATGACAAAGAGTTGTTGAGTGATTATTTCACTCATAAATCAAGTATCTTTGATGTCAAATAATTGTAAGTTCTCAAGTATTTGTGTTGTTTTAATGTTATTTTGTGATTATTTTGTAGAAAATAAGAGACTGAGGCTTGGTGTATGCTTGGAACCAAAAAAGAAGAGTTCTAAAGCCTTTGCATACAAAACACCACGACACTCCCATCCTTTAGCTAGTGTAATTTAACTAGCATTGCAACACTCCAAATTTAGCGTCGCAGTGCTGTCCCTTATCTTGAACTGCGTTTTTAGCGAGATTTTATGGCTAATCTTGGCCCTTGATGCCATTTGATTGAATGTTGATATTCTATCCGGCCTAGGTCATCTTGGAGCCTTTCAATTACACCTTTCAGCCTTTATTTTTAAGTGTGGAGAGTTAGAGAGAAAATACAGTAAAGAGAGCTCAAAAATCTTGGAGAGATGCTTGAGAGAGTGGCTTGAAGAGATTGAATGCTTAAAGCTCTTCCTCCACAAAGGACATTTTTTCATCCTCTTTCTCACCCTACTCTCATTTGAATTTTTTATTATACTTGATTATAGAACACATTTGGATATATGAAATTCTAGTTGAGATTAGTATTAGATTTTCCTATGTTGAATTAGTTTTTATATGCTACGGGAATGATTTAGCTTAGAATTTGATTCTATGTCTTGATTTTCAATATGTTATTTGATATTGTTCTTGAATTTATTTATGATATTCAATTCTTAATGCTTCTTAATTATTTAGCTATTAATTAGATGAATTGGTTTCTAGGGCTTGGCACTCGAGAAAGGGAGTTTTAGAGACGACTATAGGATAATATAACCTAGGATTTTGGAGAGTTTGAGAGAACCTATAATTCCTTTAAAGCTATGATAAAAGAACTATTGAATATAATGAATTCTTAACTTATAGATTAAGAAGAAAGATATTGGAATCATAATTTAGGAATGATTTTACTCAGTACTCGAGAGAGGGAATGTAAATACCTTTAGGTTATTGGCTTATAAACAAGGAATAATTAATTAGAATGCAATTAGAGATCAAAAGACATAGTTGACAGTTACGTGAATTCAATCCCCTAATATATTTGCACATAGAAGAGTCCATGTTTTATTTTTGTATTTATATTTATCTTTGTATTTATCTAAGAAGTTTGATTTCCTAGATATAGTTAGGTCAAGATGATTCTGGTATTTAATGATAATTTAACATTCAATTCCTCATGGGATTGACAATTCTATACTTATAACTTTTTTACTTGTTTAAGATACGTGCACTTGCGGTTATTTTATGTATATAAATTTAGCATAACATGCTGATGAGTTATTAATTCACTCATAAATCAGGTATCATTCAACTCAAATAATTGTAAGTTCTCAAATATTTTTTTATCAGTTTTATGTATTTTTGCTTTATTTTTATAGTTCTTATGAATAAATGAGAATCAAGAAAAATTGGTAACAACTATTTCAACTATTTGGGATGAAAGTTGAGTCTTATACGAAAAATCAGGTAAAATAGAGCTAAAACGAAGAAATGTCGCCCTTGGGAAGAAAAGCTATTGTATTGAGTTCCAAAGCTGAGAGCACTGTAATAGTAGCATCGCAACATTGCTTGAAAATCAGACATCTAAAGGCTAGACTGCTACAGCACTGGCCAGAAAGAGCTATGGAGCTACACAGCACTCGGATACACATTTTTAGTGAGTTTTTAGAGCCAATCTGGACCATTGGAGCCATCTGATTGAATGATTAATATTCTACCCAACCTAGGTCTTCTTGGAATTCCTTAAATATATCCTTAAGCCTTTATTTCATGTGTGGAGAGTTAGAGAGAAAATACAACAAATAGAGCTCAAAAATCCTGGAGAGGAAGGAGCTTGGAGCAAAAATCTTGGAGAGGATGCTTGAGAGAGTGGCTTGAAGAGATTAAAGCTTAAAGTTCTACCCCCCATAAAAGAGTTTTTCTCATCTTCTTTCTCACTCTAGTCTCATTTGGATTTTGTATAATACTTTAATATTGAATATGTTTTGATATATGAAATTCTTGTTGAGATTAGTATTGGATTCTCCTATGTTGTATTAATTATTATATGCTTGGGATATGATGTAACTTAAACCTTAATTCCATGTCTTAATTTCCAATATATTATTTGATATTATTCTTGCATTTATTATACTATTCTATGGTTAATATTTCTCAACTAATTAGCTATTAGTTGAATGATTTGATTTCTAGAATTTGGCACTTAAAAAATGGAATTTTAGAAACAACCATAGGATAGTATAACTTAGGAATGTAGAGTTTGAGAGAACCTATGATTCCTTTGAAGCCATAATCAAAATACTATTGAACATAATGAATGCTTAAATTCTAGGTTCAGAATAGAGATATTGGAACTATAATTTAGCAATGATTTCACTCAGCACTCGAGAGAGGGAGTAGAAATATCTTTGGGTTCTTAGCTTATAAATTAGGAATAATTGATTAGGATAAAATTGGTAATCAAAAGACATAGTTGATAGTTAGGTGAATTCAATCCCCTAGTATATTTGTGCATAGAGTGTCCATATTTTATTTATGTATTTATATTTTTATTTGTATTTACTTAAATTATAAATTTATTTAATTTATCTAGATAAAGTTAGGTCACGATAATTTCAGTAATTTAATACCCAATTCCTCGTAAGATCGACAACTCTATACTTATCACTTTATTACTTGATTACGATCTGTGCACTTGCAGTAATTTTACGTATATGCATTCCAGCATAACACATGCGTGGTTATCCTCAAATTTTAAGATAAAGAATATGGGTAAAATAAGTTATGTGCTCGGAGTTAAGATCCTTAGAGACTGTTTAAGGAAATTCCTTATTTTATCTCAAGAGACTTACATTAAGAAAATTCTCGAATAGTTTCAGATGCAAAAAAAGACTCTTGAAACAAGCCTTCATATTTAGGCAAAAAAACTCACCAATTTCTAATAAGTCTTAAAATTACATGACTTCCATGGTTCGAATAATACATTTGGAGCCCCTAAATAATATGAGATTAGCCTCTACCTAATAATAAGACACTAACTTTAAGCCTAAAAAAATAAGAGTTACTAAACAAATAAATTTCTAAAAGGAAAAGGCCATCACCAATATAATATTTTACTCATAATATAATTTATTTGGAAATTCATAGCAATACAACATAGTTGAATCAATAAGCACACTTATCATTCCTTCAAACTAAAATAATCACAAAAATAATAAGAAAGTATGCAAAGCAAACTCCAAACTTGATGTTCTAGGGAATGAAAAAAAATCTACACTTAGCATCCTAGACAATACAAAAGGAAAAAAAAAAACAAAATACAATAATAAATAAAAAAAGGAAGCACATAAAACAACAAAAACCCAATTAAAAAAAAACAATAGAAAAAATTCATAAAAACATTTATCATAAAAGATTCACCTTGGTCTATTTCTCACTTCTAATTTTTTTTTTTTTTTTTGAGAATTTGGGAAAAACTTCATTGAAATGATCAAAGGAACAAGATACATAGGCTTAGCTTAATGAAAGCTTGGCAAAGTCCATGATAAAAATCGAAGTAGTTAGAATAATACTAAGCACAAAACACATAGGCTTAGCTTAATGAAAGCTTGGCAAAGTCCATGATAAAAATCGAAGTAGTTAGAATAATACTATGAAAAAAAGCCAAAGTCCATGATAGCAAAGAATGATGCCTTAAGTCACGACATATGTCCAAAGACTCAAGAGGAAAAAGATTATATGACCCGAGGTCCCTATGTCAGTGCTATTGGAAGTTTGATGTATGATATGATATGTACTCAGCCCAATATTTACTATGTTATTAGGTTAGTCAGTCGGTTCCAGTGGAATCCTAACCTTGCTCATTGGAAAGCAATGAAGATAATACTTTGATATCTCAAATGGATAGCTGATTTATTGCTTTGCTATCAGGCATTAGATTTGCGCTTAATGATGCTGATTTGGGTGGTAACCTGGATGAGTGCAAATCGACTTCTAGTTATGCTTTCTTACTCAGCAATGATGTCATATCTTAGAGCAATAAAAAGCAACTTTGTAAAGCATTATCCATTATGGAATCAGAGTATGTTGTTTGCTCAACCATTATATAGGAAAGTATTTAGTTGAAGAGGTTCCTTGCACAATTTGGCATTGGCACATGTGCTTTAGAGGATATTATTATACATTATGACAATATGGCTATACTGACTTATATAAAGGACCCAAAATATCACGAAAAAACTAAATATATAGAGATTTGATACTTTTTCGTTCGTGATATGGTTATACAGAAGAAGATGGTCCTAAAGTACATGGTTACTGATCTATTGACCAAGCCTATTACTTAAGAGGCTTACCAGACTAATATTAGGAGTTTGGAACTACGTAGATTGTAACTTTATTTCTTTGTATGTTTCTTCCAGTTGACCACTGTTACGATATCTGAATTTTAGCATACATATATATGTAAATCACGACTAGTTTAAGTATACAACGAGTAATAATTATCTCTCTTACAGGGAAAGTCTCTTTTAGCGCTAGTCAACAAGCAAAGATAAGACACTTTGCTTATAGCACAGAGATTATGAACTAAGTGTTTCCTTAGAAAGAGCCAAGATGAGATCTTAGAAGATTGATTATAGATAAAACTTTTATTTCTAGTATCCATATGTGACCCATTAGATAATCAGATGTGAAACTCAATATGGTGCTAGATTAAGCAAGCATACAGAAATTCGAGTTAGGAGCTTGAAGGCGACTGGACTGAGATCTGTACAGTATTTTAGGAAGGAGACATACACTCTTTTTTAAAGGAGTATCTCATCGTAGCATATATTTTACACTACATGTGCTTATGTAATTAAAATAAGGGAATAAAAGAATGGATCTCTATTTCTTTACTGTGTAAGTCCTTTTAAATCATTATACTTATTTTGATTTCATACTTTATTCTACCCTATATGCCTTTACTTGTTTCATGAAGTGGAGGTCTGATATATGTTACTTTAACATGTCTCCAGTGGTAATGGTTAATTCAACCTAAAGGACATTATTGGGAAAGCAATTAGACCAAAAACTTATTGATTCGAAGGCGAAAGGAAAATTATTTAGTAACAAATCTAAGTTTTATGTTCACTGTCAACAAGTTATATCGCTATTGGGTATAACAGTATAATTGTGAATATAAAAACAAGAGAGATCTTTTCATAGCCCTTAAATATTGATATGAGGGATTGTAGGTATTAGATCCGATGTGGCTAAATAAGTCTGAGGTATAATGAGATACTTACGAATGTTCTATACTAGTCCTGATAAGATTTAGTACAGTACTCCTGAATTTTCTTTTACAAGTGGCTCGATGGGTCGCATTACTTATTAGATAAGTATAAATAGAATTATTGGTAGGACGATAATGAGAGATATATTTATCATGCACACTATATGTGAGTGAGAAATGTTGAATTTTATGACCTAAAGTCTTATTGGACACCCATAATGGTGCATGACCTAATTTTTATGAACTAATATAAAAGAAGACCATTTGCTAATATTCTGCCATTAATCAGAATATTATAATTAATATCTTGTAATCAGGGTAAAAGTGTGAATGTAATAATTTTTAATAGGTTTGAGATGTGAATGCATCAAATTTAAATTTCGGCGCATTTAATTCTAATCATCTTCCTATTCATTAAAGAATATTTCCCATTGATTAAATAATTAGGAAGTATTCTTAATAAGAAGGAGTAGATACGTATGTATTGGTCTTGTACTTATTTATTTTTCCTGAGAGTCAGAAAATAAGCGATACAGAGAAATATACGCTCTCTCTCCCATCTCTCTCTCTCTCTCTATCGAAAGGAATTCTAGTGAGTACTCTTGAGTGGTAGAAGTTTAATGATTGTTCTTGAAATGCTACTCACTAAGAGTATCGAAAGAGGAGTCTTTCACAACGAACATGAGGCACCAAAGCGATTCTAGACCGATGATTCGTTTGAAGATTCCACCACCACCCACGCTTCTGAAATTCAAAATTTCCAAAACAGCCGGTGTAATCATTGGTCCTATATTCCAATTTTGTTGGTAGAACATAATTAAAGTGCTATCTGGTCCTGGATTTTCATCTAGTCCCATTGTTTTGACTACTAACCAAACATCTTCAGGTACAAAAGTTTTAGTTAATTTAGAGCTTAAATCATCACTAATAGAGGGTTGTACATTGTCTAGTACCTGCTCCATTACTTCCAAATCCTCGCCATTAGAGCTAAACAAATTGTGAAAATAATTAAGAATTACTCATTCTATGTCATGTTCCTTTGAAATAGTCAAACCATTTGCATCTCCAATTTTTTTTAAATTTTGTTTTTCCTTTTATGCATAGAAGCTTTTGCATGGAAGTATTTTGTGTTTGTATCCCCAGACTGTATCCATGATATATACTGGCGAATGTTATTTCCAATATACTTCCTCTCTATGAACTGTTCATCCAAAATTTTTGCCTCCTAATAATGAACTTGACTATTATCACTTTGATTATGTAGCTGTGATATTCTTTTTCGAATCGCAAATATCTGTGAATTCAACCCTCCAAATTTGTTCTGGCTCCAAGAAGTGAGTCAGTACATGCCTTAATATTATCAAGAAGAGAAACCATTACAGTTGTAGTATTTGTACCTGTCCATGATTCTTGGTTGATTTTATGACTCTCTTCATCTTCCAACCACAATGCTTCAAATCTGAACAGAGAACGTTGTTTAAGCTTCAGAATTTGTTGACAGTCCTCTTTTAAAAGTAAATCAACTTGTAATGCTTGTGGTCTGAATGGCAATAGTCAAGATGCTTAAGATAACTTTTTTTTTTTTATCTACAATAGACCAATGTAAGTTTATCATAGCCCAATCTAATCTTTCCTTAATATTTTGATTTTCGGATCCTTAATATTTTGGCTTTCGGATTTCTTCTTCTTCCAAGTAAATTTATTCCCATAAAAGTCCAAATGTTGTAAGGAGCATTGGTCAAATGCGTTACAGAAGTCCTCAATACAACGTTCATTACGTAGCAAACCTCCTAGTTTATCATCTTCGGATATAATTTCTTTAAGGTCCCCCTGCCTTAAAAGAACAAAAAAATAACATATTTCAAAGGGCCCATAGCCCATATATTCAGCCTACTCCAGATTATGCATTAATGGGAGTAGAGTGATGAACAAGAGAATTTTTTTTATGGTACTATTTCAAAAAAATTGAAAAATTCTGGATTTTAATCAGAAAAATACCAGTTTTAAAAGTATTTAAAAAAATACCACTTTTTATTAATTGATGAGATATTTGAAATAACCAATTAAGTTACATGAGACAACTTGACCAGTTACCTCAAATAACTAGATTGGTTACCCCAAATAACCTAATTGATTACCTAAAATACTATTTGAAAGTACCGATTGTCAAGAAAAAATAATAATTTTCTAAATATTTATTATAAGAGTTATTTTTCTATAACAGCTTTTAAAAGTTGGTATTTTTCTAAACCATTCCAAGATTTTTCAAAAAATTCAGCTCATCAATTTTTCATTTGGACTTTTGGGGTGTAGAATTTTGTAAGAAGCGCGATGAACAATGATGAACAATGAGGATAAGCTGAAATAAAAAAGTTAAATATAATAATGGTTCCTGAATTATACTCAAGGTATCACTTTGTCCCCAAAATTTTTAATTTATATAGTACAAGTTCTTATATTATGTAATTATTATAGCAATGACCCATTTGATATAAATTGTTAGTTTTTTTAATAGAAAATAGTTATGGATAAAGTGTATAATTGAGCATTATTTATTTGTATTAGTCAAAATCTCATTTTTGATCATAGTTATCAAACTGTGCACTTTGCACATGACTCATCTCTATTAAAAATTTAATAGCTTTTGACAAAAAAAATATCATTGCTACAATAATTGTATAAGTTCTGTTAGTCTGCTGTGTAAGTTAAAAATTTAGAATCTTATTCTTGATCACAACTATCAAACCGTATACATATAAGGTGCATTTGTTACGCAGGACTGGATCAAATTATAATATCAGATTGGATTGTATTAGATTGTATATAATTAAGAATGACATTGGATTGGATTAAATTAATCATGTTTGGTGCATGTATATGAGAGAGATTAGATTTGATTAAAATAATTCACTCCAAAAAGAATACTGTTAGAAGGAAATAATCTTATCATCTTCAGAATTTGGGATTGGGAGAGATTAGAAATTTGATTAAAAATAATATTATCCTTAAAATTTTTATTTGGTTAAAACTATGAAATATACATTTTAATCATATCCTAACAAAAAGTAGCACACCAAACATATGATAGGATTGAATTATAATCATATCTTATCCAATCTAATCTTTTAAGATAGTCAAATTAATTATATCTTATTTCATCATGCATACCAAACGAAGCATAATGTAAAACCCATTTTTTATTAGAATGTACAATAGATTTATTTTAGATTAGTTTAAATAATAGAAAAATATAAAAAGTATTCATAATGTGAAACCTATTAATTTTAAAATAAATATGAGTCTTACTAATTTTAAATGTAGATTATTAATCTTATATTTTTGAATAAAATAAATTATCACTCACATAAGATTATATTTAAATTATAGACTATTTATCTCAATCTTAATCTTAAGATAATATTAAATATAAATAAAGAATAAATAATCTAATCTCAATCTGCATATATTAAAGAAAGCTGGGGGAAAATCTCAACATGCAAGTGGCCGACACATTCAGATAAAATAAGAAAGATAAAACATGATAGATGTAACCGTGTACAAAAAAAATGAGAGATGTAAACGTGTACAAATTTTCGCTTTGATTTATTGGAATAAGAGAATAATGACAAGGGGAAATGGATCCATAAATGATGGCAAGGTTAATAAGTTAATCTCTGTCATAGTCACTACAACCGTGGCAATAGCGACAAAATATCGTTATATGCTTAGAACTTAACAACTCTACCACACTACAATTTTGTCGTCTAACATTTTGATAGTGTTTAATGTTGGACTAGTGCAATTAATTCACAGACCAACTCTGAAAGGAAATAAAGTTTAAGCACCATTTGTAAAAGGGACATAAAATTAATGTCTAATGAATTTAGGGTTTTAAGCTAGATCATAATTTATAAAATAGTTAATTTTTAAATACTGTTAAAAAATGGTTAAATTTTAAAAATTATTTAAAAAAAATTGTCATTTTTCATATTCAGTACATCAAAATATATTGATACATTTTTAAAAATTGTCATTTTTCATATTCAGTACATCAAAATATATTGATACATTTTTTAAAAAAATTGATTTTTATAAAAATCAACTAAAAAACGATTATTTATCAAAATAAAATTATAAAAGTCATTTATTAAATAAATGTAAAAGACAACTATAATTATAAAATAATTATTTATTAAATAGGTATAAAAAATAACTATTTTTTAAAATGATCTTTAAAAAAGATCATTTCTTATAAATACTCGTGAATTTAACCTTAGCTAATTGTGCGTCTGCAAACTGTGAGTTGTGAGTTGCTTTAGTGCATAAAGAATAATATCATTTTATACATTATATTTTGATATTTTATTTAATTTATACCATATGTTTTAGTTATTATAAATATTAATCTTTAAATTTAAAATTTATTATAAATTTATACTCTTATCTTGATTTAGACTAATTAAATTACTAAAGTGATTTAATAAATTTATTCCCAGATAAGTTTTTATAATATTTATTTTTAATTTTTTAAATCAAATATTGATAAATTAACTGCTCCAAATTAATGTTAGATTATAAATTTGTAACGCATTTTAAATCTAAAAGTTATTAATAATAATTAAAATATATAGTATAATTTAAATAAAATATTAAAATCCAAAATATAAAATTGATAATAACTCTTACAATAATAATAGAAACTTATATAATAATAAAAAAAGTGTCAACTAGACGTCTAGACCCGGCAAAAAACAAAAGACATGTGAACTTATTGACTGATAAGAGAAATAGATAATTTACAAATTAATTTTTTAGTAACTCTTTTTACGTTCCGAAGCATACGGCTCCAAGGCATCATTTGTCTATTTATTCGAGAGATTCCTGAATAATAATTTAAATCGTAGAATAATAGACTTAAACCTTTTGATTCGCCTTTCTCCATAACATATACGCAAGAGCCAATGAGCTCTATTTATCATTTTTCTAATACTAAAACTTTAAACGCATCATTTTTAATAACAGATCATATCGTTCAAAATTAAATGATTGAAAATAATATTGCAGGTGCAAATTTTCTGTATCCTAGTATCCTTAGTATTAATCATAATAGTAATATCATGATCTCTTCACGCGTGTCTTTAGGAAGTATTTGTTTATTTGTCCAGGCATTTAGCCGGTCACGACTCAAAATTCGGATAAGTGGCAGAAGGAGAATTTCACAAAGATGGGAAACTCCTTAATTTATTTGAAAAGAGTCAAAAGTTCTAGTTTTATAAAACGGTCCATTTAACTAGAATAATCGGAATTTCATCCTGTGAACCACTCCCACAGTTCGTATACACCATTAAACATAGACCGAATAATAATTAAAAATCACAAAGTCAAATATAAGTTCAAGCATCATCGTCATCCACGGCAAAAAGCCAAATCCCAGAATGACATACATAAGTTTACAGACAAAATAGAAAACAGTAATCTTGGTTCAATGCTAATACAAAACCCAATTAGTCCATAGACTACGACAACAAACTCCTAGCATTATCAAGAGACGAATTGTAATCCAGATGACCTCTTACTCTTCTTGGTCACAAAGATCGCACTACACATCACCTGAGGAAATGAGAAAGGGAGTGAGCATAAAATGCCCAGTAGAAAAAACGATTACCTCGATCGAAAATATTTTGGTGACGGGGAACTCCTGCATGGTTAGTTTAGTCCAAAACATACATATCTTTTTAATCCAAACCGGAAATCCATATATATATATATATATATATATCTATATATATATATATAAAGCAGTGTAATCAAAACCATCCAATTCATATACACATGACACAAATCAACTTATACCAATGAGCTCACATCCTCTCATCTGTGAAAACCCAGGATAATGGCACTAAGTGTACCTAACAGCCTGCCTGATACATAAGCCCATACTCGGAGGGGACACCCATGTATTGCCTACCAAATCTTGAGGGGTAACCGAATTGTCTACGCCTGCCAAATGAGGAGGTAATCAGAAGTAACAAAATCCCGCGCGAGTTTATGGACTCTCACCAATGGTGGGGCACGCAGCGCCACACTGTAAACCCACGATGCTAACACGGTGCTCATGTATGATCCTATGACACATGCAATATAGAACTGAAGTGTGAAAATAATCATGCTCTGGTATTTTAGTGAAATAAGGGTACTAGGTTTTTATAGCAAAACGGGCAGCATAATGACCATATTTTTAATATACCCAAAATAACCTTCACTCAGAAAATTTTTAGAGCAATACAGTATATATCACATACAACCAATTCTCATCACAGATATTTAAATAGTCTAAAAATCATATTTGTTCTCATATATTGTAGAAAGTAAGTTTTATTTGAAAACGATATAAAATAGAGGTAATTGAATCCCTACCTCGCTCGAATAGCAATACCACCCTATCGAATCCTCAAGGTATCATTGACGATCGCCCGGAGGGTTAGGAACCAATTACAAGCCCTCGATCGTCCTCTTGCGAAAAACCAACTTCTCACCAAAGTTTCAATTCTATAAACGGACCTCTTCACTGAATTCCTAGCACCCAAAATAGCAAGGTTAGACATATAATTTGTCCAATTCGGGTCCGGGCTCACACCGGACCACACCGGACCGATGGCACACAAAACGAGACAAATCTCGACTGTCTGATCTAGATTTCCGTGCCAATCAATATATATAACAAACTTCTCCATTTTCCGAGTACATTCCAAAAATGACAACAAAAACACAATTCAACGGCCGGATCAAAAAGTCAAAATTAAACTCGAAATACATAAAAATAGCAACTTTCAATCTAGGAAAATGGGGTTAAGATATATATACCTTGATGATCCTTGAGACGAGACAAATCCAACGGGACTAGTTGGAGGTCGAATGGTAGCCGGAATCATCGCCGGTGATGAAAAAACAGAAACAGTGACTAAGCGGTTTTCTGGCGAACCAATGACTGGCGGCGGTTAGCGAGGGGCGGCGGAGCTTCGATGCAGCACGGGGAACATTCGCTGGTCGGTGGCACGGGCAGACGATGGCTGGCTGCGGCTCGGCGGCTTCTGGCATTCCTTCGGCTGAGAGGTGAGAGAGACGAGGGAAAGAGAGAGAAATCGGTGGAGAAGAGAGAGAGAGAAATGAGTGAACAGGGCCACGTGGCCTATTTTGAATGGGGCTGTGCAATTTTTAAAAAATTGCATATAAGTCCCCAAATTTCAAATCTCTATCAATTTAGTCTCCCAAAAATTGTAATTTAGTCCCTCTGCATAAAATTTTTGCAAATTAATTCCCCCAATATTATATCCAGAAAATTGGTAAAATATCCAAATTACCCTCGAAAATTCTGAGTTTTTATATTCTCCCTTCCTTATAGGAATTTCGTCCCGAAATTCAAAATATAAGTCAAGGTTTACATCACAATTCAACTTCTAACTGAAAGTTAAACAAATGAGGGTACTTTTCGTACATCTCCGTCTCGAGTTCCCAATTAGCTTCGTCTTCTTTGTGATGTTCCTAAAGCATCTTGACAAGTGGAATCTCTCTGTTGCAAAGCACCTTCAACTCCCTAGCCAACAAACGAATAGGCTGCTCCTCATAGGATACTTCTTCTTGGATCGATACATGCACGTACTGAATCACATGAGATGGGTCCGGCGTGTACTTCTTCAACATCAACATGTGAAACACATTATGCACGTGACCCAACTGTGCAGGTAGATTCAAGCGATACGCCATTGGTCCAATTCTCTTAGTGATCTCAAAGGGACCAATATACCTTGGAGCAAGCTTACTCTTAACCCCAAATCTTGTCACACCTTGCCTTGGAGTCACTTTCAAGAATACGAAATCACTAGTATTGAACTCTACCTCATGCCTCTTCGGGTCAGTATAACTCTTCTGGCGACTCTGAATCTCCTTGAGTCTCTCTTGGATATTCTTGATCTTCTTAATAGTCTCTTCAATCAACTCAGGTCCAAGAGTAACACACTCTTCGGGTTCTGTCTAATACAAAGGCGATCTATACAGCCTCCCATATAATACTTTATATGGAGCCACACCCATACTGGTCTGGTAACTATTATTATAAGCAAATTCCACCAAAGGAAGATGATCATCCTAGTTCCCACCAAAATTCAGTATGCAAAAATGTAGCATGTCCTCAAGAATCTGAATAGTCCTTTCAAACTGACCGTCTGTCTCAGGATGGTGAGTTGTACTGATATCTAATTGCGTACCAAATGCTTTCTGCAGGGCTCTCCAAAATGTAGAAGTAAACTTTGGATCCTTATCAGATACTATGCTTGAAGGCATACCATGCAAGCATATGATGTTCTCCATATACAGTCTACTGAGCTTAGTAAGTGAGTAGTCTATCCGGATCGGTATAAAGTGAGTACTCTTCATCAACCGATCGACTATCACCCAAACTGCGTCGTTCTTCCTCAAGGTCTTCGGCAAACTAGTCACCAAGTCCATCGTGATCTTATCCCACTTCCATTCCAGAATTAGCAACGGCTGAAGTAACCTAGCTGGCCTCTGGTGTTCAGTCTTGACTTGTTGATAAGTCAAACACTTAGCCACAAAGGTAGCTACATCCTTCTTCATTCCTTTTTCACCAATGCTGCCACTTCAAGTCCTGGTACATCTTGGTACTACCCCGATATACTGCGAACCTTGATTTGTGAGCCTCTGTTAGAATGGTTTCTTGAAGATTAGGATCATTAGCTACAGCCAACTTCCCATTAAAAAGCAAAAATCCTTCTCTGTTAGTGCTCCAACCATCTAACTGTTCACCATTCTGAAGCCGGTTCCAGATTGTCCTCAATTCCCTGTCTTGCCATTGACTCTGCTGGATAATCTGGAAAAGAGATGGTGAAATCACAATATTGCTCAGATAAGAAACCCCTTCATTCTCAAAGTACTGCAAGTTGTAGTCACCAATCGCAACTGAGTTCTTTCAATCTTCAAACACTAGTGCAGCTAGTACACCATGAGGCTTCCTACTTAGTGCATTGGCTATAACGTTGGCCTTACCAGGATGATACTGTAGGTCGAAGTCATAATTCTGCATATACTCAACCCATCTTCGTTGTCTCAAGTTCAGATCCTTCTGGGTAAAGAAATGCTTCAAACTCTTATGAACAGAGAATATGTCAAACTTCACACTATATAAGTAACATCACCAAATTTTCAAGGCAAAGATTACTGCTACAAGCTCCAGATCATGGGTGGGATAGTTCCTTTCATGTGGCTTCAACTGACGAGAAGCATAAGCCACAACTCGACCATTCTACATCAAGACACATCCTAAACCCGTCTTCGAAGCATCGGTATACACCACATAAGGCTCACTACTATCAGGAACAATAAGAACCGGTACAGTGGTTAAACTCTGCTTCAACTTGACAAAAGCTTCTTCAATTTTGTGACCCCAAAAAACTTGACGTCTTTCCTGGTCAACTTCGTCAAAGGCAAAGCAATCCTTGAAAAATCTTGCATAAAACGACAGTAGTATCCTGCCAATCCAAGGAAACTACGTACCTCCGTCACATTTCTCGGTCTTTCCCACTCCAAAACAGTTTTTATCTTAGCGGGATCGACTGAACTACCTCCATGAGAAATCACATGGCCCAAGAATTTCACTTCTGACATCCAAAAGTCACACTTCGATTTCTTGGCATACAACTGATGATCTCTCAAGGTTTTGAGTAATATCCTCAGATGTTCGGCATGCTCTTCTTGAGTCTTAGAATAAAGCAGGATGTCATCGATGAACACAACCACAAAACGATCCAAAAACGGCCTGAAGATCCGATTCATGAGATCCATAAAAGCTGTAGGAGCATTTGCCAAATCAAACGGCATAACCAGAGACTCAAAATGACTATATCGGGTTCTGAATGCTGTCTTAGGTATATCGTCCTCCCTTTTCTTCAACTGATGATAACCGGATCTCAAATCAATCTTAGAGAAGAACCTTGAACCACTGAGTTGATCAAACAACTAATCTATCCTTGGCAAAGGATACTTGTTCTTCACTATCAACTGGTTTAACTTCCTATAGTCCACACAAAGTCTCAACGAACCATCAACTTTCTTCGCAAACAAAATAGGAGCACCCCAAGGAGAAGTTCTACTGCGAATAAATCCCTTAGAAAGCAAATCGTCCAACTGTTCTCTTAATTCTTCCATCTCAGCAGGCGCCATGCGATAAGCTGGAATAGAAACTGGCTGAGCTCCAGGAACTAGTTCAATATAGAATTCGATCTCCCTATTTGGTGGTTACCCCAGTAAGTCTTCAGGAAATACCTCCGGAAACTCACACACCACCGGAATCCATGGGTCTTGATCATCTGTCCTCACCTTGCCATCCATGGCAAATAAGTTCCCATAACACTCAAGTTTCTTTCTTCCACCCATGTATGTTTTTAGAACAGGATTAGGCTTCAACAGACTCATCCTAGCTTGATAGACAATAGGATATCCATCACTAGGAAAAAGAGTCACTCATTTCTTATGACAGTCTACAATGGCTCGATACTTCGATAACCAATCCATACCGAGTATCACGTCATGCTGTCCCATCGGCAACATAATCAAACCAGCAAGAAGCTTCCTATTACCAACCATAATCCGACAAGACTTACACTCACTAGACACATCGCTACTCCTCCCAAAGGTGTACCCAATGTCAATACATAATCCAAATCAAAAATTTCCAACCCGAAGAGTTGATCAAACAATAAGGATATGAATGAATGGGATGCACCAGTGTCAAATAAAACATGTGCCCAAGAGTGTGAAAGAAGGATTATACCGTCAACAACACCTCGGCCAGTGCGATCCTGAGTGTCGTCTGCCCCAGTAAAAGCATAGGCTTGGCCAGTCACCTTTCCTTTCCCTTTGTTGCCTCTTCCATGGCCAGGACGGCTATTGCTAGATCCTAGACCACTACTATCAAAACCACGCCTACCTTGACTCCCTGAGGCCTGAGGAGTCTGAAAGTTCTGAGTAAAATCCTGAGGGCGGTACTGATGCTAATAAGGATGAGGGGAAGTAAAAGCCTGCGAAGCATCCTGTGACTGTTGCGGCCTTACTTGAGTATTCTGATAGGAAGTAGAACATGACTGGCTCCTCTGTTTGTCCTCCCTGAGAAAGAGGAGATTTTTGTAGACGATTGGGACACTCCTTCCGATGACCTTGTTGGCCACAAACAGAATATCCTCTGTATGGACTGCCTCTGCCACCCCCTAAAGAACCACTACTATTCGAGCTCCCACTGCTCAGAGTACCCTGGACTGACCATTACCCCTAGTTCCTTATGGTGGTTTTCCTATCATTACATCTCTGCTGGTTCCTCCTGGAATCCAAACTTTCTTCGATGGCCTCTGCCCACTGGGCAGCCACTGTAATCTCAGGAAGAGTATGGAAAGCCTGGGTACCAATCCTATTGAAAATGTTCCGATTCAGATGACTCTTGAACTTGGCAACTCGGTACTTCTCACTCGTACCCAGTCCAAGAGCAACATATGCCAGCTCAGTGAACTCTATCGGGTACTCATTCACCATTCTATTACCTTGAGTCAACGTCTCAAACTGATTCACAACTTCATCCTGTTGATTTTCATTGGCATACTGGGCCTTGAAAATCCATTCAAAGTCTTTCCAAGCCAAGCCCACTAAATCTTGCATTCGTTCCACTACTTCCCACCAATGAATGACACTCCTCATCAAACTGGTAAAAGCAAATACAGCCCAAAACTCAACTGAAGTACCAAGGACTCGAAAGTGCCTCTTCATCTCACGCAACCAAGCAATTGCTGTGAGAGCTTCTAGTCTACCATCAAACTACCCTGGCTGGAGGTGCATGAACCGTTGAAGATGATCAGCCTGATCCAACTGACGTTCCCTCGGAGCTAGAGGCTGATAATCGGGATTGCTCATCTGGACAAATGCCTGCTACATTGCCTCGATCAGATGAGTGAAATCCAGACGAGGAGGTTGGCATCCGGCTGACGCCTCGGTACTCTTCTAGGAGGCATCCTTATAAGTTTGAAAACCTATGCCAAACTGTTAGTGAGATAATAATGCATGTTTGTCATAAAAACAACTTCAATCTAGTTTAATGGTGATACATCCGAGCTGTTAAACTCAAAACTCTGATACCAAAAATTTTTGTCACGACCCAAAACCCGGGCCAGTGGCAGAAGGGGAATTTCTCAAAGATGGGAAACTCCTTGATTTATTTGAAAAGGGTCAAAAGATCTAGTTTTATAAAATGGTCCATTTAAATAGAATAATCGGAATTTCATCCCGTGAACCACTCCCACAGTTCGTATACACCATTAAACATAGACCGAATAATAATTAAAAATTACAAAGTCAAATACAAGTTCAAGCATCATCATTATCCATAGCTATAAGTCAAATCCCAGAATGGCATACATAAGTTTATAGACAAAATAGAAAGCAGTAATCTTGGTTCAATGCTAATACAAAATCCAATTAGTCCAAAGATTACGACAACAAACTCTTAGCATTACCAAGAGACGAACTGTAATTCAGATGACCTCTTACTCTTCTTGATCACCAAGATCGCACTGCACACCATCTGAGGAAGGGAGTAAGCATAAAATGTCCAGTAGAAAAAATGATTACCTTGATCGAAAACATTTTGGTGATGGGGAATTCCTGCATGGTTAGTATAGTCTAAAACATATATATATATATAATCCAAACCGGAAATCCATATATATATATATATATATATATAAAGCAGTGTAATCAAAACCATCCAATTCATATGTACATGACACAAATCAACTCATACCAATGAGTACACATCCTCTCATCTGTGGAAATCTAGGATGATGGCACTAAGTGTACCTAACAGCCTGCCTGATACATAAACCCATACCCGGAGGGGACAATCATGTGTCACCTACCAAACTTAGAGAGGCAACCGAATTGCCTACGCCTGCCAAATGGGAGGTAATCATAAGTAACAAAACCCCGCACGAGTTTATGGACTCTCACTGACGGTGGGGCATGCAGCGCCACACTGTAAACCCACGATGCTAACACGATGCTCATTTATGATCCTATGACATGTGCAATACAGAACTAAAGTGTGAAAATAATCGTGCTCTGGTTTTTTAGTGAAATAAGCGTACTAGGTTTTGATAGAAAAACGGGAAGTATAACGGCCCTATTTTTAATATACCCAAAATAACCTGCACTCAGAAAATTCCCAGAGCAATACAGTATATATCACACACAACCAATTCCCATCACAGATATTTAAATAGTTTAAAAATCACATTTGTTCTCATATGTTGCAGAAAGTAAGTTTTATTCTAAAACGATATTAAATAGAGGTAATTGAATCCCTACCTCACTCGAATAGCAATACCACGCTATCGAATCCTCAAGGTGTTGTTGACGATCGCTCGGAGGGTTAGGAACCAATTCTAAGCCCTCGATCATCCTCTTACGAAAAACTAACTTCTCACTGAAGCTTCAATTCCACAAACAGACCTCTTCACTAAATTCTTAGCACTTAAAATAGCTAGGTTAGACATAGAACTTATTCAATTCAGGCCCGGGTGCACACCGGACCGATGGCACGCAAAACGAGGTAAATCTCGACCATCCGATCTCGATTTCTATGCCAATCACTAAACATAGGCAATATATATGTCAAACTTCTCCATTTTCTGAGTACATTCCAAAAATGATAACAAAAACACAATCCAACAGCCGGATCAAAAAGTCAGACTTAAACTCGAAATACCCAAAAGTGATAACTTTCAATCCAGGCCAAATAGGGTTGATATATATACCTTGATGATCATTGAGACGAGACGAATCCAACGAGATTGGTTAGAGGTCGAATGGTGGCCGGAATCGTCGCCAGTGACGAAAAAACCGAAATGGCATCTTAGCCGTTCTCCAGCGAACCAGTGACCGGTGGCAGCTGTCGAGGGGCAGTGGAGCTTCGGCGCGGCACAGGGAACGTTCGCCGGTCAGCAACGCGGACGGACGATGGCCGGCGGCGACTCGGCGGCTTCTGGCATTCCTTCGGCTGAGAGGTGAGAGAGACGAGGGAAAGAGAGAGAAATCGGGGGAGAAGAGAGAGAAGAGAGAGAGAAATGATGAACAGGGCCACATGGTCTGTTTTGAATGGGGCTGTGTAATTTTTCAAAAATTACACATAAGTCCCCAAATTTCAAATCTCTATCAATTTAGTCCATCAAAAATTAGAATTTAGTCCCTTTGCCCAAAATTTTTGCAAATTAATCCCCTAATATTATATCCGAAAAATTGATAAAATATCCAAATTATCCTTAAAAATTCCAGGTTTTTACATAGCCTCTGCCTAGTTAGTAGTGAATTTATAAATACTAATGAAAGAATTATAAACTAGTAAATCGAGTTGGTGAAAATAACACCTTTATATATGATCAATTCACATTACAAAAAATGAAAAAAAAAAAAGACTGCTACCAGTTTAATGCGATACTCACGTTTTCTTTCTCATGACACATAACTTATCCATCACCGATAGGATTTTCAACTTTGACTGCCAAAAACCTCAAACTTGGTCACAAAATTGAGTACATTACCATTCACTAATTACTTTGTCTTCTCTGTATTATTTTTAATGAAGACTGCATTTACTACATTGACTACCCATGCATAACAACATACAATAGTTTATTACTAAAACTGAAAACTATTAATAGAGCTTCTTAAAAAAATAAATAAATAAAATTAGAGCGTCTTAAATATGTTTGTTCTCTNAAAAAATAATCGTTAATTGTAAGAATTAAACATCCACTAAATGAAAGGGATATCCGGCCATTATGTATAGAGAGCAAAGAGATATATTTACAAACCAAAAAAATATAAATGCACTATTTTTCATACTTAGATGTCTCGTTATTTGCGTGAAAATCGTTAAAAAAATAATTTAAGACTATTAAATATGAAATATTTTAGTAGAGTAACATGTTACCAGTTAAAAATAACGCAATTATCACTACTCAAAAAAAATTTGGTGTGGCTACGTGATATAATTAACCCATTGATTTGGCTATTATATATTGTGTGTTTTGTTTCAATCTGAAAATGAAGTTTATGTGATTATTTATCAATATATATTATCAATATATATTCCCTGTTCAAGTATACATATTCAGGTTGATCATCAATTATATATTGACTGATCCAGTTTTCTATGATTCTTTAAAAAAAATAAAACTAAAACTGAACTAGACATTTAAAGATGTATTGACTACGTTCCTACAAGTTAGTCACGGTTCTCTATAAAATATAGTACTGCGTGAGTTGAATATTTTAATTAGTTTATGAAAATAAGTTAATTCTTATTTGATACAGTTGAATATAAATAAATTACGTATAATTCGGTTATGATTCAATATATAGATCTCTCTCCCAACTTTCCCATAAATAAACTCGTTAAAACTCGTATATCCAACCAATAACACAACCCAAACTCCCAGAAGCCCCAAAAACCATGACGTCTTCCCAACAAAATCATGTGTTCTTGATCGCCACTCCAGCGATCGGACTACTCACCCCAACCGTCGAATTCGCTCGCCGCCTAGTTGACCGCTATCCGGACCGCCTCTCCGCCACCGTCCTCCTCATCCCCGCTCCCCAATGGCCCACCATCCATTCCTACACCCAATCCCTCCTCGCCACCTCATCACACAACCTCCGTTTCCTCCTCCTCCCCACCATGCACCCTCCCTCACCTGATCACTTCCACTCTTACGTTGCCCACATATCCTCTTTCATAGACCAGCACAAACCCAACGTCAGAAACGCCATCTCCAATGACTCAAAACGACGTGTCGTCGGGTTGTTCGTAGACTTGTTTTGCTCGTCCATTGCAGACGTGGCCGACGAGCTTGGTATCCCCTCTTACCTCTTCTTCACGTCGCCCGCGAGTTTCCTCAGCTTCGCACTCGACTTACCAATTCTTGACTCGCAACTCGCTTCTGAGTCACTCACTGAATTGAGCATCCGAGGTTTCTATAACTCGGTCCCCCGCCGGGTACTGCACAGGGTGGTGATGGAGCGCGGAGATGGGCACTCTTGGTACTTGCAGCATGCCCGGAAGTATGCCCAGATGAAGGGTATTGTTGTAAATACGTTGCAAGAGTTGGAGCCCTTTGCGTTGGACTCGCTCTCAAGGAGCGCAACTCCTAGGATCTACCCGGTTGGGCCGATTCTAAACCTTAATGGGTCGGCCCAATGGCATGCAGACAGGGCCCGTCATGAGAGCATCATTAGATGGCTTGACAACCAGCCTACATCTTCGGTGGTGTTCTTGTGCTTTGGTAGCTTGGGCAGTCTTAGTGGGCCTCAAGTGCGAGAGATCGCAATTGGGCTTGAACGGGCTGGATTTCGGTTCTTGTGGTCGTTGCGCGAGCCACCCAAGACTAATTTGGGTACTCCAGCTGAGTTTTCAGACTTCGACGAGATATTACCGAATGGATTTTTGGAACGAACAGCTAAGATGGGTTTGGTGTGTGGATGGGTCTCCCAAATGACGATCCTTTCTCATCAAGCAATCGGAGGGTTCGTGTCGCATTGCGGTTGGAACTCGACTTTGGAGAGCTTGTGGTGCGGTGTAGGAATTGCCACGTGGCCGATTTATGCTGAGCAACATATGAATGCCTTTCAAATGGTTAAGGAATTGGGATTATCTGTTGAGATTAGGTTGGATTATTGGGATGGCACTGATTTGGTGTCGGCGGAGGAGGTAGAGACAGGAATAAAGACGCTAATGGAGGGCGATGACATGTTGAGGGCAAAAGTAAAGGGCATGAGGGAGAAGTGTAGAATGGCTTTAACGGAAAATGGATCTTCATATGAGTCACTTGGTGCCTTGGTTGAGGAATTAATAGCCAATAATTAAAAAAATCAAAAGGCTAATTATTACAAATTATCAGAACGTGAAGGCATGTGTGAACTTATGTTGACATATATATGTTTAGAGGAAACCCATATAAAAGATCCGATTGGATCTCCTTTTTATGTTTAAATGAGCGGTAACTCGCGTTTTGCTCTGAGTTATATTAAATTATAATATGAATAAAATGAGTTAATGCATGTAATATAATTAATTATTATATTATATAAATAGTTTTTTATAAAATATTGTTTATATTATTTACAGTATGCTATAACTGTTTGTAATAACATGATATTTGTTTTTATTTTTCAAAATATTATAAAATATGTTGTGATTAAGAAAAAAAAAGATCGATCATCACTTCAAAGTTTTTGTTTTCTTGTTTTTCTTGTTGTTTTTCATTGTAATTAAAAAAATAATTATTTTAGAATAGGGAAAAGGAATAAAATTGAATTATATGCTTATTTAAAGAAGGGAAAAATAATGAATTCCTTTTATTTAAATATAAAGTATTTATTTTTTAGTAATTACTTGATTGATTTTTTTTTTTCTGATCTTTCTCTCAGTGTCGTTTTGGATCTAAAATTGAAAGAGTGTATTATGAGTTAAATAATAAATAATATATTTTATATTATATCCAGTTAAATATAAATTGATAGTAATTTTTTACCTTTCAGTAATTTTCTTTGGACAAGGAGTTTTTAGATCTAATGTTATAGCTAGTATTGTTTCTGTGTCCGAGATGGTCACTGGTGCTAGAAGGGATAATATGGCAGATTCATCATCATCAAATGTCTTTGATACAATTATATCAATTAGTGCTCTTCTAATTCTGAAATAAATTTAGAATATTTTCGTTTGTTCGTATAATTGTTCAATTATTGGTGATAACACTATTAGATCAGTAAAGACTTCTTGTATCATCAATGTAGAACGTAACTTTTTAATCAGAACTTGAGCTGCTTTATTAAATATTATTATTGTTATGACACTTGTGTTATCTCTGATTCTGATATTTAATTTGTATCTGCTGAGAAGATGATATCAAAAAATAATTACATATAAAAAAGAGAAATAAATATTTTGATTAATAATTGGTGATATAAATTGTAATTTGATTTTATGAGTGTATTAAGTAAAAAATATTAGTATAAATTATTTAATTATATTTTGTACCATGGAGTTGGAATTGATGTGAGATGCCCATGAGTATCGCACCATCATCTATTTCCTGCCTTGCGAATTTGTCTGGAACATTGAGGATAGGAGTTATTATACTTGTCTTATTGCGCTTCAAATTTAAATATTATTACCTTCACTGTGAACTTAATTCCCTAGAAATAAAAAAAATAAGATATTAGTATAAATTATAGTATAATATATAATATAATGATGTTTTTATTCATATTATTTTTTTGACATGTTGTGTAAGATAATCTAATTGATTTAACTTCATAATTATTTTCCTATTTTGTAATTTTTGTTGCTTTGGTGGTTGCCTTTCGTTTGGAATGGTAGCTAAAAGGCATTTGACATACTTTATTGTGTGTTGAAATCTGAATGGTAGATTAATAAAAAAAATAGTATTTAATGAAGATCAATAAAATATGTTGTATTTTTTATTTTATAATTTTGAAAAATATATAAAATAATTGTTACCTTGTTTTAAATGCATTGACTTCTGGTATGTTTATATTCATATAATATATTGTTGCGCATATACTTACAACATATATATTTTCTGTTTGATATAGAAATTAATATTAGTTATTATATGATTAAAATATGTGAATATTTTTTTTATATATATAAAATGTAATTATTAATTACCTAAATATTATTTTACTGTTATAGATGTAAAAATGGTTGTGACTGGTTTTTCTATTGTTCTAATAATGTTTATATTAATTTTTTTTGTTGTTTCTCTCCACAAAGTGATTTGTAGCTTTTTACTCCTGTAGTGAAAATAAGATAATATTAAATTATGATCAGTCTAAAAAATAAAGTTGTGTCTAATATATGTTTATTAGTAATAGTTGAATCAATTACATGATGCTTTGTACTATCAGCATTCGTCTTTGTAACACCCCTAGCTATACTACATAGAAATATGCACAATTATACGTAGAAAAACTAAATAGTGTTATCTTATTTTCATTGACCTTGCAAAAGTTGAAAGTAGAGGATAAATTTAAACTTTTCTGTTTGGTTCTAAAA
Organism: Parasponia andersonii; assembly: GCA_002914805.1. Lineage (NCBI taxonomy): Eukaryota > Viridiplantae > Streptophyta > Magnoliopsida > Rosales > Cannabaceae > Trema > Trema andersonii. The sequence goes on along the minus strand of JXTB01000548.1, from coordinate 71,864 downwards.
ACATCTGCGATACATCTATTTTACACTGCAGTAATATATACATTTTGTACAATACAAAACACTGTGCTAATACTATTCACAACTCCCACAGGATCACTACATATACATAGGTAGTAAAAATATGTACAAGGTTTTCAAAAGTCCTTCAGTTCAAAACTGGCATATGAACAGTATTGAAATGGAAACAGCTTAGCCAACATTATTCTTAGTTCTGATCATCTGCATCACAAGAACTAAATGAGCAATGGCTCAGTAAATGGAAATCCATGCATGCCTATGAATAATTTGTATATAAAAGTTATTAATCTTTATACCCTTAATTTCCTTAAAAATATATTAATATTCAAATCATATTTAGGCCCCCTTCTTCGTATAGTTCCTAACTCAGTGACATAGCAGGTATCCTCTTAATAAATATTATTTAAGGCTTACCCTATCTTGGAATTAACCTCAACAGATTTGACCTCCCTCTGGTTTGGCTCACCCTGTCTTGGACTTAACCTTAAGGGATTTCACCACATTTACCTACTAAATCAGCAAGATAAGAACCATACCCCTCTTTAAAATAAATAACGTTTAAGGTATAAGACTCTTTACTAAAATCATAACCTATAAATAATTATTTTGTGCATATAAGCATGACATGCATTATGAAAATGATATGAATAATTTGAATATATATAAATCTCAAGATCATAAATATATCAATTTTAATATATACAATCATATTCGTAGGTTCTTGTGATGCTAATATGGAATTTCCACTTACCTTTAGACTTTATCATACTTTAATGATAAAGAGAGTGAAAAGTAGATTTCTCTATCTTCCAAGAAGCTTGATATGTTTGGACCCTAATTATATCATTCCATTTCCAATTAATCCATCTTATCAAGAAATAGCTATTAAAATTATCAATGACATGTTTGCACTTCTACTTAGGCTACTAGGAACTTTTTAGCTCGTATTTCATATTCATGGATTATAAAAAGAAAGTCTGATTTTAGTTTCATATATATTTCTCAATTCTAAAGTACTTAAACATGAAAGTGAACCATTTATTAATAGTGCTTGTGGAAATTAACGTAAATGGAAATATTACATCAACAGAATCATTAGAAATTACTAATAATTACACTCTACAACTCTTAGTTAAGAAATTTTAAGAGTTTCTCAATATTAACAACTAGGTACTACTCAGGTGAATAAAAGTATATCTGATGCGATTAACTATAATGGAAACTAAAGAGATATATATATTTTGTAGCTATAGATAATACAAGATTTAAAATTAATAGTTTTCACAAGTTTCGTTTATAGTATAAAACAAATTCGTTCAATATTATTAGATACCAGGTTGTAATCCTCTATAACCAAATTAACAAGAATTACTCTTAAATTCTACTCCACAACCACATCCTTGAATCTTTATGTATATAACTAAAAGTAATGAGAATGAAATAATAATTATACGTAATATTAAACACTTTGGCTTAAGAATAAAGCTACAATTAATATAATTATCAAATGATTCTCATGAGATGTACACCAGATATGTTTTTTATTTATTTAAAAACATAAAGAAACGTACTCACCTTGGAGCATAATGACTTGATTTTAACCAAGGAATTAGATAGTGGATAATTAATATATGGGTAAAGGGATTCTTAGTGAAGGGTTCGTTGGTGACAAAAAAAAAACCGCAACTTAATTTGAATTTTACTTAGAAGAAGATATATAACTATTTTACTCAAGTAGATGAAATGGGTCGGTGGGTTTGAGTTTTATTTTTTTGGCCTTTATATGCTAAGTCGGTTCATAAATTCCTAGGTAATCAATAATAAAAAAAATAAAACTAAGTATATCTAGACACACGTACGAGAGAGATAGTTACACATTAATCTAGGTACTCACTAAATTATATTAACACATAATTACACTTAATTATTTTATAATTGTTAATTTTCATACTGATCAAATATACCTCTTAATTAGAGTAATAATTCAAAACCAATCGTCGATTATTATGGAGTCGTTCCTTTTCAACTAACTCTAAATACTTATAGATATATAGTAGGTCTGTATATACTATACCATAAACTAGGCTTAGAGACCCCTTCTCCTGAAGAGTTCGCTTGGTTTTACCAAGTGAAATCAAACCCATCAGACTTCGGCTTCTTTTATGCGAGCAAGTGGTGAACTAAGCAATAAAAACTATCTACGGGGTTCGCAACAACATAGGAAAATGGAAAAATCCATTTTTCCACTTTGACTACGCGAATAACGGCTTCTTTCAGAACCCTGGTAGATAACTTTTAGCTTATCACATTTTCTACATAAACATATTATTCTGGTCGCACTCGTATGTTATCGCAGATAACAGGGAACGACCAAGACTCTCCAAAGAGCAGTTCGCAAGGATATATAAAATAAACAACCTTCTGATCGAAGAGTTTGATTGGAAGAAGCTTGGGATGACCAAGAACTTAGTTGCTTGCGGACTGCTTCCAAGGGGAGCCGCCTTCCCAGATTCTACTAACCGTCCCACCAAACCTTTGAGCTCGAAGAAGAAGCTGAGGAAATAGAAGGAAAAGGGTGCCTCATCTTCAAAACCCAAGAAACAAAAAGCACCTGCCACACCTACAGTCTCGGAAGCATCCTCTTCAGACACTGCATCGCCACCAATCTCTCCTCAGATTGAAGGTAGTTGTTTTTCTTTTTCCTCTCATCGCATTATGTCACCTCGTATACTGACTCGTATATTTGTATAGAAATGGTTATTGGCAGCGGACTGCGAGTACCGCCTTCCACTCTGGGGTCAATGGTAAAGTCCAAGACACCAGAGAGCACACCTCCAGTGACGAAAAGGAAAGAGAAGGNCTTGGGATGACCAAGAACTTAGTTGCTTGCGGACTGCTTCCAAGGGGAGCCGCCTTCCCAGATTCTACTAACCGTCCCACCAAACCTTCGAGCTCGAAGAAGAAGCTGAGGAAACAGAAGGAAAAGGGTGCCTCATCTTCAAAACCCAAGAAACAAAAAGCACCTGCCACACCTACAGTCTCGGAAGCATCCTCTTCAGACACTGCATCGCCACCAATCTCTCCTCAGATTGAAGGTAGTTGTTTTTCTTTTTCCTCTCATCGCATTATGTCACCTCGTATACTGACTCGTATATTTGTATAGAAATGGTTATTGGCAGCGGACTGCGAGTACCGCCTTCCACTCTGGGGTCAATGGCAAAGTCCAAGACACCAGAGAGCACACCTCCAGTGACGAAAAGGAAAGAGAAGGTCGACACTTCAAAGAAACGAAAAGTCGCCTTTGAGGATATCCCAGCAAGTATGCCTACTCCTCAATCTCCACTAATTGTGAGCCAACCTGAGCCACCCAAGGAGACAGCCACTTCTAATGAAGGACCGAGCCAGGTCGATAAAGACAAGGAGCTTTTCGCACTCCTTCGTCAACTGTCAGAAAAAGCTGGCATGAGCGCGGCCTTCATTGACCGTTTTACCTCTGAAGATGGCTGGGAGAGGATGAAGCGATGATCAGCCAAGGTTGCCTTTGTTTCTGTGATGAGGATGTTGGCAAATGTAAGCATCTTCTATTTTCTCTCTTCAACGCACTTTTCTAGTATTAATGTGTTCTATTTTCAGACCACTGCAGCTGCTGTCTTGATGCATGACCTAGTCCTTGAGTTTTTGGAAAAAGCTGAAAAAGTCGAAGAGATTACCCAAGCATTCGAGGACTCAGAGAAGGCTCGCGAGGAGGAGAGAAAAGCCTTTGACTTAGAGAGGCAGCAGCTACTCGAAGGTCTAGCCAAGGAGAAGTTTGAAAAGGAGAAGCTCGAGGAGAAAATTAAAGAGCTTGAAAAGACTATCTCCAAGCATCCGGATCGCATGAAGGAGGTGACAACAGAGGCAGCTCACAAGGCTATTGAAGAGTTCAAGGCTACTGAAGCCAAGGATCTCGAAGAAAAAGCCAGTGACATCGCATCGCCAACCATTATATGTAACATTTTCTGCGAGTATCCGAACTTCGACTTTTCTATCCTTGGCGAAGACGTGGTCGAGCTTGTCCGGAGTTGGAGGGAAGTGGAAGCTACCAAAACAAGAGATGGTGGAGCGAGCACGTCTGCATAAAAATTTTGTGTTCTTTTATTTTTTAACTTTAGAACAATACGGGCTTGATCTCTTAATTTTTTGTAATACTTTGCTTGCATACAGGTGAGAGCCTTTATCAATGAATGAATGCTTTCTTTATTAGATGTTTATTCCTGCAAAACAATTAAAACATTATATTACAATATTAAGATACATAATTTAACCAAGTAGTCAATCACAAGGTGACTGATCGGTACGCTATTACGATTCGAATCCAACACTTAAAATGGGTTTTAAGTGTTAGGATAGGTTAGGTCGCTTAAGAAGACAGCAAGTATGAGTGGTGCGAACTCAATACTGTTTTTCAAAAGTTCCATGGCAAAATGTAATATAGCAATATATCACATCGAATAATGAATATTTTGCTTAGTTACTTTGTTGTTCGAGGAGGGAAATTGCGTAATACGACATGCTATGGCATGAAGC
>JXTB01000548.1:33666-44580 GCA_002914805.1 Parasponia andersonii | reverse complement strand
GAATTGGGAATTTACAGTATTTTTTTCCTACAATTATGAATATTTTATTTACCTAAAATAAATTGATTGCTTAAGATTTTTTTTAATGATTTACCTATTAGTTGTGTTTAAGGGATGTGTGAAAAAACAAATAGCTTAGAAACAAAATTCTAGATTTTTAATATTATTTACCTCTGTTTATGTCATTTTATATAAAGTTATTTATGTTATTTAATAATTAGGAAATGGGTGGAAAGAGAAAAGAGATAGTGCCAATAGAGTCACTTTATTACATTTTATTTTTGTCAAAAAAATGCAATAAAGACATATAAAATAGTTTCAAATTTTAAAAAAAAAAATCTAGCCAACACTTTACCCACCATTTGAGAAAACGAAAAACTAAAAACTTTGCCCAAAGTGAATAATATTTAAATAGTCATGCAAAAAACGGAAAATATAATGTATATAAATAAATTATAGATAACAAACATAAAACTAATCTAAAAAATGGAATGAGAGTGAAATAAAACAAAATAAATAAAAAATCTTACATAGTAGATAACAAATAAGTTAGTAATTGTTGACGGAGGTTTTGTCAACAATGAATTTAGGAAATTACAAGATATAGCTTGTGTGTGAAAATGGTTGATAAAGTAAAGCAAATAAAGAGACAAGAATTTTATAGTGATTCACCTCCAAAAAATATGAGCCTATGTCTTCTGTTCTTCACTATTTTCTGGAGAATTACAAGAGTTTTTTAAGTCTCAAAATGAGAGCAAAAGGAGAATTATAATGTATAGTGAAGTGATTGTGTCGTGAAAATCTATCAGATTGAGCTCCCTTTATATAAATGAGAATGGCTCAATATTTCTTAATTGTAAAAATAGGAAAGTATATAATCAGAAAATACAATTTCAGATAACAATACAAAATTAAGTAATATCTTGAATAGATTGTTTGATCCTTATTCGGAAGCTTGTTTCCCTTTCTTTGTAGATTACCCATTTGAAAAGCTTGATCTAGTTTTCTTTTCTTCTTGTCACACTTGATTCATTCGGAGGAGGTCACACTTCAATCAAAAAAGTACACATGTGACCTCGTGCATTTAACTTGGTCGTTAACTTTCCTGGCATTGACTAATGATATAGATTTTTATGCCTTTGGATTTGATGAGACTCGAGGAGACCCCTTCGTTTCTCGAGATATCAATGATATCAGTCATCGTTTCAAAACCAAAATCTTTTTATATTTCAAAAATTAAATACTTTGGTTTTGAAAATCAAAAATTCCAGTGTGAATTCTGGCCATTAGATCTGAAAATTAACTCCCTAGATCTAATGCTGAGATTTATTAATTCTTGAGGTATGTAAAGAAAAACCTTCCATGTTCTTCTCTATTTTCATTCTCACCTGAACCTTCGAGACTTCTCAATCCTAGAATTTTAAGAACCAAAAAAAAAAACCTCAGAACACTTCCAAGATCTCAGATTTTCTGGCAAAGCTCAAAAATTCCAATCACTATGTTATCTAGGCAAGGTTCAGGTCTCAGGCAACTCTCCGAAGCTTCAAATCAAGGTTGGTATCCCTCTCTCTTTCTTATTCCTTTATTTCTGTTTCCCTTAATATCATGATATCCACAGAAACACAACATGTATAAATGATAAATTGCTTTAAGAAACTTGAACTATTATTATCTCTGAACTTCTCTTTCTTGAACTGAATGGACTATGAGTTGTCGATTTATCTATTTATTGAACTGATAGAACTGACAACGCCTAGATTATATATCCTAGAATGACGATTTTGACTTTTCTGATTCAATATTGATGGTTTATTCTTAAAAATCGACAAGATCCATAGGTAAAATCTATAATTTTTCTAATTTTTGGGTTCGTAGATGAAAACCACAGAACTATAGATTAATTGAATTTTTTTCAGGTCGAAAAATAGATTTAAATATGATAAATCGAATGACGAATAAGCAAAGACCTTGCTTAAACTTGTAAGATAGAAATCCATTACATAGACAAATTATTAGAAGAGTTTGATCACATTACAGATAGATGAATATGAGGATTACAGATAGACAAATTATTAGGGTTTTTGGCCCTTAAATTGCTCGCGCATAGCGGGTATATCTGCAACGATAGACAAACTAGAACGCTTATTTCTAGGTTGTACTTAGGTTAGTAAAAAATCAATTCATATCATTTACCTGTAGAATGATGCTCACATAGGGCTAAATACTTCCCCATGTTTCTCTTTCAGATGTCTAGTAGTGAGGAATTTAGGGAGGGGAATGCGTTCTTGGGGGAGTCATCATTCTTCAACACGAAAAATAGTTCGATAGATCTCGATGACTACGTAGAGTAGGAGCCTGAGATAGAAAAAACTGGGACTAGGCAAAGTAGTCCTCGCATAGGCGACCTCTCTCAAGACCAATTGCCTCAACATATTTGGGACACCCCTGAATTCGTAAGAGGTTATAACTATGTAGATGACAACTGGTCATATGTTAATGTAAAGATGAGTTGTACCAGGAACAAGCTTGAGAAGATTGTTCGTTACTGCAAAATTGAATTGCCTTTTCGCCTCCCTACAGAATTTAATTGACCACATACTCCTTCTCATGGAATGGCCTCCTTTTCTAACATAGTGCTTAGATGTGGTGTTCACCTCCGACTGCATCCATATATTAAGTCGATAGTCTACTACTACAGTATAGTTCCTTTTCAACTAGCTCCAAAGACTTATAGATATATAGTAGGTTTGTACATATTATACCATAAATTAGGTTTAGGATCTCCTACGCTAAAGAGTTCGCTTGGTTCTACCAAGTGAAGTCAAATCCCTCAGATTTCGGCTTCTTTTATGCGAGCAAGTAGTCGAATCAAGCGATCAAGACAATACATAGGGTTCGAAACAACATGGAAAAATAGAAAAGTCCATTTTTTCACTTTGATTATGCGGATAATGGGTTTTTTCAAAACCTTAGTAGGTCTTTTTAGCTACAACTTGCCTTTTAATGTATGATGTGTTCTTCTTTATCAAATCATATTTTTATATCATCATAGATAATAAGGAGCACCCAGGACTCAATTAAGAGTAGCTTGTCCAAGTTTACAAAATAATCAACCTTTTAATCGAAGAATTCAACTAGAAGAAGCTTGGGATCACTAAGAATTTAATTACTTGTAGGCTATTCCCCAAGAGCTCTTCTCTCCCTACAGTTATAAATTGACCACACAAATCTCCTAGGTCGAAGAAACTAAAGGGCATAGCTTTTTCTTCGAGGTCAAAGAAGCGAAAAGTACCTGCTTCGACCTCTGCCCAAGAACTACCATCCCCTGTAGCTTCGTCTCCACAACTTCTCAACCATAAGTAGAAGGTCGATTCTCGACTATTCCTTCCCCTTATTGTATTATGAACTTCGCATCCTAACCCATATTATTATACAGATTTGATAATCGACAGTAGCTTGTGAGCTCTGCCTTCGATGCTAGGCTCACGATCCAAATCGAAGACACCAAAAGGTACACCTCCCTCCTCAAAGAAAAGGAAAGAGAAGGTTGACACTTCCAAAAAATGAAAAGTTTCCTTCGAGAATATCCCTGAAAACTTACCTCTTTCTCAACCTACCGAAACTACAAGCCAGCCCAAAACTTGAAACAAGCAGCCCAACTTATCCTATTTTGGGGCACCAAGTTAAGTCGACAAGGATGAAGAGTTTCTCGCACTCCTCTGTCAACTACCAGAGAAAGCTGGCCTTAGTGTGTCCTTCATCGATCGCTTCACCTATGAGGAAGGCTGGGAGAGGATGTACCGAAAGCCAACCAAGATCTCCTTTAGTGCTACAATGCGGATGCTCGCCAATGTAAGTTTCTTCTGCTCTACTCATATATGCGACACTAGTCTTTTATTGACACCATTTTTATTTTCAAACTACTGCAGTTATTGTACTGATGTATGACCTTATCTTCAAATGTATAGAAAATAGTGAAAAAGTTGAAGAAATGGTCTCAGCATGCGAGGACTTGAAGAAGACTCGTGAGGACGAGAAAAATACCTTCGAGTTAGAGAAGAAATAGTTGCAAGAGACTTTGGCCAGTGAGAAGCTGGAAAAGGAGAAGCTCGAGGAGATGATAAAGGAGCTTGAGAAGACCATCACTCAATATTTAGATGCTCTTGAGGAGGCAACCAAGAAGGCAAGTCAAAAAGTTGTTGAAAAGTTCAAGACCACTGAAGGCAGAGAGCTCAAAGAAAAAGCTAGCGACATTGCCTCATCGACAATCATTTACAACATTTTCTATGAGTATCTGGAGTTCGACTTTTCCTTCCTTAGCTAAGATGTGGTCAAACTTGTTGAGAGCTGGAAGGAGGATGAAGCCATAGAAGCTGCCAAAGGAGGAGACGCACCTTCACAATAGATGGTCATTTTTTTTAAAAAAAAAATGTATAGTTAAGGACAAATACAGGCTTGTCCCATTTATTTTGTAACCTTTAGTTCACACATGAGTGCGGGCTTATATTTATAATATTCTCTCTTGTCAAACTTTTTATTCCTGCAAAATAATTAAAACACATCGTAAAATAATATAAAGACACTATTGCGATTCAAATCTAACTAACTTAAAACAAGTTTTAAGTGTTAGGATAGGTTAGGTCACTTAAGAAAAATAACGAGTATGAGTAATACAAACTCAATATTATTTCTCAAAAGTTCCATAGCAAAATAGGAATATAGTGATATATCACATTGAATAATGAACAGTTTGCTTAGTTACTTTGTTGTTTAAGGGATATCATGTAATACGATATACTAAGGCATGAAGCAAGGAGAAAATCCTAGGATTTTAAAAAATTTTAGAAATTCGGCAATCCAAATTTCTAACTCCTCTAAATGAACTTTTGCATAATCCCTTAAGAAGTGAGTAGGAGATAAAGATCTTATCCTACTATCCCCCGAGTTTTATGGTGTTCGAAGACAACCATAAAACTATAAAAGATGAACCAATTATAAGGAAATAAAAAGATGATAAAATCAAAGAAATAATCTTTAATGATGAATTCGGATGACGAATAACAGGATGCCCCCCAGGACTTTGAAGCTATACGAAGACATACATGGAGATTTGTTGATAATAACGATGAAGTTGCTCTACATTCTAAGCATGTTCAATCTTTTGTCCTCTAGTGCGAGCTAATTTATATGTCCTAGGTCGAATGACGGTATCAGTAATATATGGTCCTTCCTAAAAAGTTAAAATATACCAAAACCGTGCTCTTTAGTGTTTGGTAGAACTTTTCAAAGAACAAGGTCACTAACTTCAAATTCTCTATTGTTAACTTTAGAATTATAATATCGAGTTGTGCGTTGTTGGTATGATACAACGCATAGTTAAGACTGCTCGCACATTTCTTCCAAAATATCGAGCTTAATTCTTATCAATGTATCATTCTGTCCTGGCTCATAAGTAGATCATCATAAATAGCTCACTCCAATCTCAACTGGGACCATCGCCTCATATTTGTAGGCTAGAGAGAATAGACTCTCTCTAGTGATAGTTCGTTGAGTAGTGCGATAAGTCTATAATACTTTAGGAAGTACCTCTGGCCAAGCTCCCTTATGTTCTTCCAACTTCATCTTTAGGTTATGTTTAAGTACCTTATTTATAGCTTCGACCTGACTAGTGACTTGTGGATGAACTACAACTGAGAAACTTTTTTTGATGCCTAAGTTGTCGTAAAAGTTGCAAAACTCATCGCAGTTGAATTATTTCCCATTATCAGAAACTATTGTGTATGGTATACCATAATGGCAAATTATAAACTTGTACACAATATCTATTATCTTCTTCATGGAAATGGTACTTAAAGTTGCAACTTCTGTCTACTTGGTGAAATAATCGACTGTGACTGCTGCATACTTCAATCCACCTTGTGCCGATGGGAGCATTCTAATAATATCAATTCCCCATACTGCGAGTGGCCATGGACTAGTTATTAAAGTTAGAGGAATAGGTGGCGTTCTAGGAACGGTTGTAAATTGTTGACATTTGTCGCATCTCTTAGCGAATTCCATTAAATCCTTCTTCGTAGTAGGCTAAAAATACCCTTGTCTGAGAGCCTTGTTCATAAGCGCCTACCCTCGAGTATGATTTTCACATATTCTCTCATAATGTAGTGTGCTTTTTCTTCGTCAACACATAATAATAATAACAAGCTAAAACTTCTTCGATAAAGCTTCTCATCATAGATGATATAGTGAGCTACCTTTATTCAAAGTCACTTTGTATCATCTTTATTCTTAGGAAGGTCGTCGTTTCGTAGATACTTTATTATAGGATCTATCCACCAAGGTTTCTAGTCAACTGGCATGGTTACTTAGGGCTCTACTTCGATACTTGGCTTTGCGAGGAGTTCGACAGGAACCACCTTAGCAATTCTGCATCTTTTGTCGAGGCGAGCTTGGCTAGAGCATCTGCCTAAGTGTTCTTAATATGAGGAAGAATTTGAATGCTATAAGTAATAAATCTTGAGAATCGTCCCTGTATTTCTTGTAAATAAGCCAACATTCTCCCTCCTCTAGCTTGGTAATCGTCGATTACTTGACAAACAACCAACTGGGAGTCACTTTATACCTTAATCATCTCGACCTTCCTTGTGCGAGCTTGAACCTAGCTATCAAGGCTTCATATTCTGCCCCATTATTCATTGCTGGAAATCTGAAGTGAAGTGCATAATGAATATTATGCCCTTCTGGATTGATTAGCATCATGCCTGCACCAGCTCTATTCTCGTTTGATTATCTATTGACATAGAGTTTTCATAATCTTGGTAAATCTATAACAGGTTTTTCGATTACTTATGTGTAAAGATTGACATCATAAGCGAACTCTATAATAAAATCTATGAGAGCTTGATCTTTAATCGTAATGCGAGATCGAAAATTGATGTCGAATTGACTCATCTCAACCGCCCACTTAAGTAGTCATCCTAAAGCCTCAGGCTTTTGCAAAACTTGTTTCAATAGAAAGTTTGTGAAAACTTCGATAGAGTCCACATGAAAATAAGGTCGAAGCTTGCTGGATGTGATGACAATTGCTAATGCCAACTTTTCCATCTCTGGATATCTTGTTTAGGCATCAAGTAATCTTTTACTTACGTAATATACAGGTCGCTATATATTCTCTTCTTCTTGAATCAACACAACACTTGTCATATATCTAGAAATAATGGGGTACAAATATAACTTTTCCCCTGACTTTGACTTCGACAAGGGTGGAGGAGAACCCAAGTGTTTTTTCAACTCTTGGAACGTCTTCTTGCACTTCTTCATCCACTCAAATTTCTTTGATTTTTTTAACACTTCAAAGAATGGTTGGCCTTTGTCAATTGATCTTGATACAAATCGGCTCAATGCAGCCACTCTTCCTGTCAAGCTCTACATATCCTTGGGTTTGCAAGGTAATCGCATGTCAATCAGTGCTTGTATCTTCTGAGGGTTAGCTTTAATACCCTGCTGATTGACCATAAACCCTAGGAACTTCCTAGATTCTACCCCAAATGCACACTTCTAGTGGTTCAACTTTATTTGATAGTTTCAAAGAATCTTGAATATCTCATTTAGGTGCTTGATGTGATCTTCAGAGTTCTTTGATTTCACTAATATGTTATTAACGTATACCACTATTATCTTGCCAATCTATTTTGCAAACATCGTATTGATAAGACGCTGATAAGTCACTCCTGCATTGATGAGTTTGAAGGGCATCTTATTGTAATAGCATAATCCTTGATCAGTGATAAACGAGGTAAGCTCCTCATCTAGCTCGTACATGGGGATTTGATTATACCCAGAATACGCGTCCATAAAACTTAACAATTTATGCCCCGACGTTGCATCTATAAGTTGGTCGACTCTTGGAAGAGGGAAGTTGTCCTTTGGACACACTTTGTTAAGATCAGTAAATGTTCTCCACTACTCACTGGGTTTTTTCACCAAAATTGGATTTGCCAGCTAGTTCTGGTTCAAAGATTCCCTGATGAATCCAATCTCGAATAGCTTCTCAATCTCCTCCTTCAATGCGACGTAGCGTTCTAGATCCGTTGACCTTCCATTTTGTCGCACAAGCTTCTTTGCCGTATCTATATTGGGCGATAGTATATGATATTCGGATTAATCCCCACCATATCCAAGTGTTGCCATGCAAAGATATCCAAGTTTGACTTTAGAAAAATGACCAATGCAGCTCGCATAGGTTCTTGAAGCTTTACTCCGACTCTTAGCACCTTTGTAGACCCATCGATTGTCAAATCTTCTAAGTCTTTGATGGGGCAGTTTTGACCTCTCCATCGATCTCTCAAGGGCCGAGGTCTTTGATTGACGCTTTACCTGATGCTTCTTCCTATAGCTGGACCATCATTGTGCGAGGTGTTAAATCTCTTACTGTAAGCTTCAAAGAGTTGTTATAGCAAGTCTGTGTGTCATAATGGTTGCCTCGCATTTCGTCTACTCCATGTTAGGTTGGGAACTTCATGATGAGATAATAAATGGAAGTGACAGCTCGAAGTTCCCTCAGTATTAGTCTTCCCAGCACAGTATTGAATACAGAGGAGCAATCTACAACTAAAAATTGAGTCATTACTATTGAAACTTACGGTAAGTTCCAACATTAACTATTAACTCAATCATGCCCCTTGGCATTATGCTATCACCAGTAAACTCGTAGAGTGGAGTGACAGTAGGTTTTAAGTCAATATCACTCAACTCCATCTTCTTGAAAGCATTAGAGTATAGGATGTCGACAGCACTTCTATTATCTACTAACTCTCGCCATAGTTACGTGCTTCTACAGTTGATCTTTATGACAAGTGCATTATTGTGAGGGTAATAGACCTCTCTTGCCTCCTGTTTAGTGAAGGTGATATCCATGTCTGTACCCATTGAAGCTTCTGTAGTCATTGTTCGAGATGTATAACATTAGTCAATTGCTGTTGTCGAACTTCTCGCGCATACCTATCTTGTGCCCTCCTCAAATTCCCACCAATATGTGGACCTCCAAAGATAGTTCGTACTTTACATTGAATTTCGGGATGTCATTGTTGGTTTTCTTCTCTCTTTTCATTGTTCTGCCAGGTATATTGCTGGAGTTATCCTTCTTTAATCAATCTTTCGATCTTATCTTTTAGGGCATAGTAGTTATTAGTGTTGTGTCCAATATCATTGTGATATTGACAGAACTTATTGGGACCACATCTCGTTCTATCTCATTTATTAGTTCTGGATGACAATATCGCTCTTGCTAACTTGTGACTGCATAAATGTGATCTATAAGTGAACTCAGCTTGGTATAGTTGTTAAATCTTAGGAGAGCTCTTGGAATCTCATGTTTTTTTAGTTCGGGCTACTTTCTAGCCAGTTGCTCATTCTTCCTCTTTTTTAACTTCTTGTTATTATTATTACTTGTCATGGTCGCATCTTTGGCCGCGTTTTTTCCTTCTTCCTTCTTTGTCTTGTGAAGATTCTCATATGAAGATTCCACACTTAGATATCGACCAACTCTCCAATAGAAGTCTTCAAGAGTTCTACATTCTCGCTCTAGCAATTCCTCCCAGAGTTTAGTCTCTGATCGCATTCCGACCATCATTAAAGTCAGGACTCCCTTTTTAGACATGTTATTGACTTTCGCCAACTTGAGTTAAAGTTACTGAGGTAAGATCGCAGAGTCTCATCTGAACCTTATCGAATAGCAGACAGACTGATAAGTAGAACAGTAAAGTTCTTTGCAGCTTGGAATTGTCTCAAGAATATAGCCTGAAGTTACTTCCAGGACGAGATAGAACCAAGCTTAAGTCCTCGAAACCACTTCTTTGCTGCACCTGTGAGAATTATAGCACAACACCTACGACATGCGAGGTTATCGATATGATGGAGCTTCATCAGGTCTCTGAAGTGATCCATATAGTTATGTGGATCAGTTTTCCTATCAAAAGTATTTATAGTAGGAAGTTTGAATCTAGCAGGTAATGTAGCAGCTTGAATCTCTTGATTGAATGGCGATTGATGATATCCATCAGCGAGCTCATCGTCCCAGCCAACAAGTGCATTTAATGCAATCCTCAAATTATGAATATCGATATTTGGAGGAAAGGTATTATCTCTTACTGATGGTAAAGGTGGCCTGTGGTTGTTGTTATCACGATGTAAGGCAGATTGATCAAGCAAAGTCTATTGTGACCTTTATGAAGATTCTACTGAAACAATTCAACGAGATTGATTTCTGTCATTTTGATGCGATATAGATCACTCATGACTATATCCTTGTTCTAGATGTTGTCTTAGTTATGCAGGATTTTGCAGATTGACGCTCCTCAATTGACGATTTTGCTCGTTGCTCATAAGGATACAGTTGACGGTAGCTGTCTGAGAAGGTTATCCATGATCAGGAACTATGCTCGAACTCCTGGTGCTAGATTCTTGGGGCAAGTCTATGATCTTGCCCTTTTTACTATGATCTGCATGACACTCCTACTGGATTTTGTGCTAGTCGCAATTCCCTTCCTCTTGGATCTGAATTCCTCTTTCAGGTCGTCGAATAGGACGATCTGTGGGACGTTTGTGCTGCAGTTGAGTAACCATCTGTCCTTCAGTAGTCACCGTAGAGAATCATTAATCTAGTTAGTAATTTGATAAAGGTTTTCCAATGCATCCTACATGCGATCCTGTCTTTGGATAATATTCTCTGGTGTAACCATGGTAGGCTGATCCTGAGCGGGATCAACCTATGCAATAGCAGTGCTTTGGGACTGATTTTGGCTAACCCAGCATTTTTGGCTGTGTTCCTAATATTTGCCATTGTTGAAGAAATGTGATTGACAAACCATTTGCTAGAATAACCCTCTTTCTAGTGCCAATTATTGACGAAGGTTTTGT
>JXTB01000548.1:8666-31166 GCA_002914805.1 Parasponia andersonii | reverse complement strand
GCCCCTTTGAATCTCAGTTGTTCAGGCAAAAGCTTGATCAACACTATGTCTTCAGGTTGGAACTCTAGCGGTCGTCTACTTTGATCTGCCCACTTCTTCATTCTTTCTGAGGCTTTCTCTAGATAGGTCGGGCAATCTCGGTATTTCTCTCCATTCCTTTGTGAAGTTGAAGGCTCGGGGATTCTTTCCACGAAACTTATTCACTGTGTGCGGTAACAATGGTTGTTGGCCATTAACAATCTCAAAAGCGCTCTTATTGGTTGAAGAACTGTTCTGAGTGTTGAAGCAAAATTAAGCTACATCAAGTAGTTGCGGCCAATTTTTCTGATTGACACTAACAAAATGTCACAAGTACTCCTTTAACATTGCATTGAATCTCTCTATTTGTCCATCAGTCTACGAATGGTAGCTCAAGGAGATATTGAGCTGTGACCCTAAGAGATGGAAAAGTTCGGACCAAAATGATCCCGTGAATCTGGCATCTCGGTCATTGACAATATTCTGGAGTATGCCCCAATATTTCACAACATGTTTGAAAAATAGTTTTGTTGTCTCTTCTGCCGTGCAGTGCTTTGGCGCAAGATTGAAAGTCATATACTTCAAAAATCTATTCACTTGAAAGTCGTATACTTCAAAAATCTATTCACTATCACCAAGATATTCTCATGCTCCCCTGTCTTCAGCAGGTTTGTAATGAAATCAAGTGAGACGCTCTCCCATGGTCTGTTTGGGACAAGTAGCAGCTCCAGTAACCCAGGCATCTTCTGTCTCAACACTTTGTCCTGTTGGCAGGTGAGACAAGTCTGAGTGTACTCTACCATATCATCTCGTATCTGTGGTCAGTAGTATCCTTACTTCAAAAGGGCATGTGTTCTCTGCCACTCTGGATGACCTGCCCATAAAGTATCATGGCACTCGCTCATGAGTGCCCTCCGTAAGTCTCCTACTTTTGGGACATACAAACAGCCACCCTTGACCCATAGAAGGACATCCTCTACCCAAAACTGGCAAGTCTTGCCTTCTTCTACGAGCTTCAAGATGGTCCCGACAACAGGATCCTTCTCTAGGTTCTCCTTGATGTGCTCTTTGATGGGAGTGTTAACCGCACTATTCGACATGTTGGCAAAAAGTCTCAAAGCTGCGAGCTCCACTTTGCGGCTTAAGGCATCTACTACCTAATTCGAGCAGCCTGCCTTGTGTTCAAAGTGAAAATCGAATTCGGCCACGAATTCCTGCCATCAGGCTTGTTTCGGGGTGAGTTTTGGTTGTGGGAGGAAGTGACTAACAGTCGAGTTTTTTGTCTTCACTACAAACTTTGACCCCAACAGATAATGCCTCCACACCCATAAGTAATGGATCACGGCGAGATGCTCCTTCTCTTGGGCCATGTATCTTTGTTCGGCATCAACAAGCTCACGACTCTCATATACCACGGAGTGGTCTCCTTGTAATAGCACCCCTCCTAAAGCATAATCTGACGCGTCCGTCTGTACTTCGAAGGGCTTGCCAATGTCTGGTAAGGCAAGGATAGGATCTCTCATCATAGCCTCTTTCAGATTCTCAAAGGCCTCTTCACACTCTACGGTCCATGCCCAAGTAATACCCTTCTTCAACAACTCTGTCAAGGGTACCGCTCATCTTGAGTAGCCTTCTACAAAACACCGATAGTAGTTGGCTAAACCAAGAAACGAGCATAGTTCTTTCACGTTGGTAGGAGTCTTCCACTCTTGATAGCCCTTACCTTCTCTAGATACATCTGGATATGGCCACGTTCAACCACATGGCCTAGAAACTTGATGGTCTCCTGTGCAAATAATCATTTTTCCCACTTCATGTAGAGTCGATTATCTCTCAATTTCTGAAACACCATAGCCAAGTGCTTCTTGTGCTCCTCTATCAATGCACTATATACCACGATATCATCCAAGTAGATGACCACAAACTTGTCCAAATACTCATGGAAAACTTGGTTCATGAGTGTATAGAAAGTGGCTGGTGCATTGGTCAACCCGAATGGCTTCACAAGGAATTCGAACACCCTATATCGGGTGACACATATGGTCTTTTGCTCATTCCCATCAGCAATCCGCACTTCTTAGTAGCTTGATCTCAAATCAAGCTTGATAAAGTACTTGGCCTTGCTTAACTAGATGAACAGGTCCGCAATCAGTGGAATGGGGTAGGTATTCCACACTGTCACCTTATTGAAAGCTCTATAATCAATGCACAGTCTCAAGTTCCCATCATGTTTCTTCTAGAATAGCATTGGTACTCTGAATGGTGCTTTTGATGATCTAATAAAGCCCACCTCCAGCAATTCATTCAATTGCCTCTTGAGTCCTTCTAACTCAGGTGGTGCCATCCGATAGGGTGCTTTAGTGGGTGGCTTGGCACTTGGCACCAGCTCGATATGGGTCGATGCCTCGTCTTGGTGGCAAGGCCTTGGGGAGTTGATCCAGTACACATCCCCGTATTTCTTCAGCACGTCATCGATTTCAGGAGGAGTGATTTCTTCACCTCCCTTTTCATATATGGAAGGGATGGCCACGTAGGTTGGTTCTTGCCTCTTCATGCCTTTCTTGAACTGTAGAGCGGACAAGAGCTTCACATCATTAGCTTGTTTCATCTTTGCGGATACCACGGTTGGTTTTTTCCCCATGATTAACAAGCTTCCCGTTGATGGGATACAGATGGCACCTTTCTCCACCAAGAATTCCATCCCTAAGATGACATGGAAGTCGTCCATTTATACCACGACCAGGTTAGTCAGTCCCTCCTAGGTGCTAATCTTGACACGTACCTGCTTGGCTATTCATTTCGTAGTCAAGGCCTTCGAGTTGATCGCTTTCATGTGGCTGGTGTCTTTCTCGATCTTGAGTCCAAGGCATCGTGCCTCAGCATCTGACACAAAGTTATAGGTAGCGCCGATGTCAATCATCATACTAGCCACAGGCTTCCCATTTAATGTGGCATCTACGTACATAAGCCCTTTCCTAGTAGCCTTCTTCACCTCAGCTCCATGCTTCTTAAGGGCATTCAACAGGCTTAGGTCCCCTATCTAGCACTCATCATCTTTTTCACCCTCGCCTTGTTCCTCTTGAGCAATTGAGGCCTGAATAGCACTCAGCTTGTGCTTATGTAGGCTTTAGATGCCTTGTATTATCCTTTGCAAAGGAAGCAAGATATCAGTTTCTTCCCATAAGGTGGGGCATTACTATTCGAGGAGGAGTTGGACTCGTTGTTCTTCTTGTTCGCTCCTCCACTTTTGTTCTACCCCGGCTTCCCTTGTTTCTTGCTACTCGGATTGCTTGAACTCTAAGTGGATTGATTCTTTTTTTGCTGGGTATTCTTCGATGTATAGTCCGTCAAATGCTCGACGACTATTTGAGCGGTGGTAAGGTCTTGGATCCTTTGCCTTTGCAACTCTGTTCTAGCCAAAGGCTTGAGGCCTTCATAGAAGTGAGAAAGCTTATCTGCTTTGGACATATCCTTGATGTCAAGCATTAGTCCTGAGGACTTCTTAACATACTCACAGACAGTGCCTGTTTGCTTCAATTCTCGTAACTGGCATCAAGCCAGATATGACACATTTTTAGGGAAGAATTGAATTCTCAATTCGCTTCAAAGGTCATCCCATGTGGCTATGGTGCACCTCCTATGCTGAATATCATCATACTTTGTCCGGCACCACACTTTGGCATCCTCGGACAAGCACATAGTAGCCATCGCGACCTTGGCATCCTTTGAGTCAGTTTGTACTGCCCGGAAGTATTGCTCCATGTCGAAGAGAAAATTCTCAACTTCCTTGGCATCCCCCCCGCCCCTATAGTGTCATAGTTCTGGCACTTTAGCTCTCGTATAAGCCCTTCCCGTTGGAGCAGCCATAGGCTAACTCCCCACAGCTCAGATGGCGAGGTTGAACTTGGTGTTTATCTCCTCAATCTCGTGCCTCAGTGCACCTATTATCCCCTGATAATTCTCCACCATGTCATTGACCATGCCTTGGAGATTGTTCACTGATATCTCTAAGTTCTCAACACATTCGTCGCCTAATGGTGGGCTGGAGGGGCTTGGGGAGCTTCCCCTCTGCTCAAGGTTGTTTATTCTATTGAGAATATGTTCCACATCTCTCTCTAGTGCCTCAATCTTTTGTTGTAATCTAGCAGCGTCAAATCCATCTCTTGCACTAGTGAGGTTTTTGACCTTGAACTCAATCCCATCGAGTTCTCCTAGGCACTTCTCCATCGCAATGATCGTCTGGGTGTTGTTCGCCATCCCAACAAGCTTTCCCAAGTTTTCTAACCAAAGCTCTAATACCAACTATCACGGGCCGCCTCTTTGGCACTTCGAAATAGGCAGAATGTGCGGCATACGGTACTTACTATCGCTCAGAGCTAGCAAGTCAGCCTAGAACATAAGCCTGTAGGCAAACAAACTCATTAGTTAGCCATGCCACAAGTAACACCGTGATAAGGCAATAACATAGCATTGAGCAAGAAAAAAAGCAAGCATATTTGATAGCGGCACTCACATAATAAGCGACCACAAAGTAAGCATATCAAAGCAATACGTAGGCAACACATGAGCAACAATGAAAACAACATATAGGCAACACGTGGACATGAATAAACATCATTTCCTTCATTGATAGGACAAGGAGGTACATAGCTAAGCCCCTATCATGCTGGTAGCCAAGGCCCCCCCATAGGCACCCGGGTCACCCTGCCCCCTTTCCCCCTAAAGAACCTTTTAAGTTTTTAGCCTTCGGACAGGAGGAAACATGATTTTTATCCAGAAAGTATATGACAAAATTGAGGCAAAATAATGGAGATTCAAATTTATAACAAATTTCCCCTAATTCTTAGCCCTTAAATATGGGGTATTTGGCCATGGACTTGACTAATGATCCTGGACAAAAATACCCTTATATAATTACAAAATTCCCCACTCGTTGGTACCACCATGGGCACAACGTAGATACTATGTACACACTAAGTGTGGGTATCACGGGCCTTGGTGTTGCAACATGCCACACTTAGTTAGCAGACCTTTTTTTCTTTCTTTTTTGACGCTATCCTTTTAAATGTTGTTGTGAAAAATAACATTCGTAAACTGAGTCTAAATACAAATTCTTTTTGAAGAAGACGTGTAGTATTAATTCTTAAGTTATATGTAGGAAAAGTCTATTGAATTATATAATAAAATCTAGAACATCTAATGTAAAATCTAAAACATTTAATGAAACAATAAATACTGTTTTTTCAATAAACAAATAAGCAGTAAATGAGTAAATTCTTTCTTTTGCTTTTTTGCCCTTAAAAAAGCCTTTTTCTTTTATTTTATAACTAATCCTGTAATATCATATATTCATAAGAATAAATTGCAAAAAAACAGTACTTTCAGATTTGGGTATTCTATGATTTAAATCTTTAAATTTGAATTCTATAAAATAATGCTATAAAATTAAAATTTTGCAAAACTTGATATCTTACACTAATTTTTTGACCATTTTTGTTAACAAAAAAATAATAATATTTTTTATTAAAATTAAATTAGTCCTATTATTCTTCTTAATTTTGATAACTTTATTGTATTTTACTTCTTAAAGTTATTCAAAAATTAACCTAAAATATAAATTTTTAAAAATTCTTAATCTTAAAATATTATTATGTAGAGTCTAAACTTTAATATTTAAATTATAGAACACTTAAGATTTAGGATATTTTCTGTTTACAGAACACAAATAGTCTAATACTTTAACTTTTTTGAGGCTTGAATAAGCAGTAAATGCCTATTCTTTTGATATACATATATTTTCGAAGAGTAACACTTATTGTTGACTCATTTAGCAATTAAAATAAAACAATTCATAAATATAAACTAATAAAAAAAAATTTAAAGATGGAAGAATGTCGATAGACACCTGCACTCCCAAGAAACATTCATTTTTCTATAAAGTCTATAAAGTATAGTACACAGATATATATATATATATATATATATTTATATATACTTACATTTATGCATATTTTATGTAACTAATTTTGACAACCTTAACCATAAAATAAGGTCACTATACAACTAACGCTTGACTGGGTTTAGTTTCTTCTAAATAAATCTATCTATTAGCTGTATAGTAGGTTAGATATATATTTACGTTTATGTGTATTATATGTATCTAACTTTGACAACCTTAAGCATAAAATAAGTTTACTACAACTACCATCTTATAAACATTCAACAAACAAGATTTATTTGCAACTTCAAAAGAACCCCCAAAAAAAAGGAAAAAAAAAAAAAAGAGAAAAAAAGGATCACATTTCTGTAATTGTATGCTTGGTTCACGAAAGGAATACCGAAAATAGGGAAAACGGAAAAAGAAAATCATAGTTTAGTAGAAAACCAAAGCCGAGGTTTAAGCAGGTTTATATATAAGTAACATAAAGCATAAACGTTAAATACATAATATGAGTACGTATACATCATCACTTATGTCATGTTTCTATGTTGATTGTGGTAACTATGCAGAATTTGTAAGAAGCAAAAATTACGACATATACCTAATTCGCTGTAATAAATAATAATAACATTTCACTCATTCTATTTCACACTCATATAATACATTCAATATCATCCCACTTTCTTTAACTTTGTCTTTCGTCTCTTTCTTATAAAACCCGTAACATTTCCCCATATATATATGTATGCATATCATTCATCAACTCCGGAAAAGCCAAAAATAAAAACATGGCTTTAACATCTCATCCCGAAAATGAGGTGATTTTCATAGCAACTCCGGCAATGGGAATGCTATCCCCAGCAGTCGAATTCGCTCGCCGTCTAGTTGACCACAACCCCGGCCGCCTCTCTGCCACCTTCCTCCTCATCCCTGTCCCACACTGGCCCACCATACACTCCTACACCCAATCCCTCCTCGCCACCTCATCACACAACCTCCGCTTCTTCCTCCTCCCCACCACGAACCCTCCCTCACCTGATCACTTCCACTCTTACGTCGCCCACATCTCCTCTTTCATAGACCAGCACAAACGCAACGTCAAAAATGCCATTTCCAATGACTCAAAACGACGAGTCGTCGTCGGGCTGTTCGTCGACTTGTTTTGCTCTTCCATCACTGACGTGGCCGACGAGCTCGGTATCCCTTCCTACCTCTTCTTCGCGTCGCCTGCGGGTTTCCTAAGCTTCGCACTCGACTTACCGATTCTTGACTGGCAACTGGCTTCCGAATCCCTCACTGAGTTGAGCATCCGAGGTTTCGCTAACTCGGTGCCCCGCCGGGTACTGCACAGGGTGGTGATGGAGAGGGGAGATGGGCACTCTTGGTACTTGCAGCATGCCCGGAAGTATGCCCAGATGAAGGGTATTGTTGTAAATACGCTGCAAGAGTTGGAGGCCTTCGCTTTGGGCTCGCTCTCACGTGGTGCGACGCCAACGACTTACTCGGTTGGGACGATTCTGAACCTCAATGGATCGGCCCAATGGCATCCAGATAGAGCCCAACACGAGAGCGTCATAAGATGGCTTGACGACCAGCCTACGTCTTCAGTTGTGTTCTTGTGCTTTGGTAGCTTGGGTAGTCTTCGTGGACCTCAAGTACGGGAGATCGCAATTGGGCTTGAACGGGCTGGATTCCGGTTCTTGTGGTCGTTGCGCGAGCCACCCAAGGCTAATTTGGGGCCTCCGACCGAATTTTCAAGTTTCGACGAGGTATTACCGATTGGATTCTTGGAGCGAACTGCTAGGATGGGCTTGGTTTGCGGGTGGGTTGCCCAAGCGACGATCCTTGCCCACCAAGCAATCGCGGGGTTCGTGTCACATTGCGGTTGGAACTCAATCTTGGAGAGCTTGTGGTGGGGTGTGCCAATTGCCACGTGGCCGATTTATGCTGAGCAACATATGAATGCCTTTGAGATGGTTAAGGAATTGGGATTATCAGTTGAGATTAGGTTGGATTATTGGGATGGCATTGATCTGGTGCCGGCTGAGGAGGTAGAGAGAGGAATAAACAGATTAATGGAGGGTGATGACATGTTAAGGGCAAAGGTAAAGGGCATGAGAGAGAAGTGTAGGATGGCTTTAATGGAAAATGGAACTTCGTACCAGTCAATGAGTGCCTTGGTTGAGGAATTAATTGCCAATAATTAAAAAACAAAATGATGAGCTAATAATAGCATATAATTGTAATTATAATTTTGTATTAAAAAGCGCATTTTGGCAAGTTGTTCTGTCTTGTTTGGATTCAGTGCTTCCCAACACTGCCTTGTTCCTTTTTTTAGATGAATCACCACAAGCCTTATTGTTTCATGCAGGCAACTTCTTCCTGGTACTCGGTTTCGTGCAACTTCTTCCAAGTAGTCGATTTTGAGCTCGTTGTCTCTGAATTTGTCAATGGCTTTTACATTTTTTGTTTTAAAGTTGTATTGATGATCATTAAGCTCCAACGATCTTTGCTTTCAACAGAATTGCTTGATTCACAGCGTAGTATGCCACTGTACTAACTTCCAATTGGCATTGTCAAAACCACTCGTGTCAGAGATTATGCCCTAAAAGCATGTATATTTTAGATATTTACTCAATTAACAAAATGATATTTTTTTATTTGAATTTGTATATAATTTGCATGTCTTTAAAAATCAGAAAATCTCTGATTTATTTATGTGACCACAAATTTAGTATATAAGTGTTACATAAGTGAGGATTAAATTTATGGATAATAAACTAAGTATAGTCCATACTAATTAATTAAAATTTGAGATTTTTAATTAAATATTATTAGTACAGTTCATTAACATTGAGAATGTACTAGTCTTATTCGGACTATTGATGTGTTAACATCACGATGGAGGTACTTTATATAATTCGATTATATAGGACTGGACCAGACATTATTTGAATCTCACACAAATTCCGTTATCTGTTGAGAGTTCAAATAATGTCACTAGATGATCATATATAGATCAATCTTAATCCTGAGTAGTTATAGACTCATATTTATAACATTATGTTCTTTGACATACTTGTTAAAGATTTGTTTTTAAACAGATCGAAATACTTGTATCTTGGGAGCATGATGAGATGAGTAACTGGGAATGTAACTTAGAGATATGGAATCCATTCCTTCCATTAGGAAGCTAGAAAGATGATTCTCTTGTGTATTGATTCAGGACTTGAACAGTCTGAGTACTCAAGTTATAATAGATTTATAAATTAATTGTTCATTAGAGAATCAATGGTATACAAAGATAAAGATATAATTAGAGAGGTATACAGAACATGACCTAGCTCCAATTATGATTTGTCTATAAAGAATTGAACTATATGTAATGATTAAATCGATGGATTACTAGTTGTTTTCTGAGTAAATTAATTCTGTAAATTCAATAGTGCAATTCCATATTTTTAGTGGAGTAATACTGGAATTAATAAATTAGACAAATTGATTAGAGAGTTTAATTAATTATCATAATTTATTGGAGTTTGAATTACAGGTCCATACGTCCCTAATAATTCCACCTCTTACAAATACTGTACTAAATATTACATTATTTCTGTTACTGCACACTTTGTCTAGATAAATAATTTATCTATATGTAATTAATAATTGTTATTAATTAATTTTGAATTAATTAATTTAAATTTATCGAGAGATAAGTTTTTTAATTTGTTTAAATTTTGAATTTAAAATATCTAATTATCAGATAATTAGATAAACATAAAATGGGAAACTGACTAAAGTTTTTTTGAGATATAAATATTAATTAATTAATTTATATATAAATATAAGCTTTACGTTTATTTAAAAAAAAAAGGAAACATATTAAAACAATGGGTTATGTTTTGTTAAAATTTTTTAATTTGTTTAAATTTTGAATTTAAAATATCTAATTATCAGATAATTAGATAAACATAAAATGGGAAACTGACTAAAGTTTTTTTGAGATATAAATATTAATTAATTAATTTATATATAAATATAAGCTTTACGTTTATTTAAAAAAAAAAGGAAACATATTAAAACAATGGGTTATGTTTTTGTTAAAATGTTTTATATATATATATTAGATTAATTAATTTAAATTTATATATATATATAATCTCACGGTTTAATAAAAAAAATTTTGTTTTAGGTATATTATATATATATATATTAATTTGATTAATAATTTATTTATTAAATAGTTTAATAAATATATATATATATAAGGTGAAAACTCTAGCAGATGCGTACTACGTATTATTTTCTATAGAGCCTCCATAAACTAAAGAGAAAAAGAAGAGAATCTTCCTATTCTCTGTAGAACAAACTCTTGCAATCTCATGTGTTGAGAAAATTACAAGAGCCTAAAGTATGAGTTTAAGAAATTGTACGCAATGCCCACACGTTCATCTAGTTTTACTTGAAGCTTGGATTGAAATATCGTAGTTTAGAAGATAGTAAAGCTAAGATCCGTTGATAGGCTACAAGAGGTATTAGATCTATTCTCTTTGTTTATTCCTATTTACTATGAATTAATATTATGCACTCATATAGTCAATTGTTTTGAGAAAATTTTTGAATGTTCCTAAGTGAATCTTCTGCTGCGAAAATTGTTTTTAAATTCAACATTGTACACTCAAGAAACAAGAAAAAAAAAAAAGAATATCCAAACTTTTTGTTAAGACAAGTATTTTCTGAAGGGCTTATATTCTACCCTTCACAATATGTTGGAAAGAAATATCAGATCATGGGAAGTTTTTATAAAGAGCTTATACTACTATTTATTCTTTAAGAATAAACATATATATCGAATGAAATTTCCAAAACTAATCATGGCATGGGATTTTGGTAACCCTTTTTTAGGAAAAGTTTTTCTAAAAGGGCTATGTCGCTCTTAACAATATGTTGAAAAGAAAATATCAAAACTAGTTAAGGGAAGTTTTTCTTAAGATAATGTTTTTAACTACAAACATGTGAGTTGGGGTAATACATAGAGGTTAACAGTTTGTTTTGTGTGAAATGATAGAAGTAGAATAAGACAAGAATTATTGCTTGCCAACAATAATTCTTTAAAAGAGCTTGTGAAGTTGGAAGATATTCTTGAAATAAGCGAATTCATCGAACTTCGATGCTAACAAGGTTGGGCTCCACTTCTTAGTTCTAGAACTCCAATATAAGAGTCACTTGAATAGAGTCTGAATAATCCTTGTACAAGAAAAGAAACAAGATACTAGAAAATATAGATAATTATTAAGATAAGATGAGAATAATATAGATAATTATTAAGATAAGATGAGAAGAATAAAAAAAAAACTAATGAAAATTTAATTGCAGTCTCTATATTTATTACTAAATGATAATTAATTGATAGATTCTTTAAATTTTAAAATGATCACACCTAATTTAGATTGAGATATGTGCCTAATTGTATTTAAGTTGGGATGTGCGCCCAATTATATGTTTGAATTTGGGTGTGCACCCACTCTAGATCAGGGGTCATTAGGTATAATCAAAGATAATTTAATACCAACCATTTATTTATATGATGAAGATTTCATCAATGATAGTTTTCAAATGTGGACATGTTTAGAAAACTATATAAAGTATTTGTTGATGAACTTTAGGTTAGTAGGTACAGATAATGTACCTTGCATCCAATATCTTGAGAGTGTAGTATCCACTAGATTTGATATCTATAATTTGATAGGGTCTTTCTCAATTTGGTGTGAACTTAGCAGTATGCATTTTTTTCATAACATAGTCAGTAGCTTTGAGTACTAAGTCACCTTCTTGGACACTCCTAGCTCGTACCAACTTGTTGTCGAGAGATTTTCCTATGACAATTTTGATTCCTATCTTGTACTTGTGCTATATGATCTTCTAAAACTTCCAGATCAAATTCTCGAGAATTTCCTACTCCACTAAGTACTATCTTAGCAGACGGTATGTTGATTCTATAGCTCATAGAGTTTCAACTTCATATACTAAAGAAAATAGAGTCTCTTTAGTGGTAGTATACTTGGTGACTCTATAAGCCCAAGGAGCAAGGGGTAAGTAGTCATCCCATCAAATTGATTTTTCTTTGATAATCCTTTTGATGATAGCCACCAAAGTTTTGTTGAATGCTTCTATGGCTCCATTTCCTTAGGGATAGTATCTAGTGAACTTTTCATGGAAGATTTGATATCTCTCCAATAGTGACTCAAAAGGTTGTCTAATAAAAGGTAGTCTATTATCAGACAATATCCTTTCGAGTACGTTGAAATGATAGATAATATTTTTCTTATACAAATTGACTAGTAGCTTCTGAAGTGTCCCTTTTAAGAGAAACGGACTTAGACCATTTTGTGACATTTTCTGTAGCTATTAAAATCCAAATCTTTCCTTTTAAATGAGGCCTAATTAGTCTAATAAGATCGATCGACTAGGTATGGAATGGCCATGGTGATGTAATACTTCCTATTTTGACAGTGGGTACATGTATCGAATTTCTGTGTCTTTGGCAAGTATCACATTTTCGAGCAAATTTCATAGCATCATTTTCCATAATAGGCCAATAGTATCCAATAGTCATCAACTATTCAAACCGATGTCTTTCACTTATATGGCCACCATAGTCCCCAACATGTACTTCTTTGAGGATTATTTCTATTTCATTGGGTCCTAAGCATCTTAAGAATTTTCCTTGAAACTTTTTCTAATAAGCATATTATTTTGGACAAAAAGTCTGTCTGTATTTCGTTTCACGAGAATAGCTGAAGAAGCCTCATCAAGCAATTGACCATGGACAATATAGTCAATGTAAACTTTTCTCCAATCTTCTTCTTCCACACAGAAACTTTTTCTAGGATCAATCACAAGATGGCATTACTTACAGTTTCTTTACAGCTCATTAGCTTGTTTTCTTAATATTGGCCAAAAGTATCCAAGTCATTAGATTCTTCTAGTTAATGTTTATCTATTCAAACCGCACATTTTAGAATGGACTTCATCTAGCACTTTTTTTTTCAAATTTTTCATCAATATATTTTGCCAGAATTCCGTTGAAAAGTCTCTTGTATACTTGATTAGAAAAGTCTCTTGTATACTTGATTATTGATCAACATGAATGCTTTGATTTCTTCAAGATTTTTAATTTCCAGGCTTTCTAACTTCTCTTTAGTAGATTGGATCCATCCATTTAATTGTTTTATTAATGAAGCTATTGACTCTAACTTGATCTCCAAGGGAATTTAAATAAGATCTTCATTTGTATAACCCATTTTTAGTACTAATGTTACCAGAGTGTCTACATATTTGTTCTAAGATCTAGGGATGTGCTCCAATTTGTAATTTTTAAATGTATATAGATTTTTTTTCGTATTTCTTCTCGATATTTGATCAAATTCAGCTCCTTAACAGCAAAATCTTCATTGAGCTATCTAATGACTAAGTTGGAATCCTTACAGATTTTTAATTCAGAAATCTTTATTTTCTTTGTAAGATCCAATCCAATAGTTAAGGCCTCATATTTAGCTCCATTATTAGAATAAGAGAAAGCTAATTTGACAGAATTTTTGAATATTTCACTTTGATCATTTGATAAAAAAACTCTAGTACTTTATTCAGTATGGATAAAGGTGCCGTCAAAATATAGTATCTAACATTTTTCCTTATCTTCCATGGACATTTCCTCTGAATCATGCTTAGTGTACATAAGTAATTTAACCAAAACTTGGCTTTTGATGACTTTTGACTTTTCAATAAAGATATCAGGCTTACTAAGTATGAGCATACATTTAGCATAGCAACCAGTGAGAATTGGCTTTTGCAACACGAGCTTGATCAGATCAGGATTCGTGATCACTTTGACTTTGTGAGTGACCATGTGGTATATAAGCTTTTGTTTGCACACATTATGGCAACATAGAGCTTATTCATAATAGAGTAATTCTTCTCTGATCCTCTAAGTATGTGACTTAGATAATATACCAGTTTCTCTAAGCCATCACATCATTGTGCTATCAATATCCCAACTGATTTGTCAGAAGCAGCCAAGTAAATTAATAATTCTTGACGGGACAACCATAACTTGTACATTAGTAAGAAGTTTCTTGATTTCTTTGAAGGCATGATCATGTTTAATGTCCTATTTATACTTCGTATCTTTCTTGGTTAATTGATAGAGAGGATTGATAATATTGGCCAAAGTTGGAATAAATCTCCTAAGATAAATTTTTTTTCTAATGAATCCTCTCAATTGTTTGAGATCTTGAGGTACCATGATGTCCCGTATTGTCTTTGTCTTGTCTTCATCAGTCTTGATTCTACCTTTGTAAACTACAAAGCCAAGAAACTTGCTTTATGTAATTCCGAATGCTTATTTTAACACATTCATCTTGAGATCGTATTTTTCACATCTTTCAAACACTCTTCTTAAGTGATCCAATTGTGACTCTTTTTTTTTTTGGATTTTACTACCAAATCATTCATGTAATCTTCCACATAATCATCGATCATATCATGAAATACTGTTGTCATCGCTCATCGATAAGTGACTCTAGTATTCTTCAACCCAAATGGCAATACGATAAAGTAGAAATTTCCAAATAGGGTTCTAAAAGCAGTTTTCTCTGCATCTTCTTGATCTAGTTATAGATATTGAATCCACTCATGAATGAGAACATTTTGTGTTTGGAAGTTGGATCAATAAGTATGTCTAGATTTGGCAGTGAAAAATCATCTTTTAGGCATACTTTATTTAAATATCTGAAATCTACATAGATTCTAATTTGCTCATTCTTCTTTCTCACTGGTACTATATTTGCCAACCATGTTGGATGTATGCATGATTTTATGAATCTGGTCTCTAGTAACTTCTCTATCTCCTTCTTGATTTGTAGCTGAATATGATTGCTAAAATTCTTTATAATTTATTTGACTGTCTTGTAGGTGGGATTTACAGTAAGCTTGTGAGTAATTAACTTACTAATTAATCATATCATGTCTTTATAGGTCTATAGAAAAATTTCATGATATTCTTTTAAAAATTCCAAGAGAAATACTTCAAATTTTGACTCCAACTTAGTAAAAATAGGTGTGGATATTTTTTCTCTATTTTCTGCCAAATTTATTTTCTTGAGCACTTCTTGAGAATTCCTGAGTTCATCTTATAGTTTTTTTTTTTGGGCAATAGGAATGCTTCTACTTGTTCTAAACTTTTTATAAGATAAATATCTCTCGGGCTCCATGAGTTCATTGTTGGCCTCATCGTACCTTCATAATTGGTAAATGATTATTCCATTATCTGTTTCAGATGTGGTTACGCAACAAGGTTGATAAGACTTCCTTGTGTTGATGGCATGCTGAGAATTTGATTTTCAGATGCATTAAAATTGTTGTTTTGATTGGATAGAGCCGAAGTAGAGCATTTGAGTTCTATTTGCTTTTTCAAGAATGGCAAACTTCTAGAGCATTTGAGTATGAGATAATTGCATGTCTTCTTAAGATTGCCTTGTGGTGTTTATTGAGTTCGCCGACTGAGTTAAGATAGTAGATATTTCAACATTCAATAGATTTTGTTGCTCAACCATTTTTTTACTTCTTTATTTTTTTGTTGAAAAATACATAGAACAGACAAAGTCACAAAATGACTTTTGAGATCTTGAAGATACTGAAGAAACTTAGTTTCTCTTGACTACTCTTAAGTGAAGTCACTTTTTAATGCTCGAGAGAAGGGTACTTTTTAATAATGATTAATTATAATAAGCTTTGTGGACCTAAATCTAGTACCATATATTAGACAGTTAGGATTCAATTAGATTAGTGTACTAAAATTAAATTACTGGAATTTAAATTGCTAAATGTAACATAAGGGTTTGTATAAAATGCAATTGCATTATATTACTCATATTAATAAATAACACATCATCATGGATATGCGGGAAATTAAAATATGAGAATAACATGTGAGATTGTAAATAGTGTAATCACGTTACACAACTCGGCATAATAAAATAACTTACATCACGCATCTACGAGTATTTAAATTACAAAATTTAATTATTAGTAGTTATGTTAGTACAATATAGAGTTTCTTAGTACCCTATAAAAATATTTAGAGCAATGGCGAGTAGTTCAATATTCTAAAATCTATAATAATAATAATATAATATAACATAATATAATTTACGATATGATGTATAATTGTTATATATATATATATATATAAGTGGACGATCTGACGATGATAGTGGAGAAAAACTATTTTCGTGGCTATTTTTTTTTGTGAATAAAGGAATTATATAGGATATATAATACGTAAAAGAGATACGGTGGGAAGGAAAGAGATTAAAAAAAGAAAATTAGTCAAAAGAGATAAGGTAGGAAGGAAAGAGATTATATTGGCAAGTAATACAACGA
Source organism: Parasponia andersonii (assembly GCA_002914805.1). Classification (NCBI taxonomy): domain Eukaryota; kingdom Viridiplantae; phylum Streptophyta; class Magnoliopsida; order Rosales; family Cannabaceae; genus Trema; species Trema andersonii. Next base: position 14,767 of record JXTB01000548.1, on the reverse strand, counting down.
TTAAAAGTAAATGAATTTCAGACCATAAGAAAAAATATCAAGAAAAAATTGTATATTCTTTTCTTTCTTCACCAGGTTGTAGTAGCCAATAGGCCTTTATAGGCGATACAAGAAGAGGTCCAGATCGACTTTTTACAAGACCGTTATCCAGTTTCCATTAATTATATGGCTATTAATCATGGCCTAAGCCTAGATGAGTGTGATAATACATATCATTATATGTAATTTTTAGAAAGCTCCTCCAATAAAATTTGCCATGTGTTCTCTTTATTTTTTAGAATCCAATAAATTTTTGACATGTGTCTATTTTTTTTTACATTGTAATTTTGATATATCATATTTTCTTATGTGATCCCATATTGCATAACTATCACATTTTTGTGACTTAATATGTTAGTTAGTAACTACTTACTAAAATTTTGTCATATCCCAAAACAATTTGTTAATTGAAAAAAAATTAAACATCACTCAAGTTGAAAAAGTTTTGGCTCCCTTCATTCAAAACTAAGCCTCCTATATATAATATATGTAATGATCACTACTCAAGAAGATAAACAATAGAGAATCTTTATTAGTTAAAGTTTAAATACAAATATTCGGATGAGATTCAAGTGACTCACTCCACCGTCTGATATCTAACCGTAGGATCTTGGAGAATATTCTTGAACAGAATTAGAGCTCCTATAGTCACTCCCAAGAAGAATAGTTATCCTGGAATTCCCCTCTTCTCTTTTTTATTATCCAAAATATGCAGATCATTCCTTTTGAGGATTCATACGAGTTATATGTAGATTGACTTAATGTTCAATTTCCTTATCTTTCAAAGTCCAGGGATGGGATCAAGATTTTTGGTTTGTGGAGGTTAAAATTATATTTTATCTAATTTATGGGTTATAATTATGTATTTTCTCTGTTTTTCAATTAGGGTTTTTTTGTGCAATTTAAGCTAAAAATTTATAAATATAAGTGAATATTTTAACATTTCTAGAGAAAAGAGAAAATTAAGTTGGCGCTCAAGCCCCCACTACCTACAACGTGCCTTCGGTCTCTGTTTCAAATACTAAAATTCCTATCTCTGTCCCTTTTCCATAAGGTATGTTAAAAGTGGGAGAAATGGTATGTTTTTCCAGACAAGGACATAGCTTGTAAAACTGGATATTGTACTTTTGCACGAAAAATATATGTATGGAGGAAAAGAAGGGACAAATGATTAAGAGGTATTTACGTGTTGAGTTCATGGGTGAGGCGTGCATAACTTGAAATCAGTTAAGTGATTGGACCAAATTATCTATTTATAAGTTGAATCCTACATAGCTTAATAATTGGTCACATTTCCACTAATATTGTCACTAAAATTGATATTTAGTACTAATAAGTCTCATTTATTTTTGTGAGATGGTGTTTTAGTAGTTTTGTTTCTGGGTAGTGTTGGCTATTTTCTAGTTAACATGTCAAATTTATAGACTGAACAGAATTTAGTCACCTTTTATGATATTATTATTTTGAGTATCATGTCACGTCATTTAGTATAAATTATAATTTTCCTTACAATAACTCTATTATTTATTATTTATTATCTTATTTTAAAAGTGTTCCTTGTCACAAAATATAATGAACTATGAAACTAAAGGATATCTCACCAAAAATCTTTACTCATTGAATCCTTTAAGGGTTGCAACTTTTTTGTTTTTTCTTTTCTCACCCCCTCATATAAGGGCTATAAAAAAATTATATTTTTAGTATATAAATACCCTTTGTCATTCCAAAAGTAGGCCTCACCTTTCCCAGAATTTTATTTTTTGATCAATTTTTACATCTTACCTTGGCAGAAAACCACCTCATCTACGAATAAAACTACTTTGTACACTCAATTTTTAAATTGTTCAATTCTTATTGCTGAAAAAATCATTGGATCAGAACTAACGATTTAATTTTTTTTTAAGCTATGTTTTCCTTTATTCTTTTACCATTATTTGGTGCTATATATTGCATCTTATTAAGCTTTGTCGCTTCTTTTTAAATTCTACAGTTTGCAAATAGAAATTCCATGAGAAACCTACACATTTTTTGCCTTGTTCCTCGGATTATCAATATCCAAATATTTGTTAAGATCACTAGTCCAGATGATCATGGACAATAAAGCCGTCCAGGATGGCCCATTGGTCATTACCATATCCATCTATCTTTCCGTGCTAACAATCTCTCACACAGAATACAATACTATCTGATATCCCACTCCATCAATAAAACTTCCACTCTTTTTGTGTAGAATAAAAATAGTTAATGGGTTGCTGTGTTTTCCATTGATGAACAAAATTGTTGAAAGAATTTTCAGTTGGGATTGGAGTTATGAATCTTATAGAAAATTAGAGAAAGATTAATAATACGATGGGTTGTGATTATTAAGAGGAATTGTAAAAAAATTAATTAGAAATATCATATAATTATATATTTTTGTCTTTTCATATAAGGTTAAATCTGTAATAAAATAATTATGAGGAAGAAACGGGTACTTTTATGTTATTTGGGGTGCAAATATAAATAAGTGCTTATTGTCACCCTCAGTTTGTTTTACTCATATTTCCTAAATTTTTCATTACAAAAATAGTCTTTGATAAAATTACTTTGAAGTAGTATATTTTCAAAAATCGCTTCACACACATCCCTAAACTTTTTTTTTTTTGGACTAAACCACATTAACCAACAAAAAAACAATCAAAACTGAGATTTTGAACAAAGATTCAATAAACAAATAAAAACATTGTCATTTGTGTAATCTCGAATAAAATATTACCCGGCGTTCAAGAAGTTGTATATTGAACAATAGTGTTCTTTTTTGTTTTTGTTTTTTTTTTCCTTTTTTGGCTATATGTAATTATCCCGATTCATTTATCTTTATTCTTCACCACAGACTTTCTTATTTGCTTTTTTTTTTTCGTACTTTCTTTTTTTCAACGTTTCTTTGCTTGAAGTAATTATTTGATCTTAGTTCAATTTCTCATTATATTTTTCCTGCACTTTCATGTTTCTAACTTTTTATTCTATTCATATTCAAAACCTTTTTGTTCGTTTTTAATCATTATTGTGGGACTCTTTCCCAACTCATATACCATGTGGACGAGTAAGCGGCAGAACAGGTCACAAAAGGGGCTCACTGTCCGACAGGTGTCGAGAGTGGTTAGCTAAAGACCACGCGGGTCACACGTGATATAACAATCGGCCATTGGGCCGTCCGAGGTTAGGGCCGAGCCCATCACAGACTCTGGACAGACTCGGCCCAGTCTGACCCTTACCTCGACAGCTGGGGGGTCGGAAGCCCCAAGGGTCTTCCACCAGAATACAATGGAAAGTAACTCACAATTCCAGACCCAGACAGAATATTTAATGCGATCTTGGGTAGGCATGCGCAAAGGGCAAGTGTTGCGATTTTTACGGTAGCTACGCAAGTGCACGTGCCAAAACAAGTAATATAGTAGTGAGTGAGTATCGTCTCCACAGGGATTGATTACCAAAATTATTTGTAAAATTTAAATGTCGAACAAGCTAATTTAACGATTGAGAAATCAAGATTTGTAATAAAATAGCAACAATTTAAAGATGCAAGCAGAAAAGTAAATATTAAGCAGAAAATAATGGGATCTAATCAAGTTATTGTAAATCAGTGGTGTGGATATGCTGGGATTATTGAATCTTCCTTGGTTGCAAATCTGGGTTTAATTGCTGAAGCAACGCCTGTGGCAAAATTACTCCAGTAACCGAAAATTCATTCTGTACATATTCATCTTCCGAATTCAATATGTTAAAGTTCTTTTAAACCAGATTTGACATATTCCTATGCTAACCCAGTTCTCAAAACTTCATTTATAGTATCAATTCTCAATAGGTTTGCATGGTAATAATATATTCCTATACCATTACTAATTCAAAGATCTACTAAGAGATGATTGAATCATGCATCATTCAGCTAAGTCCAACTAAGATTAACCTTTCCAGAATTAATCCTAATTTGTTTATCCTAAATATTGATGGCCAAGCAACAAAAGGGAATATTAGTGAAGCACACTTGAACGAACTAGAGGAAAATACCATAAACATTTAAAACAACTTTAATCCATCATTACAATCTCAGATTCATCATAATCCCAGCTAAGGGAACTTAGCTCATGGTCTGAAATGTAAAAATCAACAACCTAAAATGCTCCATAGATTACAGAAAGTTCAAGAAAAGAAAAAGAAATTAAATACAAAGAAGATTAAAAGAGATAAAGAAAGTGCTAGCTGGATGATGGTGGTTTTTTTTAACTACTTGCTGCTGCCAGTACTCCTCCTTCTCCTTCCTTTCGTCTCTGTCCCCTTTCCTCTCTTTCCTTTTCCATATATTACTTTCTTCAGCCGCCTCCCTCCGCTCTCTCCTTCTTTCTTTCCTTTTTTCTTTTATATTAGGGTCAATGAGGTACCCTAGCACAGGTATCAACCAAATAGTGGGGTGAGGACCACTTTTCTTCATTTCTTTTTAGCTGGTATTTATTGCTGGCTGTCAGCACTAGCTGTTCAAAATAAAAACCAGCTGGAAGTTGACTCTGCTGTTCAGTGTTGCTCTAGCGTGTTGCTGCAGCAAAGTTGCTTCCAGCTTTCACTTAAATTCAGCTTTCCTTCTAAGTTGCTGCCATTTAATCTCTGCAGGGCTTAAGACTAGATTTCAGTAATTTTAATAAAAATCAAGGGAAATAAACTAGATATTAACTAGATTAGATCTTAAACATCAGCAACGCCAAAAACTAGAATAAAGTAAAGAAATGCACCTAAACTATAAAATTTATTCTTCTAAAGCAACTAACCTAAGACTAAAAACACACAAGGTAACTCTATTTTCATAGAGTTATCACACCCCCAAACTTGAATTGTTACTCGTTCTCGAGTGACAAAACAAAGAGAAACAACGCATTGCACACACAAAAACATAAAAGACATGATAAGCTCTGGTATTCTGACAACAAGAAAATCATTCTTCATTTTTTTTTTCTGCTTTACTCCATAATCTTCAGCCTATGATTAGAATCACCCTTCCTCAAATTCTAGTTCAATCCATCACAAACTTACTCCCACGTGTGCTTTTTCCTTTGGTGCGTGTGTGGAAACTATGGTTAGAATTCCATGGATTACTCAAGTCATATCAAAACATGATCATTGGGTCTAAATTTCTGGTACCATAAGCTGATCTTGTAAATCTCTCTCCACTAATGGAAGTCAACCAAACACTCAAAACTTAACAGGCTTTCACAACCTTTCAACTTGAAGCTTAATTGGGGAGTTTTATTATTAAATGCTCTTTTTTTTTTTTTAACACTCTGATGTCACAATGCCTTTTTACGTGAATGCCAACATTGGTGATGAAGACACCCAGTTACTCAACAAAGTCACTACCAAAGTTGCATACTCATATTTTAGACCACTGTTTGACGCAAAGGTATACATGGAGCTCATGTTATCCCTGGTTACTAGGTGGTCCAGAACAGCGGAGTATAAATAAATTTTTTTTTTTTTTTTTTTACTATATGTATATGCATTCCCCCAGACCTAGGCTCATTCTACTTTCAATGTATGTAACCTGCACTAAGTTCTCATGTTTGGTCTTCTAAATTTCGCCTCAAGAGATTCACAAACTCAGTTCTAGAACCTTAAACCCTCACACTTATTCAAGATTCCTTAAGCTTCCCTAAGGTCTTCTAATCCATAGCTCTAGTGCATACAAAAATTTGAAATTTCACACATAAAAGCAAGCTGACACAGATATCCCTAATATCCAAGTCATGGCAATTCATCTCATAAACTTAAAATATTGGAGTAACAAAAGTTTCATAAACACAACTTGCTGCAGCACACCAGAGCAACAAAACACAAAACGGAATTAACAAATAACCACACAAAACGATAGGAAACAACACACTAAACACTGAAAAGAAACGAAAAACAGATAAACTACCAATCACCCCCAAACGTAAAATAAGCAGTGTCCCCAATGCTTCACAAACTGAAATGCATATAAAGAAAGAAAAAGGAAAAGAAAAAGGGAAGAAGAACTCCCTGTTAGCATTACTCGG
>JXTB01000547.1:200701-255776 GCA_002914805.1 Parasponia andersonii | reverse complement strand
GAGTTGTTATAACAAGTCCTCGCATCATATTGGTTTCCTCGCACCTCGCCTACCCCGTGTTGGGTCGGGAACTTCATAGTGAGATGGTAGATCGAGGTGACGACTCGAAGTTCCCTCAGTGTCGGTCTTCCCAATACAGCATTGAAAGCAGAATAGCAATCTACCACCAAAAACTGGGTCATTACCGTTGAAACCCTAGGATAGGTTCCAACGCTGACCATTAATTCAATTATGCCCACAGGCATCAGGCTGTCACCAGTGAAACCATAGAGTGGAGTGATGGTAGGCTTTAAGTCGCTCTCATTCAACCCACCTTCTTAAAAGTGTCGAAGTACAGGATGTCCACAGCACTCCTGTTATCAACCAATACTCGCCACAATTGTGTGCTTTCACAGTTAATTTTCATAACCAAAGCGTCATTATGCGGATAATGGACTTCCCTTGCGTCCTGTTCTGTGAAGGTAATGTCTATGTCTGGTACTCGTTGAAGCTTGTGTGGTCGCTGCTCAAGATGCATGGTGTTAGTTAATGGCTGTTGTCAAGATTCTAGTGCATACCTGTCTTGAGCCCTTTTTGAATCTCTACCAACATGTGGTCCTCCAAAGATAGTTCGGACTTCGCGCTGAATTTCTAGAGGTCGCGGTTGGTTCTCTTCTCGCCTTTCGTCGCTCTGCCTGGTGTACTGCCACAGTTTCCCCTCCTTAATCAGCCTTTCAATTTCATCCTTCAGGGCAAAGCAATCATTAGTATCATGCCCAATATCATTGTGATACCGGCAGAACTTGTTGGGGTCGCGCTTTTCCCTGTCCCGCTTCATCGGTCCCGGTTGACGGTATCGCTCCTTTTGGTTTGTGACCGCATAGATATGATCTATGGGAGCGTTTAACTCGGTGTGATTGTTGAACCGCATGGGAGTTTTTGAAATCTCTTATTTTTTGGGTCTAGGTTGATTCTCCATCGGCTGTTCATTATTCCTTTTATTTTTGTTATTACCGTTATTGTGGGTAATGACCGCGTCTTTAGTTGCATCTTTCCTTCCTTCAGTCTTTTGAAGATTCTTTCGTGAAGATTCTACTATCAAATGTCGACCAACCCTTCGGTAGAAGTCTTCTAGGGTTCTACATTCTCGCTCAAGCAATTCCTCCCAAAGTTTAGTTTCTGGTTGCACCCCGGCCATCATGAGAGTAAGAACTCCTCTCTCAGGTGGGTTATTAACCTTTGCTAACTCTGAGGTGAATCGATTGAGATAAGATCATAGAGTCTCCTCTGGACCTTGCTGGATTGCAGACAAGCTAACAAGTGGAACAGTGAAATTCTTGGCAGCTTGAAACTGTCTTAAGAACGCCGTCTGAAGTTGTTGCCAGGATGAGATCGAGCCGGATTTGATTCCTCAGAACCACTTCTTTGCTGCTCCTGAGAGAGTTACAGCGAAACATCTGCAATGTGCATGATCATTAACCCGATGTAGTTCCATCAAGTCACTGAAGTGATCCATATGGTCCTGTGGATCAATTTTCCCATCAAAAGTGTTAATGGTGGGAAGTTTGAATCCAGTGGGAAGGGCTGCAGTTCGAACCTCCTCGCTGAATGGCGATTGACGATACCTATCAGCGAGCTCATCGTCCCAACCAGCAAGTGCGTCTAATGCGATCCTTAAATTGTGAACATCGACGTTCAGAAGGAAAGCATTATCTCTCACTGGCGGCACAGGTGGCCTTCGATCATTATCTTGATGCATGGCGGGTTGATCAGGTAGAGTCTTCTGCGATCTGTGAGAGGAATCCAGTGAAATAGTGCGACGAGACCGACTTTGGTAGTTGTGATGTGATATGGATCGACCATGACTACGTCGTCACTCTAAATACTGTCTTAGGTCTGTAGGATCTTGTCTCGACTCTCTGCTGATTCTTTCAAAGACGCTTCTCGATGGTCGTCCTCGTTCGCCGCTCAAGCGATTTTGACTATTAGTGGATTTATGAGAAGGTTATACACGATCACGGTTTGTACTTGAACTCTCCGTACTAGATTCTGGAGGCAAGTTTACGACCTTGCCTTTTCCTTTGGAGATGCGATCTTCATGACGCTCTTACTGAATTCTCGGCTGGCCGCATCTTCTTGTCTCTAGAATTTGTATTCCTTTCTCAGGTAATTGAGCAGGATATTCTTTGAGATGTTCATGTTGTGGTAGAGTCACCATCTGCCCTTCAGCAAGTCGTCGCAGGGTGTCATTGATCTGGTTAGTGACTTGCTGAAGGTTCACCAGTGTCTCCTCCATATGATCCTGTCTCTGGGAAAGGTTCTCTGTTGCGGTCATAGTAGGTTGATCCTGAGTAGGGTCTGCCTGTGTAGTAGCAGTGCTTTGAGGTTGGTTTTGGCTAGTTCCGATGACTCTGGTAGTATTTTTAGTGTTTGCTATTATTAAAAAAGTGGAATTTGACAAAATTTTCCGCCGGAATATCCCTCCTTCTAGCGCCAATTGTTGATGGAGGTTTTATTAACAATAAATTTAGAAAAAATTAAGAGATGTGGCTTGTGTGAGTTGGGTTATTAATCAAAGCAAATAAAGAGAGAGGATTTTATAGTGGTTCAGCCCCGAAAAAGATGAGCTTACGTCCACTATTTTTCACTATTTTTATGGAGAATTACAAGCACTCAAAGTTATAATGTCTCGTCTGGAAATCTCTCTCAAATTGGGAGTCGGAATTTCGAAGTCTGAAAATTGGAAAATTGGAAAAATTGTCCCCCGTCTGAAATATTGAGTTCCCTTTATATAGGTGAGGGTAACTCAATGTTCCTAATTGTGAAAATGGGTAACCATACAATCGGGTAATACAATTTGAGTAACAACATAATTGGATAACTACTCAAAACGGGTAATTGGTCGATCATAAAAGGGAGACTTCTGTTTCCCTTTCCTTGCAGTTTACCTGTTTGACGAAGCAGAGACTTGTTTCCTTTTCTTTCAAAAGAGGTCGCTCACAACCTATATAGAGGAGGTCGCACGTAACTTATGCAAAAGAGGTCACACAACTACACGGAGGAGGTCGCATGTAACCTAAGCGAAAGAGGTCGCACAGAACCTATCCGGTGGAGGTCGCACATAACTTATTCGGTGGAGGTCACATATAACTTATTCGGTGGAGGTCATGCATAATCTTATACATGCGACCTGACATAGGATTTTAGACCGCATAACAACAAGTACATTGAAACCATAAAAGGAGAAGTTGGTGAAAATATCCAATATTTATGCACAGATAATGGTGAAGAATATAGTTAGATGAGTTTAGTATCTCTTAGATTGCAAGGTACGAAATCAATTCATTTATTCATATGTCAGAGGATGTTCAATACGAAAAATGTACCCATTAAATTTCGGGCTAAGTGTATAAAGATAGTGGCCCACATCATCAATAGGCTTCCTTAGCAATAACTTTGGTTTATTTCACCATTTAAGAAATTGTAGAATGTTAAACCTGCAGTTGGTCACATCTGAAATTTCAAATTTGTGTTCTACGTGGTCCCATCAAGTCACTTACATAGCAAGTTCGATAAAAATACAGTTTAAATGTATCTTTGTGTGATACGACACCTAAAGAAAGGGGTAAAATATTGTGACCCAACTAGTGGATGGTGCGACACTACCAGACTCAAAATACAAATGATGTAACAAAAGATGTGGGAGGAAAAAACATAAGTACAACCAATTCACAAAATAATTGAAGAAGAGAAAATTGATAAGGACGTTCGATGCCGAGCACATGGCATTATAGAACCTTGAAAAACAAATATGTACCAGAGATAAGAAGAAAAGGTCAGACTAAGTCAAGAAGAAATTACTAGTCCACAAACACAACTAAGAAGGTCAACTAAGACATGAAGACTGAATCCCAAATACGCTGGCACAACTATTGCAGAAGAAATTCTGAAAGTGCGTGCGACATATGAAGAAGTATCTTAGAGCTTAAACTGCTCAAAAGCTATATAAAAAGAAATCACTGCATTGAAACAGAATCAGACATGGGACTTGGTGCCAAAGCTAAGAGATGGGAAACCTATTTCTTACAAATGGGTTTACATGATAAAGACTCACATTGATGGATCAATTCAGAGACATAAAGCTCAACTGTTGCCTTGAGGATTCTCTCAGAAGTACAAATTAGACTATGATGAAACATTTAGTCCAGTGGCAAAGATCACAACCGTACGAGTTATTTTAGTACTTGCACTGAAAGTTATGACGGATGGACATGAAAATTGCATTTCTTTATAGAGAGTTGAATCGAGAGATTTACATGATTCAATTTAGGAGATTTAAGAGTGATACTCATCCTGACTACATTTGCAAGATGCGAATGGCACTTTATAGGTTAAAACAAACAACAAGGGCATGGACCATTGTACGAGAAAATTTTTAAATTTTTGCTATAGAGTGGCTACTCAAGAGCACGTGCAGATTCTAACTTATTTGTTAAAACTAGAAAAGGAAAATTTGCAATAGTGCTAGTATGAGTTGATGAATTGATCATCACAGAAGATGTCAAAAAGCAAATTTGATAAACAAATGAGAATTCTTTAGTCCATTCCCATATAAAAGAGCTTCTAGAGCTCAAGTAATTTCTTGGGCTAGAGTTTGATCACACGAATAAAGGGTTATTTCTCTGTCAATAGAAATATGTGAAAAACCTGCTACAAAAATTTGGAAGGCTTGAGTGCAAGCCTATCTCAGCCCTCATGGAACCCAATGCCAAGCTATATGCACATGAAATTAAGGACTACGAAGACAAAATAATGTATTTGGTAGGAAATCTAATCTACCTGATGTTATCTGAAGCTAATATTTTGTATATAGTCGGAGTTATGAGTCACAAAATCCTAAAAAGTCTTATTTAGAAGTAGTTTTACAGGTTTCGAGATACATCAAAAGTACAATTGACTGTAGTTTTTTGTATTTGACATGTGATGAATGCAAGTCAGTAGCTATTATGACGTAGATTATTTAGGAGATCTTGACATTCATCGATTGATGACTAGTTTTGGTGCAATTTTCTAATGTAGCAAAAGACAATCAATAGTATAATTGTTAACCACAAAAGCAGAGTATAGAATAGCGGTTATGGCAGCTCAACAAAGCATATGGTTAACTCAATTGATAAAAAATTTACACCAGCATGTTGACTATGCAATATTACTATATTGCGATACTCAATCAATAGTCTGCAAATCTAGTATTTCATCCGAGGACTAAATATGTCGAAGTTCATTATCATTTCATCAGAGAAAAAGTTTTGAAAAAAAGAGATAAAGATACGACAGATCAAGATATATAATCGGGTCAGTAATTTGATCACCAAAGCACTCAATAATGTACAGTTTGCAAAACTTATAATACAACTCAAGATGTGCAATAGAGAAAAAGTAGAAGATGGTATTGAGTGAGAGATTTGAAAGTCAACACCACTTTTGGCCAAGCCCGAAATCCCAAAGATTTAGAATATAAGCTAAATGTAAAATAAATAGGGAAAAGGGAGAATAATCTGCTAGCTACCTTACATCTAACTGCCAACTACTAACCGTGAACCACCAAAGCTTCCTTCTACTCTCATTGATCCATGGGCAAGTGTTCAACTATAAAGAGGAGTGGAAACTCCTTATTGGAAGCACAGCCAAAGCAAGGCATTTACAAATGTTGTAATAGTTGTCTTCTTAGGAAATTTTGTATTGCCAAAGTATGACAATCAAAAAGTCGTGGGTTGTGTGAGAAATATAGGGCGTGTTTGGTATAGAATTCGAATCCTATTCTACTAATCCAAAAATAATTTTTATTTAGAAAGTTAAAAGAATAAAATTCTAATTTTCTAAATGAAAGTTGTTTCTAGATTTATAGAATAAGATTCAAATTCTATGCCAAACACACCAATAGTATTTTGTGAGTGTTGATTACTTCACTTATAGTAAATATCAATTAGTATTATAGTATCCCTTTTGTGAGTCTTATTTTGAGTGTTTATTTTCTTTTTCTATTTTGGGCTCCTTTGTAAAATACATTTTATAGAAAGTGATTTTAAGGAAGTATACCTACTTTCTTAATTTTTGTGTAGTTATACCTTTTAAATGAAGTATTGATTGTGAAGACTAATATACCTTTGATAGTATGTTAACAACTGGTACCAGATTATTAGGGATGATTTTTTTTCCTCCTTTCTCATCCCCTTCTTCTTCTTTTAGCATTTCTTTCTCATAACTATCACTCTATTTTAGCTGAAAACATGGAAATAACGGCGAAAATAAGTGAATTTTTTGTCAATTAATAGTGAAGAATATGGTTTTCCTTGTCATTATACTTTGTTTTTTGATTGTTTTCCTATTTCAAAGTTCAAGCTTCTAATAAAGAAGTAGAAATTATATTTCTAAAAAATTTTTCTTTATCAGTATAATTTTGATTAGTTGATTAGAAGTTTTTTTTCAGTAGAACTTAAAACTATAGTAGAAAATAGAAAGTTTTTGGTCATTTTTTAAGTATAAAAAACTGTAAACCAGAAAATAGATTATAAAACAATGATATCTGATGCGAATAAGAAACTCACATCAGGATAGATGAATCTGTCTAATTTATAGATAACTTATCTAGAACTTGACGAAACTCAGATCAGGATAGATAGGTCTGTTTAGTTTCTAGACAGTTTGTCTAAGACTCGACGAATTATATATTATCGATTATGCTTGATAATAGTTTCAAGTCTTGTATCAATAATTGTATATCTAGGCTCTCGACGTTACTTAGAAAGTTTTAGACACACCTATCGAGTCAAAGACTAATGATTGTCATCCAGGTACTAGACACTTCTTGACTATGCTAGATATATTGTCCATCTTTTTCGACAGTAGAATTGAGTGACTAGAAATTGTGCCTAGAAAGGTCGCTACTTTTGTCTAGATACTAGACATTATTATCTAGAAACTAAAGAAATATGTCTAGCCACTCGAAATATTTATTTATCCATTAGTACTTTATTTGTTATTCAGATATATCATCGACACTCGTAATAATATTATATAATGGCATTGAGAAAATAACTAAGATTCTTGGAATTGGAATGGAAAAGAACGATCAAGATACATTATGGTTGAATCTAACATAACTTTCAACCAGCTAATAGATGATATATATGAAAGTACATAAATCGACAAGAATACCTTTAACATAGCTGTAAAAAAAGACAGAGATATAATGGCTTTCATTTGTTGGCGGAAGAAAGATAATATCCCATTATATGTGACATTAGTAAGAAAGTCATGAAATGTAGATTGTAACAAAGCATTTGTTTGGGGGTTAATGATAAAGGAAATCCGAGAAAAGATAATAATGATGTACGAGGCTCCATTGAAAAAGAAAATATAATGCTCAAATTATGGAATTTATGGATACAACAAAACTTTATGTAAAAATTATATGATGTACTCAACAAATGGTCTTAGTGTGTCCTAAGTATTCTCATTGTTTTTTTTGTCTTTATAATTATGGTTTACTATGGTTTATTTGAGATTGTGTTTAATTTAGTTTATATTAAATTTTATGTCATTAAAGTTAGTATCTAGTTGATAGATAGTTTTGTCTAGAAAGATCTGCAATATTATCTAGCAGATAGACAAGTTATCTAAAAAGCTAGAAAAAAGTGTCTATCAGATTAGATAGTTTGTTTGAAAAGTTCAACAATAATGTCTCACAGATAGACAGTGTGTATAAAAAACCAGACAATAGTGTCTACTCGATAGATAGCTTGTTTGGAAAACTAGGCAAAAGTATCTATTAGATAGACAATATATATGAAGAGCTAGACAACTCGTGTCTAATAGCTAGACTCTTTGTTTAGAAAAAACAAAATTATGACTAAGTTTCTAGTCATAATTCCCTTCAAAAAAAAATTTTCCAATTATAATGGTGACATATTCTCATTATAGTCGTAACGATAATTGAAAACTCACTTATTTTGTAATTTAATATACTTATTTCTCATTATACATAGTTATTGAGTTTGTAATTTGGAAGAACAAAGTTGGGACTCAGTTTCTAATAATAATAGTAATATATTTTTATTATAGTAGCGATGATAATTCAAAATTCACTAATTTTCTAATTTAATGTAATATACTTATTATGTATAACACCTAATTATTGTGTTTGTAATTATAAAGAATAAAGTTGTGACTAAGTTTCTAATAGTAACGAACAAAGTAATGAGTAAGTTTATAAAACTCACTAATTTAGTAATTATATTTTATTTAATTAAATTTATATCAAATTTTATTTCATTATAATTAGTAAATAATCTATAGATAACTTGTTTGGAAAGCTCAAAGATATTATCTAGTAGCTAAATAATGTGTCTGAAAAATGAAATAATAGTGTCTAGCTAATAGACAACTTGTCTAGAATATTAGACAAAATTGTCTATCATAAAGACAACATATATGAAGAGATAGACAATTCTTGTCTAATAGCTAGGATCTTTATTTGGATAACTTGAAATTGTGACTAAGTTTCTAATAGTAATAATAATATATTCTCATTATAGTAGTAATGATAATTCTAAACTGACTGATTTTATAATTTAATATACTTAGTACTCATTACACATAGTTATTGAGTTTATAATTTCGAAGAGCAAAATTATTACTAAGTTTTCAATAGTAATGGTGACATATTTTCATTATAGTAGCGATGATAATTCAAAACTTATTAATTTCGTAATTTAATATAATGTACTTATTATAAATTACGCTCAGTTATTGACTTTGTAATTATAAGAACAAAGTTGTAACTAAGTTCCAATAGTAACGATAATATATTTTCGTTATATAGTGAATAAATTTCTAACAGCAATGAACAAAGTAGTGAGTAAGTTTACAAAAGTCACCAATTTTGTAATTATATTATATTTAATTGGTTTATGCCAAATCTTATTTTGTTATTGTTAGTATTTAATCAATAGACAACTTGTCTGGAAAGTTAGACAATAGTATCTACAAGATTGACAACTTGTCTGAGAAGCTAGATAACTTATGTCTAATAGCTAGACTCCTTATTTAGAAAGAAGAAAGTTATGACTAAGTTTTCAATAGTAATGATGATATATTTTCATTATAGTAGTAATAATTTAAAACTCACTAAGTTTATATTTTAATCTACTTATTATTCATCACACTTAATTATTGAGTTGTAATTAGAAATAACAAAGTTGTGACGAAGTTTTTAGTAATAATGATGACATATTTTCATAATAATAGTGACTAAGTTACTAATAATATTGAACAAAGTAGTATCTAAGTTTAGAAAACTCACTAATTTGGTAATTACACTGTATTTAATTTAGTTTATGTCAAATTTTAGCTCATTATACTTAGTGTCTAGCAATAGACAACATATTTGGAAAGCTAGACAATAATATCTACAAGATAGACAATTTATGTGAGAAACTAAACAATAGTATTTATCAAATAAGCAACTTATTTAAAAAACTAGACAATCATATTTACCAAATAAATAACTTATCTGAAAAACTAAATAATAGTGTATACAATATAGATAACTTGTCTGAGAAGCTAGATAATAGTGTCTACTAGATTGACAACTTATCTAGGATAGTAGATAACTTATGTCTAATAGCTAAGCTAAGTTAGACACTGTGTCTAGTATGGTCAAATAAAACATACAAAGATTGACCTTCCTAGACAATGTGTCTAGTCTAGCATAATATAAGAAAATCTTAACAACGCTAGATTGTCAATCTAATTTTTCAAAAATTTTGAAATAATTTCTTCCATTTTTATGACTTCCTACCAAAACTATTTAACTGCTAATATGCATAATTTGACTTTACCACATGGTGATAGACGAAGTTAGACACTTTGTCCAGTATGGTCGAGCTAAATAGACAGAGAACGACAATACTAGACAATATGTCAGGAAAAGTCTTAGAAAATCTCAATCGCACTAGACATGTTGTGAATCTAATTTTTTAAAAAAATTTGAAATAGTTTCTTTTATTTTTATAACTTTTCTCTAAAACTATTTAACAACCAATATGTATACACTGATCATATCAAGAAATTATTTAGAAAAGAAAAATTATTCAATTAAGTATAAACTTATCATACAGTGCTGCACTAAGCTAGACATAATGTCTAGCAGGGTCAATCTAAGCAAATTATACTCGGCTATGCTCGATAGTTTGTCTATCATAGACAATGATAGACAATGTGTCTAGCATAGTTGAGATAATATCTAGTGACTGAACGATTATAATTGGCCTATGGATCGATAGTTGTATCTAGTATTATCAATGTAGTGTCGAGAGCCTAGATATACCATTATTGAGACAAGCCTCGACAATATTGTTAAGCGTACTCAATAATATATAATTTACTGAGTTCTAGACAAGTTGTCTAGAAAACTAGATATCTCTATCTATCCTGATCTGGGTTTCTTCTTTGCAGCGGATTTCTCTATTTTACAACCTGTTTTATAGTTTACATTTTTTTATGCAAAAGAAATGACCAAAAACTTTCTATTTTTCATTATAGTTTCAAGTCCTACTAGAAAACAACTTGTATTCGATAATGTACGATTTGTTGAGTTCTAGACAAGTTATCTAGAAAACTAGACATCTTTGTCTATTCCGATTTTGGTTTCTTCTCTGTAGCGGATTTCATCGTTTTATAACTCATTTTCTAATTTATAACTTTTCAAACTCAAAAAATGGCAAAAACTTTATATTTTTCACTATAATTTCAAGTTTAACTAGAAAACAATTTGTAATTTAAAAAAATAATCATGAGTGTTGATTAAGTGGGTTCGATAGGTTGTGACTGATATGCTTTCAACGGATTTCGAAGAGCGTGGGGTGGGACTAACCAGTTCTATTAAGAGTATGGATAAGTGGAGATGAGAGACGGAAGATAGATCACAATAAAAAAGAAAAAGTTGTGTTTTTTTTTTATTTCAATTTTAAATAGAGCCGTATATGTTATTGTACAATACCTTTATTTAAAATGATGGTTTTAGCTAAAAAGTATAAAAAAAAAAAAGGTATAGTGCCTAAAATTAACTATCAAAAAAAGGCATATGACCCAATTTCCCATCTTTTTTTCATTTGTGTAATATTTGATCTTGGTGTACAAAAGTCTCCCGAACTAAGAGAAGCTAATCTTGTTCTAAATTTTACATATGCTGTCATGTTCGTATGCTCAACAATAAATAGAGAAAATATATACGAGAAACTTGTTTTCGTGGCGAGCTTTTCCAACAATAACGAAGCTCACCAGTTGTCTTGCTATTTTTCTTTCCTTTTTTCAGTTGAAATTTTATATCATAAAATCAAATTTCCGTATTATACGATCAAAGCCATATAGAAAAATTGGGTGGAGAGTTTTAGGCCTTTTGTATACCGATTTATTTATTTAAAAAAAAAAAAAAGAAAATTCCTAATAAACCGATATATAAAACTTGATTTAGGAATGAAGCAGATGATAAAAAAGGACAACCAAAAAAAAAAAAAGCAACGATTTTACTAAAATTAAGTGAAAAAACGTCTATTTTAAATAAGGGCCTCCAAGCCCAAAATGCTACAGTAGACGACAAAGAAAATTATACAACCCATTTTTCTTTCCGCATCATATATCTCCAAATTAACGGCATTACACACGCAGAGTTGAGGCAAGTCGCTCTCTAAAACAATTCAATTCTAGCAGAGTTGAGGGTCGTTTTGTAAATTCCAACATCCAGAGGTTTTGAAGGAAATAAAGAATGGCGGTGACGCTCAACAATGGGTTGAAGATGCCGATTGTGGGTCTGGGTGTATGGCGGATGGAAGGGAAAGCTATCAGAGACCTCATCATCAACTCCATCAAGATTGGGTATCGCCACCTTGATTGTGCTGGTGACCACCTTGGTTTCTTCTACTCTACTAGTTTTTTTTTTTTTTTTTTTTTTATGTCGTTTACATTTTGCTCCATTTCAACTCTTTGTCGTTTTGCTTGTGATTTCAGTTCAGTTTAAAAGGGGTCTCAGATTTAATATCTGTTGGTTTAATTTTTTTTATTTTTTTTTTCTACAGTAATTTTAATCCTGCTAAATAGTTCAGTAGTTGTATGTTGAATCAATTTCTCTAATAAAGGCATATTACCCATTACTGGAATTATAGAAATACTAATAGTAATAATCGCAACTAAAGTAGATTCGTGGTAGGAATATTTGATATATTTTAACTCTTTTATCCACTTGGTTACAAAATATCCTTTACTGTGAAGAGACAACTATGTTTATTTATTTATTTATTTATTTTAATTTGTTTGGCTACATTATTCTAAAAAAGAATATATATATTTTTTCCCCTCTGGTTAGGTTGAGATTAGAATACATATTGAAGTTAATTATTAGTCTTTATCCTTTACATTTAGTATTACTATACAATAATTTAAAGTACATATCTAGTTCAAGGTACTGAACTATACACCTATGATGTGTTGATCTTTTGAGTATTGTGTGTTTTCTGACCATAATTCTATTTTGAGTATAAGGATACGCCCCAGGTTTTACTTTTCTATACAATTCAAAATAACATTTGAACCAATTTCTTAAGGTGTACTAGTTGTAAAATATTGTTTCTTACACAAAAGTTAACAGCTGTAATTACACGGTCAGCTGTTTGTATTCATACGTGTTTGCCTTTTTTGTGTAGTTTTAGGGTATGTTTACTAATCCGTAACGGATAATAATGGAGAGAAAAGAGAATGGGAAAGAGAAGGGCATTCCTTTTTATGTGAAACTGATTTGTATGCAAACACATAAAAGGGATTTTTTTCCGCCCATTTCCTTTCCACTGATTTCCTTTGATAAATATAGCCTTAAAAGTTATGCCACGAAACTTGTAACGAATTTGACCTTTTCTGGTGGATGTAAGTTGTTACAATGTTTGACTATCTGATGTTGCTTGCAGCTGACTACAGGAATGAAACCGAAGTTGGGGAGGCACTTGCTGAGGCATTTCGGACAGGGCTTGTTAAGAGAGAGGAGCTCTTTATCACCACCAAGGCCAGTTTAATTTCGGATTAAGAGTACTTTCATTTTATTTGGCTGACTATAATTCATACTGAAATAGTCCAGACTATGATATTTTTTTTTTTCCTTTTCATTTTCCTGTTCATATGAATTGCAGCTTTGGAATTCGGACCACGGACATGTCATTGAGGCCTGTAAGGATAGCCTGAAGAAGCTTCAACTAGATTATCTGGATTTGTACCTTGTTCACTTCCCTGTAGCGACAAAGCATACTGGTGCTTCCCTCCTCTTTTGTCGTCCTTTTACGGCTTTCTTTGCTTTATAAACTGCTACCCCATTTCTAGTGGCAATGTGTTACATAAGAATGCTGCATCAGTATTATTGTTAAGTCACATCAATTTTGGAATTGCATGACAAATACCACATCCTTTGGTCCAGAAAATCAGTTAGTAGTATTATCAATACATTGTCAGAGGAAGATGTATTAATTTAATGAAGGGAAATTGGTGGCAACTAATATTGAATTGATGATGGCCATGAATCGATAGAGTCGATGAAATTGGAACCTGGAATTACTTGGCTCCACTCGTGTAACTCTGTTTCTACAAATCTTTACGTGGTTCCACTCTTGTAACCGAGTGTTTGTATAAGCTATCCAAAGCTATCAGGAACCTGTTCACCCTTCACGTGGAATGTCGTCTTCTTTTCCTCGTTCTGATTTTACTTTACATTCATGCAGGAGTTGGTACAACTGACAGTGCTTTAGATGAGGATGGGGTGTTAGACATAGATACAACCACATCTCTGGAAACTACCTGGCATGCAATGGAAAATCTGGTTTCCCTGGGTCTAGTACGTAGCATTGGAATCAGGTGAGTCAACATTCTGGATTTTTATGTGGGTTCTGTAAGCTACCTGAATTATTATGTAGCTATATAAGCAGCTATTTATTGAACAGGGGATTAGCATTCGTAATTCTGACTTTAACATACATTGTGTTGTAAAGTTTCCCTTTGCGTTATGCTTCATCTGATTGTTATGTATATGATGCCTGGTACATATATTACATAACAAGTAGAGCATATCCATTTTCTTCTCCCAACTTTTGTAAATTTCTTCAGTTTTAACTCCTTAAATATTTGAAATTTTGGTCTGATAGTTGAAACAATTATTTGCAGCAACTATGACATCTTTCTGACCAGAGACTGCTTAGCTTACTCCAAAATCAAGCCTGCTGTGAATCAGATCGAAACTCACCCTTACTTCCAACGTGATTCTCTTGTGAAATTCTGTCAAAAGCATGGGATTTGTGTTACAGCCCACACTCCTCTGGGAGGTGCCGCAGCCAACACCGAATGGTTTGGTTCAGTTTCATGTCTGGATGATCCAGTTCTCAAGGTAACATGATCTTTTAGAAATGAATTATTTGTCAGCTTTCTTAATTACCAATGATAAAATTTTTATTTCCAGATTCAATTTACTTTTTAGTTCCTTATTAATCTTGTCAGGATCTTGCTAAGAAATACAACAGGACTGTGGCACAGATCGCTCTCCGTTGGGGAATTCAACGAAACACAGTTGTCATTCCAAAGACATCAAAACTCGAGAGATTGAAAGAGAATTTTCAAGTTTTCGATTTTGAGCTTTCCGAGGACATGGATCTGATTAAAACTGTGGATAAGAAACTGCGAACCAACCAACCTGCCAAGTTTTGGGGCATAGATCTGTATGCATAAGCGTGCATACTTCTATACCTTCCCATGTCTTTGCAGAGAATAAGAGAGTACGGGAGCTATGGACGTCTAATGAACTTGTCCTAATGTCAAAGCTTTAGACATCTTATGAACTAAATTTATGTGGAACATTTTTATGTTATGGAATGTGTAATCGTTTCTTTCATGGTTATTCCTGGTTTCTCAATGTCCTCGTCTTGTTTTACTCGTTTAAAATTTTGTCGACAGTTAAAGCTAGAACGCAATAAAAGGTCAATAGTTTTAGCTGGGCCAACACATGAAAAAGTTTCTACGATTAGTGTAGTTACCAGCACGGAGATGAAAAGATTAGATTATAATAAATACGAGGATAGTGCTAGAAATCTCAACTAATTTATCAAATTTTTAGTAAGTTGGTTGTCTATGTTATAATTTAAATTTTAAAATTTGGATTATGTGAAATAATGTTTTAAGATTAAAAAATTTAAAAAATAAATATCTTAAACTGAATTTTTTTGACTAATTTTAATTATGAAAAAATAATAATATTTTTCATTAAAATTAGAATAATTATTATTATTTTCATTAATTTTGAGAATATTATTATTTTTTATTAATTAAAGTTATTTAAAAAGTCAACTCAATGTATTAATTTTTAGAATAATTATTATCTTAATTTCAAAGTATAATTTTGCAGAGTTCAAACTTTAGTTTTTAAATTGTAGAATATCTAGACTTCAAGATATTTTTTTTACAATTTACCCTTTAAGAGAATAGGAGTATTGGGAACACTCTTTTTCACTTTCTAATCTCGTGCTTAATAAGTGGATCGAACTAAAATATCTCACATTATAACAAAGTTATAAAACATTGTTGATATCGAAAATTGGTATAACAATGAGATTAGAAATAATAATGAAAAGTAATAAACAACAATGAGATTAGAAACGATAATAAAAAGTAATAAACGACACTAAATTTTAAAGTGGTTCAACTTTTCAATTAAGATCCTACATTCAATATAATCATTGGTATTTTCTGAGTATTTTGAGTATAAGGAGGGTCTGATCCTTTTTTCTAATCCTATCCTTATTTCCAAGCATCTCGAATATTAGCTACAGAGATCAATTCATATGTTGATGTTCTCGAGCTGAGGTGTTGCTCATGCAACTCACTCGTTCATGGAGACTGGTTCTGCTCAAGTCGATCTACTCTGAAAGAGTTGGGTTTCCTCTGTGAGTAGCTACTAGATTTGTGCATAACAAGCATAGTATAGTGCGCAAGTTAAGAAAAAAGAGAGCATTTTTATTAAAACAAATTCTACTTCCAAATACTTTCTGAACTAGTAGAAAAATATTTCAAAGCGGTTGCCACTGCAGCAAACAAAAAGTCAAGAGACACTTCTACATTAGAACTTAGGGATAATTACCCTCTAAATACACGTTATTTGGATCATAATCAAGTTTTAATTAGTCGTGAAAAATACTGAAAAGAGACTGTTTAATTTGGTTATAGGAAAAATGATGGGATGCAGTTTTCATTTAGGCTATGTTTGGTCCATTGAATAAGCACTTTATATTGTATTAATTAAACACAATATTATGTTTAGTTGTAATTTTGTTTTGTTTTATTTAATACAATATCAAAATTTAATACAATCTGAAAAGTATTATTTAATATAAATAAAAAAGTATGTATTAGACTGTGTTGTAACATTATGTTGTACAATACGTCATCACTTTTTTTATCCTTAATTTCTCTCGTTAGTTTCTCTCTCTTTACTTTTTCTCTCACTTATGTTTATCCATTTTAATAGTGATATTTTTCTAAATAAATTTTTTAAAATGTTATTTTTCTAAAAGTAATTTTAAAAAGTGATATTTTTTAAAATTAACTTTTAAACAAGACAATAATAATATCAGAGATGATATTTTGCTAAATAAATGCTTTAAAATAATATTTTTCTAAATTAATTTTAAAAAATATAACATAAAATCAAACATAATACAATAAAATATAATACGAAACATATTATTGTAATAGAATAATATAACACAAAAACTTAATACAATACATCATAAATAATACAATACGGTGCAAGTCCTCGAAAAAAGTAAAAAAAAAAAAACGGGAGAATGGTAAAAAATTGAGAGCGTGTCATTCAAAAAAAAAAAAAAAAAAAATCAGCTTCCCAAGCCTTATCTCATAACTCATATGATTATAAGACCATGTCAAAGGATAAGAGTTGGAGGATTAAAGTAATCATGTGATGTTTGCCTGTTGTTATCTGGGGGTGAGTGCAATATCGTATCCAATGTTTTTGTCCAGTAAATGACGGAAAGAACCTCGCTTAGTTGTCTTGTCTTTCCTTACTAGTTATTTATTTTGGTGATGCCTCTTCTAATTTGAGCAACATGTCAATTCCATTATATTAGTCTTTATTAATGATAACATAATATTATAGGCTTACAGCTTTTTTTCTATTTTTTTTTATTTTTACTTTTTAATTTTTAAACGGATGGGCTTACTCACAGCAGTTAGCGATCAGCTAGTGCAAAACCGTTCGGGGTGGTGATATTACATGAATATGCTTGAGATAACAAAGGCCTAGTATCATACCAATGAAAATGTTACGATAAAAATGGCAAGTCTACTCTACCGGTGTAGCGCACAATCCAAGAGCCACGATTAATTTGTTCTCATTTTTAATGAAAGAGAAACTTAATGAAAGAGAACCATGATTTGCAAAACACTAGATCTAGCTCAATTCTTCACAAACTCATTTATCTTTCTCTTCATCCTATTTTATATATAGAAAATTTATATATGTAATATTAAAAGTAGATAGCTAAAGCATCTTCGTTGTCTTCTCTAGTGATCACTTGTTTATATAAACTTGTCCATAACTTGCTAAATAATACATTTCATTTTAGGAAAATAAAAAAACACAAATATACGCGGCAATCATCTTGTAATAATAATAAAAATTAAAATTAAACATGAAATATATGTTGTACATATTACGTACATAAAGAAAATAGGGATGAAAAAAGAAAATAGGGATGAAAGAGAAATTAAATGAAGTTAGAGAAATGAGAGACAATGGGGAAAAAAGAACGAAGAGAGAGAAAATAGAGATAAGTACCGAGGATAATGAAAATAAACGAGAAAGTGAGCAGCTATTTAGTATCATAAATAAAAACCTATTTTTTGTTTTTAAAAGTAGAAAAATATTTTTAGAGAATAAATAATGGTGTTTGGTATTATTCTTTGATAACAGATTTTAAAAATAGAATTAAAGAAAATAAAAAATTCAAAAAATAATAAAATATTATTTTCAAATGTTTTCTTAATTTTTTTTTCTAAAAAAAATTATTCATTCACGTGACTCTCACATACATATTCTCTCGTAATTCTCTCTTATCATTTTTTCTCTCATTGTTACCTCTCTTTTTATTGTCTATCATCACTTTTTCTCTTCTTATTTTCTATTCTCATCTTATCTTATTACTTTCTATCTCCTTATTTTCTATTCTCATCTTATCTTGTTACTTTCTGTCTCTTCATTTTCTATTTATTCTTTTTTTTATGTCACATTCTCTCTCCTCATTCTCTATTGTTACTTTATCTTTTACGATGCTTATTTATTCTCTATCATTATACATTCTTTATTACTTTCTTTCTTTTGTGTGTTTTCATAAGTTTCTCCTTTTTATTTTTCTCATAACTTTTTATTTCCTTATTCTTTCTCATTACTTTCTTTCTTATTATTGTCTCATTATCTTTTCTCTTATTACTTTTTCTCTACTCATTCTATCACTTGAATTTTCCGCTATTCACTGTCTTTTGACTTTCTCTTTCTAATTTTTTTATAAAACAAATATAACTTTTTTTATAATCATCTATTTTTTTCCTAAAAACTGATTTTCAAAAAATATTTACCAAATACCTAGTGTTTTTCAAAAACAATAAGAAATAATTTCGTTCTCATTTTGAAAACACAACTTTGAGAATAGACAACTGAAAATAATACTAAACAGGCCCTTTGAGAGTGCAGATTTTTATTTTTGAATGATAATGACATTTTTTGCGCTAATATAACCTGAATAGGCTCAGGATCCCCCACTTAATTTTGTTTTCCTTTTTATTTTACATGTAAAATTATTGTGTGTGTGTGTGTTTTTTTTTTTTTTAACTTAGCTTCCATTGTTTTTTTCTTTTTCGAACTATGTCCCATTATCGTATATATGTGAACTGATACTTTATCTGAACCAATGACCTATTTAAATATTAACTTTCCTTTTTTTCATTCAATTTTTTTCTTTTTTTTTTTTTTGAAAATATTTCGTTCAATCTTCAAAACCAAAAGTTGAGGAAAATAAGAAGGATTGAAAAAAAAAAAAATCTCAATAGTAATAATAAGAAAGCAAAAATAAAAGACCAAATATTTTAGATAAATTCTTAAAGGCAATTTTTATCTTTCATGTTTTTTTTTAAAAAAAAAAAAAAACAAAACATTAAAGTCACATTAGTGGTTAGTTTTGTATTTTGATGTACATTTTTCAAGAAGTCACTATTTCTTGGGTTATTATTGTATCTAATAAAAATTGTTTTACGTACGTTCCTCCTGAAAAAATGGTTTTGGCTCCGGTACAATGTAGATAGAAACTTGTAAAACTAGATGGAATAGCTATAGCTCTTTCAAGTTCAAGCGAAAAAAGAAAAGAAAAAAAAAAAAAAGAAAAACTATAGCTCTTTCGAGTGTTAAGACCAAGGCAACTTATGTGAGTACTGTGCAAGAACTGTAAAAATATATGCACAGAGAGTTCCATGTTCACCAGGCCTTGATGGAGAACCGCTTCATCATCGATCTACTAGCTGGAGAGAAGTATTGATTGTGTCGAGTTTCGAGAACTCATCTTCTTATTCAATTCAATATTTGCTAATTTTCGAAGTTTGGTCCAATTAATGCATTGCAGACCATAAAGTTTCCCAAATAAACGGGTCCATGAGCTCTAAGAATATCCACTACTATAAGGAACTTCCAAAATTTCAATCTAGTTTCACCTGCATTGATTAATAGATGCCTTATGAAATTAATTCCTATCAATTTCCAACTACCACTATTTTTTTTTTTTAAATGAACTACCACTAATTTTGCTGTCAATGGAACATTGCCTTCCACATCTGCTTGAGTATTGTCGCGAAACTGATAGATACTAAAAGAATGATATAATTGCATAGCGCAGTTTCTCAACTGAAAAAATAAGAAAAATGTTAAATGTATTCTTTTTTTTTCTTCTCTCTTTCATATTTTTTAATTATACTATCTAACACATAAATTTTACACTTAATTTAATATTTTAGTAATATAATAAATCATAATAAAATCTATATATTAAATAATAAATTTATAAAAGTGAAAAAAGAATTAAAAATAAAAGAATATCGTTAACATTTGTCCAAAAGAATATGGATAAGATCAGTAATAATTAAAAAGATAGACTGTGCCCCGAATCCTATGTCATAAATATAAGAACATTTCGAGGGTAACAAGGTCGAGGATTAAAGTAATCCTACTGTTAGCATCTGTACTGAAGGTTTTTGTCTAGTGTGTATGTATTGTTCTATTGAGCGTGCTGGTAAAGGATTCCCATCTTGGGATTTGATGAATTTGGAAAAATTATTAATAGGATATATTATGTTTCTCTGTTTAGCATAAGCCTATGTCCAAGACAATATATGTACAATATGAATATATATTGAAGCTTTCTTTTAACGTATACGGTCTAAATTTAGAAGAAATCAGCTTCGCCTTTCCAAAGCTAGGGATATTTATTCTCAACCGTTGATTCGTATGAACCTCATATCGTCCAACATGAAAACATTCAAAACTATTAGTGGCTGATAATCAATATTTGCACTAAATCCATTATAATATCATCGACTAATCGGATAAAAATACACAAACTTATTAGTGGGTGATAATCAATATTTATACAAAAGTCACTATTATTGTTGGGAAAAAAAAATACACAAACGTGAAAATTATTTTGAAACATTTAAGAGCCTGTTTGACATCATGTTCATTTGTAGCTTTTGTTTTTGTAAAAAAAAATGTCGTATTTTCTCATGGAACATCTTCTAAAAGTTTTTACCATTTATTCAACTTTTTAAAGTAAAATATTACCGAATAAGGTTTTAATTATTTAACTTTTTTTCTTCCCTAACATCATTAAACGATGACGATTTGGTTTCTTGTGGTTGTGGACTTTGTTCTTCTTGCCTTGTATGGGCTGCCATTATTTGCTCTGGCTTATGCTTCATATTTTTTAACTAGAGTAAATTAGATGTCACGTTCCATAACAGTTCACTAGCTAGAGAGATCATATATTACTCATAGCTAGTGAAGTTGACGCATTACCATCTTAGAATATATAATATCGAATACACTTTGCTAATAACATTAAAAAGAGTACAAGGACAACTTGATTGATAGTCGTCAAGAGCTGTTTTTATAGTACATATGATAATATGTATATGTACAAGTGTCATTAATTAATTTTGTTATAAGATAGTATAATATTTAACTAGTGTCATTAATTTTGTTATAATCCAAGATCCCGCTCTTAGGATCTTACCTATGACAATAATATAAAAATAAAAACTGTTTCAAAAAAAAATATATAAATAAAAGCAATTGGACAACTCCTTAAACCACCAGAAAATCGACTACATACCTATAAATATGATATATAAAAAAAATTATTAAAAAATATCTATAATCATAATTCATAGAGAATTATATGGTTTAAAAAATATCTAAAATAATAGAGGTTTCATTATCTCCTCGCTCTGGTTGAAACAACCTCCACCTACACAAAAAAGTGATAACTCTCACTTGGAAAAACACGGAAAAAAAAAATCCCTAAAAGGTAAAAATTTGAAATATGTTGATTAATAACGAAGGAGATACTCTTCTTATCCTTTCTCCTTCAGGATCAAGGCGTCTTTTCATATTTCATTGACTTAGCTAATTTCTAAGGATCTCCACTTTAGCTAAATAAGCAAAATATCCATATCTTCCACTAAAAATTTTATCATACTTATCATACAAATAAACAATTAAAACTGACTGATTTTTAAGAATTTTACCTTAATTTATGTCGAAAAAATCTGGCTGAAAAATTATGGGACAATAAAATGGTTACTTACGGTTAATAAATAAAGTTGAGCACTCAATGTATGTTGTGGGGGCGTTGATTATAGTACTTGTTTATTTTGTTTTGGCCATGATAAATATGTTGCTATATACTAAATTTCCACTGTCAACTATTGAGAAACATAAACAGTACCGTATTATGTTCGCATAATACTCAAATCATTGTAACGTGGGCACCGCAGATATGTCCTGGAGTCGTTGTACGTCTTGTCAATGGTAGCTACCTATAGGCTATAGCCATTTTAAGTCAATGTCCTTTTAGGCTTTTGCAGCTTTTATATAAAAAATATTGTAACTTTAAATTTGTCTAGTTGGCTCTGATCAAGTCATCAATATAAACCGTGTAAGGGATCAGCATGACTTGCACCATCCAGCATAAGCTTGTTACTTCTCATCGGTATACACACTTCTCCTTGCATCTTCTTTTGAGTTCTTTCTCCTCTCCTTTCTTTTTTGTTTTTTTATTTCCCCAATCTCTCTAAACCATGGCTGATGCACTGGTTTCTGCACTCATAAAACAATTGGTTTCGATCGTCCGTGAACAAGTTGAAAAAAAGGTGAAACTTGTTATGGGGGTTGACCATGAAGTTAAGAACCTCGAAAAAAATTTGGAAACCATTGGTACTGTGCTTGTGGACGCTGAAAAGAGACAGTTGAGGGACGATACTGTAAGAATCTGGTTAGAGGAGCTGAAAGACGTGTCTTACGACATGGATTCCGTACTGGATGAGTGGAGCACTGCTATTCTCAAGTCAGCAATCAAAGAAGGAACAGAAAGTGGTGCTACTGATCAGATCACTAAAAAGAAGGTTCGCTTCTCTCTCCTCTTCTCTTGTTTTCACTGTAGCAAACTAAGAAGTCCTCGAGTGATCACTCACCGACTTGACATAGCTAACAAGATCAGAAGCCTAAATGAAACCTTAGAGGATATCAACACTAGGAAAAATAGGTTCAATTTCAGGGAAGCACGAGCAGAATT
Source organism: Parasponia andersonii (assembly GCA_002914805.1). Taxonomy (NCBI): domain Eukaryota; kingdom Viridiplantae; phylum Streptophyta; class Magnoliopsida; order Rosales; family Cannabaceae; genus Trema; species Trema andersonii. The sequence goes on along the minus strand of JXTB01000547.1, from coordinate 232,803 downwards.
TGTTGAACCTAGGCGACCAGACACTACCTCCGTCCCGGATGTGTTTGTGGTTGGTCAAGATAACTATATAAATACTCTTATTGATCTATTAGTGCTGACTGAGAGTGACCAACAAATTAACAACGAACTCCGAATCATCGTTATTGTTGGGATGGGAGGAATTGGAAAGACTACTCTGGCAAAAAAAGTTTATAATAATAATGAGGTTAGAGCCAGTTTTAATGGCAAACCACTTTGGGTTTGTGTTTCAGACCCATTTGACATTGTCAAAATTGCCAAAGAGATCATTGAACAACTTAGTGGTCAGACCCCAACTGTTGTTGGGTCGGAAGCCTTATGGCAAAAATTTATTGAATCTATCAAGGACAAGAAGTTTTTTCTAGTCCTAGATGATGTGTGGACCACTCGCTATGAAGAGTGGGAACCACTAGAAAATGCCCTGAGGTCCGGTGCTCCTGGAAGTAAAATTATAGTAACCACACGGAAGACAGAAGTTGCTACAATGATCGGAGACACGCAGATGATTCGCATGGATAAACTGTCTGAAGAGGATTGTTTGTTGTTGTTAAGTGAAGTCGCACTGGTTGGAAAGACAAAAGAAGAGCGAGAGGATTTAGCGGAAATTTGTAAGGAATTTGCACGTAAGTGCGACGGCTTGCCTCTTGCTGCGAAGACCTTAGGAAGTCTTTTGCGTATTAAAAAGACTGAAAGGTGGTCACATATGTTACAAAGTGATATATGGGACTTGGAAAATGTCAAGGAAAAACTTTTCTATCCGTTGCTATTGAGTTACTATGATTTGCAACATTTAGAAAAAAGTTGTTTCTTGTATTGTGCCATCTTCCAAAAAGACTACCAAATTGATCGAGAAGACTTGATCCAACAATGGATGGCGCAAGGTTATTTCAAGTCGATAAATAATGTGGACGCTGAAGTAGCAGGACAAGACTGTTTTGATAATTTAGCAATGCGATCATTCTTTCAAGATTTTTTTCATAACGACGACGGGAGTGTAAAAACATGCAAGATGCATGATATAGTGCATGATTTCGCTCAATTTCTTACACTAAACGAATACTCGACGCTGTCAATAAAATTGAATGCCCAACAAAATCTGGATCTGAAAGCTCGCCATCTGAACTTATTAATGATTTCAGAAACAATCAGCATTAATCCAACTGTCTCAATTTCGAATAGTAAGAGTTTGCACTCTCTCATGCTCCGACTACACCATTTACCCATAATTGATCCCTCTAGTACAAACATAGTCCCGAATCAGTTCCTAGACTTGAAACATCTCAGGATGCTAAACTTGACTGGATACGTGATGGAACTCCCAACAAATATTGGTGATTTGATTCATTTGCGATATCTCAACTTATTTGATATTGGTGGCGAATTTGAATTGCCTCCGACAATTGGCAATTTGCTCAATCTTCAAACATTGAGACTGCTACAGTGTCGGGTTACAAGGCTACCCAAAGAGATAGGAAACCTGATCAACTTGAGGCATCTTTATGCAAGCTATAAAGGTCTACGTTGGCCAAAAGAAATTAGCAGATGCACAAGCCTTCAGACGTTGAAGAGGATACCTACTGGGTCGGACGACCAATACTTTCAGCTGCGAGATTTCAGAAACTTGAATTGTCTCCGTGATATTTACTTGACAGACTTGGGCATAACAGAGCACGTAGATGAGGCTAAGGAAGCTCAACTTCATAATAAAGCAGCTCTTATTGACTTGTCTCTCTTTTTCGTGTACGGTGATTCAGAGGGGGGTCAAACTCATACAGATGTTCTAGAAGCCTTAAAGCCGCATCCGAACCTAAAATCTTTACTCATTTCTTACTACCGCGGTCCATCCATTTCCCCGAGCTGGATGACGTCGTTGGTCAATCTAAAGAAGCTACACTTAAGAAGAAGCCACTACGAATCTTTACCTAATTTGGGGAAACTCCAAAGCCTTGAAGAGCTTGTTATAGGCCGATCGAGTAGTTTGGAAAGGTTGGGACCTGAATTTTTGGGAGTAGAAATTGTTGACGGCCAACCAAAGATGGTACCGGGTACAACATTGTTTCCGAAACTAAAAGAGATCTTCTTCGAAAGAGCAAGGTCGTTACGCGAATGGAATGGAGTGCCTGGCTGGAGCGTGGACTGTCCTCTGAAGATAATGCCTCGTCTTCAATCCCTGACTCTCAGATTTTGCTCCAGTCTAGAATCATTACCTGACTTCCTCGAGTCCACGCCATTGAAGTATTTGTCTATCTCTGGTTCTCAGGCTATGTGTGAATCTTGTAAAGAGGAGACTGGAAGGGACTGGCCCAAGATTCGTCATGTTCCGAACATTTATGTTACAATGTAGTATCCAGTTGTATCATTATATTCCGTAAACTCCATCAATCGGTAAGGTGCGTTCTTTTTATATAGCTTCTCATGAGTCTTGAGTTCAAACGTTCTTTTTCTTTGCATGGTAAAATCTAATACAAACAAGCACATGTACTCTTCAGGAACCAAGCAATGCGTGCAAGATTTGATGCAGTTTTAAGGAAAAAGAAAGCACACATGGTGGACGGCCATGAAGGTTTTTAATTCCCTGGTAATTACATTTTACGTGGACACTACTTATATATCAACTCTACCTATTTATATTCTAAACATTTTGTGTTTCGCAAGATATCAAATTGAAGGTAGTTGAAAGTCCTTGCTCTAATATTATTGTACTCCCTAATGTGTTTCCCCTTTTTTAATGTATAATTTTGAAGTTTTTCCATGAAACTCATGCCAAATGCGACCTTTACTGAAGCATATATGCAGCAACCGTTACAAAGTTTGACTATCTGATGTTACCAGCAGCCAAATAATATAATGAACCAGAAGTTGGAGAGGCACTTGCTGAGGCGTTTCGAAGGCTTGTGTTAAGAGAGAGAGATGAGGTCTTTATTTCCGCCAAGGCCGGTTTAATTTCCAATTGAGAATACTTTCATTTGCTTTGGCCGACTTTAATGATACTGAGGCTGGTAAGGATAGCCTGAAGAAGCTCCAACTAGACTATCTGGATTTGTGTCTTGGATCACTTCCATGTAGCCACAAAACATAGCGGTGCTTCCCTCCTCTTTTGTCATCGTTTTACGGCTTTCTTTGCTTTTCGAACTGCTATCCAATTTTAATGGCAACATGTATATAAATAGGAATGCTGCATCGGTATTATTGTTAATTAAGCCACATGAGTTTTGGCATGGCATGACAAATGCCACATCAATTGGTTAGGAAAATTTGTTAGCACTATTATTCATAAATTACCATCAGGGTAAGAATTATTAATTTTTATGAAGATGCTGAATTGAATGTATTAGTCACTTAAAATGGAACTAACTTGGAGTAATTTGGCTCCTCATTCTGGTTTTACTTTACATCCATGCAGGAGTTGGTACAATTGTTGGTGTTTTAATTAGATGAGGATAAATTATTGGACATAGACAGTGTACAACCATACCCATGGAAGATCTGGTTTCCATGGGTCTAGTCCGTGGCATTGGAATCAGGTGAGCCAATATTCTGAAATTATATGTGAATTCTATAAGCCATCTGGTTTACTATGTATGATATAAGAAGCAATTCATTAAGACAGCTTTTACATACACTCTTATAGATTTTAGTGTCTAGACCACGTCAAAAAGGGGAAAAAAAAAAAATCTAGCATATGTGTACATTTTCTGATTGAGGTCTAACACTAGAGACAATTTTCCGCAGCAACTACGTGTTTCTAATCAGAGATTGCTTAGCTTAGTCGAAAATTAAGCCTGCTGTGAATCAGATTGAAACTCATTCTTACTTCATTCTCTTGCGAAATTCTGTCAAAATTCATGGGATTTGTGTCACGGCCCACACTCCTCTGGAAGGTGCTGAAGCCAATACCGAAATGTTTGGTTCAGTTTTGTGTCTAGATGACCCAGTTCTCAAGGTAAGATACTCCTTTAAGAATGAACTAGTTGTCACGTTTATATTCCAATTTACATTACTTATGACTTTTGTTCCTCCTCCTTTTATCTCAGGATCTTGCGGTAAGAAGTACAACAGGAGTGTGGCGCATATTGTTCTCCTATGGGAAATTCAACGAAACACAGTTGTCATTCCAAAGAAATCAAAACTCGAGAGATCGAAAGAGAATTTCCAAGTTTTCGACTTCGAGCTTTACCAAAGAAGACATGGATATTTGATTAGAACACTGGATAAGAGGCTGCGAACCCATCAACCTGCGAAGTTTTGGGCCACAGATCTGTATTATTAAGCGTGCAGATATGGACATCTTATAAACTTGTCAGACTTTTAGATCAGTACTTCTCAAGGCTCATAACTAGTGTTGAACTTGTTATGCCTTTCAAATGCAGATTCTCGAATGTGATAACCATATATCTTGCATAGTTATTTCTGTTTTTTTTTTTTTTTAAATTTATAAACTATGTCCTTCGTTATCTTTCTTCATTCGTGTGCATAGAAAGGCTTCTCCAAATGGTGTACTTTACCATTAAATTACTTATGACACGGGAAAAAAAAATGGTTTACGTTGCCTAAAGAGCTTGAACTGATTTGGTATAACCATAATTAATTGCATATTGCATGAGGGTAACTAGAACAAATGGTACGTTATTAATCGTTGCTTCTTTGTATGTGAGGAAGCCCATCTTCCCTTTACAATCACTCCGCTCAATAGGCCTCATTTGATTCTACTGATGTGCCTTAGTCCTTGTTTAGGTTAGAGAAGATTACAAAGCCTGTCAAGTATTTAAGGAGAGCCCGTAGAGCCATAAAGAGCTTTAAATCTTTTATGTATTATTCAAGTAAAGATGAAGCTAGACTTGATCTTATAAGAATCCACTTCTTAACGTCAAAATATTTGCACAAAGTGATACATCTCCAAGATCAGTAAACAAATGGAATAATGGCAAGCCGATTTTTTTAGGGTAGTTCTCAAATTTTCGAAGGTACCATAGATGACTTTCCGCTGTAGCAAACGCTAAATTTGCCACCTGCTGAAAACAAAAAATAGACAAATAAATAAATAAAATGATGATATTAATTAATTAATAATAAAAATTTTAAAATAATTTTTTTAAAAAAACTATAACTCAGAATGTTACTATCAGAGTCTATAATTATGTAGGATTAAGATTGATCTATAATCATCATTTGATATTATTTCAATGATTAACAAAATTTATGTAAATAATATTTAAATAAAAAACTTTACTTTAATTAGTTATGATGAACTTTGTTTAATTTATTATTCATAAATTTAATAACATTACTTATATACTAAATTTAATATTGTGTTGATCTTGGCGTCTTCTTCTAATTCTTGGAATTTAATGCGTTCAATATTCTGCACTGTTCTAATTATTTTAAGTGATAATACTACTATTATTTCACATCATTCTTGGTAGGCCATGAGAGTAAATTAATTTCGTCTTCTTTCACAAAAGTTTCTAACTATTTCCACAAAATAATTATTGAAATAATTTCCGTAAGTGTATGGTGTCAAATTTTAGTAATATAAAAGAAATTAAAAATGTACATACAAGGATTGAAACTTAATTTTTACTAAATACTGTAATTAAAATAATCCTAATTTTATCTAGAAAATCGAATAATAAAAATAAAATATTAAACTAAGAAACATGAAAAAAAAAATAATACTAAGATTTGCAACAGAGAAGACAATTAATATGTAAAAACTCTAGAGGTTTAATTTTATCTAGTTGTTTACTATGATTTTCTTGCTAATTTATTAGTAATCAATCTTCTAGTTTATAAGTCAAGAATCCTAGAATATTCAACTTCCCCTCCTCAATGTCAAATTAAAATTATTTCTAATATCTGATTTTAATATTTCTATAAAAATCTAGATAATAAGAATTTATTAAATAATATGATTCTTTTTAATTGGCTTCAAATATATTATCTAATAATCATATCTAAAATTCTTTCTTATCTAAAATTCTTTCTTCCGAGTATCGAATTTTAAATACCAAATCAATTAATTGGTGATCAAACAATTAAAAACATGAAGAATAAGATAATACAAATAAAGTAAATGAAAATTTCTCAAATAATAAAATTAGCAATCAAAACATAATATCTAACACAGACTACATCATTCTTCTAAATAAAAAAAAAAAAACTAGTTCATGATAAAAATAAGAAAATAAAAAAAAAGGACATTCTTCAACATATTGAGACAAAAAAAAACTAAATTTAGAAGATAAATTTAACTTCTGTCTCCGGACTCCACCTTCTCATCTCCTCCTATAGACTCTCTCTCCCTTTCTCTAAATGTCTCCGGATGCTCTCTATTATGACGCTTCACTGCTTCTTACGCTCTTTGTTCTTCCTCTCTGCCGCTACACTCTATTCTTTCTTGTGTCTCTACTTTATCACATATTCTTGACGTGCAACCAGTTATTGCATGAAAATTATATATATATATATATATATATTTTAAAAAGTGTCACAGTCAGAAACATGTTAATTTCCGAAAGTAAATCACGTGAAGGTGCAGCTAATGTGTAACTGGGTCTCTAATTATTCCAAGACCAATAGAAATAAGATATTTAAATCAATTGGGCCATTTCTCTTTACATGAAATTGGGTCTGAGTCTTTTAGAAAATGTCACTTTTAAGCTCTCACTTCTATCACGTAACCTGCTCAAATCAATAAAATACCAAAAATTATGATAAAAACTTTTCGATAATAACAATTAAGCACAAAATTAAGTTTGATTTGGTACATAAATGTTGTATACATATGAGCATATCAGCTACGTACTAGTAAAGCCAAAAACTGAAAATAAATAAATAAATAAAGCATAATAAAGAAGTGCAATGAAGCCACTAGAAGCGTTCTAGCCAAAAAAAATAAAAATAAAAAGAAAAAAAGACAAAAAAGTCACATTAATGGCCTTCATGCATGTTTCGGTCCCAAACCAATGAATCTTAGACAATAATTAAAAAAAAGGTAAAGGATAGGTGCATGTGGGGATCAGCGCTTTTGGCAGGATTTACCTACTTTTTGAAATAATTTCTTACACGAAAAGAATATAACTCTCACCCCTGTAATGGCTATGTTTGGTATTAAGGATATGTTCGCGATACAGGAAACAAAATAAGAGAGTGGAAAAAAATAATAAAAAAATATGTAAGATAAAATAGAAACAATATTTTCTTAATAGTTATTCGGCGTATAGAAAAGAAATAAAACTGACTTATTTGAAGTTATTTTTTTTTATATAATAATTTTTAAATTGATATGTAAAGATAATTCAGGAACTTAAATTTATTTTTTAACTATTTTTTTTTTTCTTTTCTCTATAATTTGAAGAAAAAAAGAATCGTGGGCTTACCTATCATTTTTCTATCTTTTTTTTCATCTATTTTTCTTTTTCTCTCTCCCCTTTTTTTTTTTTTACTAAACAACATATTATTCTATTTTTCTCTTTCACTTTTGTTTTTGCTCTCTCATTTGCCTCTTACCAAACATAGTCTAAAAATTATAAGTTAGTGGTACCCAAAATGAAAATAAATAACGTGATAAAGTAGTGAAATGAAGTCACGTGAAGGGACTTATGCATGTTTCGTTTCCAAACCAAGGAGTCTTAGACAATATTTAGAAAAAAAGTAGAGGGAGTATGTGCATGTGGGGATCATGCCTCCGACAGAATTTACATACTTTTTGAAATAATCTCTTGCATGAAAACAACTCTTTGAAATTACCTTTTACATGAAAACAAGATAACTCTTACTCCATATCCTTAAAACCTTTATTGAAAGAAAAAAAAGAATTTTCCCTTAAAAAAAATACTTAAACTGCAACGTCCTCGTATACTAAGAAAATATGAGAACTCTCAGCTCCCTATTATTTGAAATAACCTCCTCACCAAGAAAACAACATAACTCTCAATTCCGTAAAACCATAAAAAACCTTAAAAGAAAAAAGAAAAAAGAAAAAAAAAAAGAATTTCCCCCCGAAAGAAAAAACTTGGAAATGCAATCTTCTCTTACACAGAGAAATGTCACGTTGTTGTACGTCCATGTCAGTGGTAGCCAGCTATAGCCATTTTACGTCCATGGCCCTTTTCCATACAAAATATTTTTGATTTTAAACTTCTCCTCAAATCATCAATATAAACCGTGTAAGGGACAAGCATGAGTTGCACCATCCAATATTCATCAGTATACACTCTTTTCCTCGAACCTTCTTTTGAGTTATTTCTCCTCTCCTCTCTTCTCATTTTGCTTTTTTGTTTCCCCAACCACTCCAAACCATGGCTGATACACTGGTTTCTGCACTCATAAAACAATTGTTCTGCTCCCGCAAAATCCGAATAATTTGAGATATCAAAGTGTGCACTTTTAGGATACCATAATCCTATATTCATAGTGTCATTCAAATATTTTAAAATATGTTTAACCGCACTAAGATAGGATTCTTTAGGATTAGATTGATATCTAGTACATAGACAAACACTAAACATGATATCCAGTCTACTAGCGATAAAATAAAGTAATGATCTAATCATACCTCGATATATAGTAATATCTACCATTTTACCGTTTTCATCTTTATCAAGCTTGATTGATGAGTTTATTGGTATCTTCATTGGTTTTGAATGCTCAAGATCAAACTTCTTGAGTAGCTCTTTGATGTACTTTGCTTGATTGATGAAGATTCCTTCTTTGAATTGTTTTATTTAAAGCTCAAATAAGAAGTTCAATTCTCCTATCATACTCATTTTAAATTCACTATGCATGCACTTAGAGAATTTTTCACAAAGATAAATATTAGTGGCTCCAAATATAATATCGTCAATATAGATTTGCATAATTATCATGTCCACCCATTTTTTTCTTAATAAAAAGAGTGATATTCGCTTTTCCCATTGAAAACTTATTTGAGATCAAAAAGAATTTTAATCTATCATACCAAGCTCTAGGAGTATGTTTTAGATCATATAAAGCCTTTTTTCAATTTGTAAACAAGATTCGGATACTTATGATTTTGAAAACCGGGGGATTGGGCTATATAAACTTCTTCTAAAATGTATCCATTTAAAAATACGTTCTTAATATCCATTTGGTAAAGAATAAAATTCTTATAGCATAAAAATGCTAAGAGCATTCTAATGGATTCTAATCTTTCTACAGGTGCAAAGGTTTCTTCATAATCAATACCTTCTTCTTAATTGAAACTTTGGGCTACTAACTGAATGATCACTAGGTCTTGGAACTAATTCCTATACATCACTTCTTTCAAATTGATTTAGCTCCCCTTGCATTGCTAAAATCCAAAATTCATCTTTTTCGGTGTCTTTAAAATTTTTAGGTTCAATTTGAGAAAGGAAAGCTAAGTTATTGCAAATATTTCTAAATGATGCTGTAGTTATAACATCTTTAAGGGATCACCTAGAATTTGGTCTTTAGGATGAGCATGACTAAATTTTAAATCTTGAGGAATAGTTAGAATATTACCATTGTAGCATTTTTCTTCCTTAAGACTTTTGTCTTGTTGTAGTTGGATGTCCTCTTCTTTATTTGATCTTTCTTTGATACTTAATTCATTTAAGCTTTGTTCCAAATCTACAACATCATCATCATCTATATTTCTCTCCTCATGGAGAATGTTAGACTCATCAAAAACAACATGCATAGATTCTTCTACTACCAACATTCTTTTGTTGAAAACTCTATAAGCTTTACTAGAAGTAGAATATCCAAGAAAAATACCAACATTGGATTTTGAATCAAATTTTCCCAAATTATCTTTATTATTCAAAATAAAACATTTACAGCAAAAACTTTTAAATAACCAATATTGAGTTTTCTATCTTTCCAAAGCTCATAAGGTATCTTGTTTAAGATTGGTCTTATCATAACTCTATTCACAATATACCAAGCGGTACTTACCGCTTCGACCCAGAAACATTTTGGCAAACCATTTTCATTTAGCATGCTTTGTGCCATTTCTTGTAGGATTCTATTCTTTCTTTTTATAACTCTGTTTTGTTGTGGAGTTCTAGGAGTGGAAAAATTATGATCAAAACTATTTTTATAGCAAAAGCTTCCATTTCATCATTTTCAAACTCACCACTATGATCACTTCTAATAGATGTAATGGTGTGGGCTTTTTCATTTTGCACTTTCTTATAAAAAATAATAAGTACATTTAAAACATCGTTTTTATGAGCAATAAATAAAACCCAAATTAATCTTAAATAATCATCAACTATCACAAAGGCATAATGTTTTCCACCAAGACTAGCTACTCCTGATGGTCCAAATAGATCCATGTGAAGTAGTTGCAAGAGTCTAGAAGTAATAATGACGTTTTTGGATTTGAAAGAGCTTTTAACTTGTTTTTCAAATTGGCATGTATCACACACCTTGTCTTTTTCAAAAAGTAGCTTGGTAAACCACTAACAAGGTTTTTCTTTGAAAGCTTAGAAATAATATTCATGCTAGTATGTCCAAATCTTCTATGCCAAAGCCAAGAATCATATTTTAAAGCTGAAAAACATTTATCTTGACTAAAATATTTTTCAATATCAATAGTATAAACATTGTCTTTTCTTTTCCATTCAAAAATAATTTCTTTTGAACAAGTATCCTCAATCAAACATTTGGAAGGCTAAAAAATGATTCTATAACATTTATCACAAAGTTGACTTATACTAAGCAAATTGTGTTTAAGACTATCAACAAGTAAAACATTTTTTATAATGGGTGAGGATATAGTACTTGTGTTACCTATACCAAAAATCTTGCCTTTAGCATTATTTCTAAATGTAACATGTCCTCCACTTCTTTTTGTGAATGATGGTAGCAAGGAGTAGTCTCTGGTCATGTATTTGGAGCAACCACTATCCAAGAACCAAAAGTTCTTCTTCTTTTGTACCTACAAGTAAGAATCAAACTTTGATTTTTGGTACCCATACTAATTTAGGTCCTTGAGTCTTAGTTCTAAATTCTTTTTATACCCAAGCTAGTTTTCCACCAAAATATACTTTTTCTCTTTACAAAGTATAAAAAACTAATATGTCCATCTTGATTGCAATAAGTGCAAGTGTGCTTTGTGTCACTTGTACTAGCTTTCACAAAATAGTTCTTGAGGTATTTTTATTTTATAGAAGATTTGTACCCAATACCTCCTTTGTCAAAAATACATTTTTATTCACTAAGCATCATGTCAAAGTTTTTCTTTCCATTTGTAAATTTGTGGACAATTTTAATTAAGTCAAAAATCTTGTCATTTAAGGAAGCATTTTTTTTTTGACAAAATATCACAACTACTACAAGGTTATTTTACTTCCTTTTCTTTGGTAAACTTTTCAACTATTTTTGACAAGCTAAGAATTTCCTTTTTAAGAGCATTGTTCTTTAAAATGAGTTTTTTTTATAGTTTTTGTATAAATCATTGAAATCACTTAACAAGTTTTCATATAATAAATCACAATTACTATCACTAAACTCACTACTAGTATCACTAACATCATGTAATTTACTTTTAGGTTCAAGTGAGCTTACCTCATTTTCTAGTGCCATGAAGCACATGTTGGTAATTTTTTCTTGTTCTTCTCCATTAGACTCTTCTTCTTCACTATCATCCCAAGTGGTCTTCATTGCCTACTTCTTCATTTTTCTTCTCAAAGGACATTCGTTCTTCATATATCCCGGCTTCTTGCATTCAAAGTAGGTGATGGGATCATCTTTCATTTTCTTCTCTCAGAAGTCATTGCCTTTGATTTTTTTTTTTTTTTGAAATTCTTATTTATGAAATTTAAGTACTTCTTGTATCTTTCAGTAAGTAAGGCAATGTCTTCTAGTTCACTATCCACAAATTCTTCTTCTTCCTCATTGCTTTCTTGTAAGGCGGCTTTAAGTGCGATTCATTTCTTTTTCTTTTCTTCTCCTTCATCTTCATTAGTTTCTTTCTTAAGGATCTCATGAGTCATGAGGGAACCCATAAGTACTTCAAGAGTAAGTTTGCTAAGGTCTTTTGCTTCTTGAATAGCTACCACCTTACTTCTATATGCTCGAGGGAACCTTCTAAAAATCTTACTCACCAACTCACCATTTGGAAAGATTTTTCCTAAAGCAATTAGAGAGTTAATGATGGAGGTAAATCTAGTAAACATTTGAGATATAGATTCATCTTTTTCTATTTTGAATAACTCATAGTTTCTTGTGAAAATATTAATCCTAGTTTCCTTCAAGAAATTAGTTCCTTAATATGATACTTCGAGTATATTCCAAAATTCATGAACATCCTTAGCTTTTTCAATATTATTATATACGTTCCTATCTAGACTATACGTAAGAATGTTTCCAGCGTTTTCATTTTTTATAAAAGACATTTTATCCTTTTCATCATATTCCTCAATATCTTTTTTGACTTCAACTCCATTAATAATCTGTCATTTTTAATGGACCTCTTATGACAATATACCATAAATCAAAATCTATGGATCTAAGATATGTGTTCATACGACTTCTCCAATAGTTGAAATCATTTCCATTAAAAAAAGGGTAGTTTGGAAGGTGACAAATCCTCATATTGAAAAGAAAAATTGTTTAGATTAGCCATCTAAAAAAACAGTTAAGTTTTAGAAAATTGAGTACTAGGTTCTGATACCAATTGTTGTCCCAAGAATAGCTAACCCAAAAGGGGGGTGAATTGAGTTTTTAAGACTTTTACAAACTTTTTGAATAAAGTAACAAGATTGAGCAAATAGTGAATAGAGCAAGTAAAAGTAGTAAATAAATAACCACAATATCAAAGTAAATAAATCAAAGAGATAGAGATAGAGAAATGCAAACATTATTTTTATGAGATTTTATAAACTCGACAGTTTGCCTACGTCTCCGGCTCTCAGCAACTTGCTTAGAGTTTTCCACTATCGAATCAAGATTATGAGCTTGACCGACCTCTTGTACAATCTGGAGTGACTTCTTCTTAGGCACACTCACGCATTTACGATAGTCTTGAATCTGGCTCTATTATGCCTAACCACGGATTATTTAGAATTCGGTGTCAACCTCACCTGTATTGGGTTATTTATGACTCCGGTGCTAACCTCACCTCTCAATAGTATTTTTATGAAAATACAAGTGAATACTCACTCAAAGAATCACCTCTCAAAGAAATAATACAAGATAAGCTTAGGTGATTTGAAAACAATGTACAAATGATGCTTTAGGAATGACTCAAATAGATTTGAAAGTTATAGTTGAGTAAAAGAGAGTTTTTGCACTTAGAAACTAATTGGGTATCAATATAGGTTCGTATTCTCTATTTCTAAGTCTTCAAATTTGTCTCTATTTAAAGGCATCTTCAAAAACTAGCTGTTTTCGACTGTTGGTATCTTGTTGCCAAAATTTTGGTCGACTAGAAATAATTTTGGTCGACCAAAAAACTAGCCGTTGGAGTTCGATACGCTAGTTCAGCTCCAACGACCATTTTTGGCCTTTAGTTTGGTCGACCAAAATTAATCAGAAACAATTTTTTTTTTTGTTTCTTTGAACTAATTTAGTCGTTCTTAAAACTTCCTTTTTCAAAACATTTTTAACATTAAGAAAATGTACTTTTGAGAATATTGGGATTAGATTAGAAATTATATTTATTTTCAAACAATCAATGGATTTAAAATTTAGCTAATTTTTTGAAGATTTGTTTGAAAAATCATTTGAAAGATTTTTGAGCCATATCAAAGAGAATATTTTATCCAATGCAATAAATCAAGTACAAGACTAGAAAATAAATTTTAACCTATTTAGACTTGGTCTTGAATATTTATTCTTTATATCTATCTTCAACCTTCGAAATTTTTCAATGATGCGCTATTCTTGAGGACTTCATTTCTTGAGTTTTATCAATTTCTTTTTCAACTTCATAATTACAAACTCAAACCAGTTATTAGTAACTAAATCGCATGTTTGTTATTATCAAAATAAGATAAGATTGAAAGCTATATAAGTCAAGTCACATGAAGGGACTTAATGCATGTTTCGTTTCTAAACCAATGAATCTTAGACAATATTTTGAAAAAAAGGAGAGGGAGTATGTGCATGTGGGGATCATGCTTGCGACAGAATTTACATACTCTTTGAAATAATCTCTTGCATGAAGACAACTCTTTGAAATAACCTTTTACATGAAAACAAGATAACTCCTACTCCATGTCCTTAAAACCTTAATTGAAAGAAAAAAAAAAATTTCCCTTTAAAAAAAAATACTTAAACTGCAACGTCCTCGTATACTAAGAAAATATGAGAACTCTCAACTCCCTGTTATTTGAAATAACCTCCTCACCAAGAAAACAAAATAACTCTCAATTCCATTAAACCTTAAAAAACCTTAAAAGAAAAAAGAAAAAAGAAAAAAAAAAGAATTTCCCCCCAAAAGAAAAAACTTGGAAATGCAATCTTCTCTTACACAGAGAAATGTCACGTTGTTGTACGTCCATGTCAGTGGTAGCCAGCTATAGCCATTTTACGTCCATGGCCCTTTTCCATACAAAATATTTTTGATTTTAAACTTCTCCTCAAATTATCAATATAAACCGTGTAAGGGATAAGCATGAGTTGCACCATCCAATATTCATCAGTATACACTCTTTTCCTCGAACCTTCTTTTGAGTTATTTCTCCTCTCCTCTCTTCTCATTTTGCATTTTTGTTTCCCCAACCACTCCAAACCATGGCTGATACACTGGTTTCTGCACTCATAAAACAATTGTTTTCGATCGTCCGTGAACAAGTCGAAAAAAAGGTGGAACTTGTTACTGGGGTTGACCGTGAAGTTAAGAACCTCGAAAAGAATTTGGGAGCCATCAGGACTGTGCTCATGGATGCTGAAATGAGACAGCTGAGGGAAGATGATGTGAGATTCTGGTTAGAGGAGCTGAAAGATGTGTCTTACGACATGGATTCGGTGCTAGACGAGTGGAACACGGCCATTCTCAAATCAGTACCACTCCAAGGAGGAGCTGAAAGTGGTACTACTAATACTAGTACTGCTGATGATCAGATTACTAAATGGAAGGTTTGTTTTTCTTTCCTCTTCCCCTGTTTTCAGTGTAGCGAACTAAGTCCTCAAGAGATCACTCACCGACTCGATATAGCTAACGAGATCAAAAGCCTAAATGAAAATTTAGAAGAGATCAACACTAGAAAAGATAGGTTCAATTTTACGATAATAGGAGATTATGTTGAACCTAGGCGACCAGGAAGTACTACCTCCATCTTGGATGTAGCTGTGGTTTATGGTCAAGATGAAAATAAGAAACTCCTTATTGATTTGTTAGTGTTGAGTGGGAGTAACCCAACAACTAACAAGGAACTCCGAATCATCCCGATTTTGGGGATGGGAGGGATTGGAAAGACGACTTTGGCTAGAAATGTTTATAATGATGATCAGGTTAAGGCTCATTTTGAGGGTCAAAAAAGAATTTGGGTTTGTGTTTCAGACCAATTTTCTTTTCTCAAAATTGCCAAAGAAATTACCGAACAACTGATCGGTGATGGTGAGAACCTAACTAACCTAGGGCCAGAAGCATTAACGCAAAAATTTCTTGATTCTATTAAGGACAAGAAGTTTCTTCTAGTTCTTGACGATGTATGGACCATTCCAAATAAGGAGTGGGATCCACTACTCCAGGCTCTGACCAGGCTTGGTGCTGTTGGAAGTAGGGTGGTTGTAACAACACGAAAAGAAGATGTTGTTAGGATGGTTGGAAGTACACACGTGATCCGTATGGAGAAACTATCTGAACAAGATTGTCGGTCACTATTACGTGAAATAGCTTTTTTTGGGAAGACAAACGAAGAACGAGAAGATTTTGAACAACTTAGTGGGGCAATCGCGGATAAGTGTGATGGATTGCCTCTCGCCGCAAAGACCCTAGGAAGTCTCATGCGTTTAAACGATACTGAAGATTGGCCAAGGATTTTACAAAGTGACATATGGAGCTTTGACGAGGTGAAGTTGGATCTTTTCCAACCATTGCTATTGAGTTATTACGATCTCCCTCGTACTGAAAAGAATTGTTTCTCTTATTGTGCCATCTTTCCAAAAGATTATGAGATGGATCGGGAGGACTTGATACAACAATGGACTGCGCAAGGTTATTTTCGGATGCATAGTAATGAGGAGGCGGAAGTAATAGGTCAAAAATGTTTCAAGAATTTAGCAATGCGATCATTTTTTCAAGATTTTTCTTATAATGATGACAAGAGCGTTAAAACATGCAAGATGCATGATGTAGTGCATGATTTCGCTCAATTTCTCACGCTTAATGAATTCTCAACGGTCTCATTAATATTGAATGCCCAACAAAATGTGAATCTGAAAGCTCGCCATATCAACTTATTGATCATTTCAGAGACAATCAACATTCCGACGTTCTCAATTTCGAATAGTAAGAGTTTGCACTCTCTCATGCTCCAACATGATTTATCCATTGATTACTCTAGTAGAAGGATAGACCCGAATCGATTTTTAGACTTGAAACGTCTCAGGATTTTAAGTTTGAGCGGATACTTAATGGAACTTCCGACAAATATTGGTGATTTGATACACTTGAGATATCTCAACTTATTTGGTATTGATCGTGAATTCAAATTGCCTCCTGCAGTCGGTGACTTGCTCAATCTTCAAACATTGAGACTTCTCCAATGTCGGGTTACAGAGTTACCTGAAGAGGTAGGAAATCTGGTCAACTTGAGGCATCTTTATGCAGACTATGGAGGTCTAAGGTGGCCAAAAAGTATCGGTCAATGTATAAGCCTTCGGACGTTGCAGAGGATACCTATTAGGTTGGAAAGCCAATACTTTCAGCTACGACATTTCGGAAACTTGAATCGTCTCCGTTCTATTTACTTGAAAGATTTGGGCACAGAAGAGCACGTGGAAGAGGCTAAGGAAGCTCAACTTCATAATAAAACAGATCTTGAAGATTTGTCTCTCTTTTTCTTGGACAATGATTCAAGAGCGGAAACACATACCAATGTTCTTGAAGCCTTAAAACCGCATCCGAACCTGAAATCTTTGCTCATTTCCTACTACTGTGGTCCATCCATTTCCCCGAGTTGGATGCTGTCGTTGGTCAATCTGAAAAAGCTACACTTAAGAAGAAGCCATAACTATGAAACATTGCCTCCTTTGGGGAAACTTCGAAGCCTCGAACAACTTTTTATAGGTCGATCGAGGGGTTTGAAGAGGTTGGGACACGAATTTTTAGGGGTAGAAATAGTTAACGGCCAACCAGAGATGGCATCAGACACATTGTTTCCGAAACTGAAGGAGATCTTCTTCGAAAGAGCGGGGTCATTACGAGAATGGGATGGAGTACCTGGCTGGAGCGTGAACTGTCCTCTGAAGATAATGCCTCGTCTTCAATCCCTGACTCTCAGATTTTGCTCCAGTCTAGAATCATTACCTGACTTCCTCGAGTCCACGCCATTGAAGTATTTGTCTATCTCTGGTTCTCAGGCTATGTGTGAATCTTGTAAAGAGGAGACTGGAAGGGACTGGCCCAAGATTCGTCATGTTCCGAACATTTATGTTACAATGTAGTATCCAGTTGAATCATTATATTCCGTAAACTCCATCAATCGGTAAGGTGCGTTCTTTTTATATAGCTTCTCATGAGTCTTGAGTTCAAACGTTCTTTTTCTTTGCATGGTAAAATCTAATACAAACAAGCACATGTACTCTTCAGGTTCCAAGCAGAGCGTGCAAGATTTGATGCAGTTTTAAGGAGGAGGAGATAAAAACTACTGGTGGAAGGTAGTTGAAAGTCCATGCTCTTTATATTATTGTATTCCAGAATCTAAACTACATTCCTAATTCAAGGTGCTGGACAACAACAGCAGAACCGATTTCTATGAGTGCACTAGTTCTTAAAACTTGTTCTTTTGCAAATTAAACAGCTTAGTTACCCAGTCGACAGCGCTCATCAGAAGTGTGCACATTTTTTTGGCCTCTTTTTATGTATAATTTTGAAGTTGTCCATGAAACTCATACCAAATGTGACCATGTGTAAGTTGTTACAATGTTTGACTATCTGATATTGCTTGCAGCAGACTACAGTAATGAACCACAAGTTTGGGAGGCACCTGCTGAGGCATTTTGGACAGGGCTTGTTAAGAGAGAAGAGCATTTCATTACCACAAAGTCCGGTCTAATTTTGCAATTGAGAGTGTTTTCATTGTTTTTAGCAGACTATAATGCATGTTCTGTAATGTCCAGTCTATGAAACTTTTTCTTTTCGTGTCTATCCTAATTGCAGCTTTGGAATTCAGACGACGGACATGTCATCGAGGCCTGTAAGGATTGCCTGAACAAGCTTCACCTAGATTATCTGGCGTTGTAACTGTTCACTTCCCTGTAGCCACCTTGCGTACCGGTGCTTCCCTCCTCTTGTGTCATCGTATTACGGCTTTCTTTGCTTTTTAAACTGCTACGCAATTGTAATGGCAACGTGTTATATATGAACGCTGCATCAGTATCATTGTTAAGCCACATGAGTTTTGGCATTGCATGACAAATACCACCTCATCTGGTTAGGAAAATTATTAGCATTATTATCATAAATTATTATCAATGAAAGTGCAAATTTTGATGAAGTCTTTACATCTGAAGCGAAATTTGGTGTGGCAACAATTTTGGATTGAATGTATTAGTCATTGAAAATGGAACTTGGAGTAATTTGCTCCACTCGTATGTATGTCTGTTCTTGTTATATTTTATCATCCCTCATGCTGGTTTACTTTACATAAATGCAGGAGTGGGTACAACTTCTAATGTTTTAGATGAGGATAGAGTGTTGGATATAAACACAACCGTATCTTTGGAAACTACCTGGCACGCAATGGAAGATTTGGCTTCCATGGGTCTAGTCCGTGGCATTGGAATCATATCAGCAAATATTCTGAAATTTTATGTGAATTCTATAAGCTGTCTGAATTACCATGTACGATATAAGAAGCAACACATTTGAGACAGCTTTTACATCCACTCTTATAGATTTTAGTGTCTAGACTTTCATATGTACATAAAGAAAACTCTAGCGTATATGTACATCTTCTGATTGTGGTCTAATACAAGAAAAATTGTTTGCGACAACTACTACATGTTTATAACCAGAGATTGCTTAGCTTAGCCTGCTTCAAATCAGATTGAAACTCATCCTTACTTCCTACGCAATTCTCTTGTGAATTCCGGCAGGTGCTGAAGCCAATACCGAAATGTTTGGTTCAGTTTCGTGTCCAGATGATCCAGTTTTCAAGGTAAGATAATCGTTTAAGAATGAACTAGTTGTCACGTTTTATTTTCCAATTTACACTACTTACGACTTTTGTTCCCCCTTTATCTTAGGATAGGCCCAGCAATTCAGGCCGGCCCGCAACTAGATAGAGTGGCCTACGGACTAGCTCAGCCGGACCTGACTTATTAGTTTTAGGGTCTAGGCTGAGCCCAAGGGCAGGGTTAGACTGAGCTGAGCTTGAGATTCGCGGCCTACTAAGGGCAAACTCGGTTCGGTCATGCGGGCTGCCAAGCTTGCCCTTTCTTTTTTTTTTTTTTTCTTTTCTTTTGGCTCAGAATCGTCTGAACCCTTATTCTTTTTTTTAATTGTTTTGTCTAGGCCTTTTAATTATTATGTTACCATTGGTCCAACGGTAGTATTACAGTTGGGTCTTAATTATTTACTTTTTTATTTTAAAGTTTAAACTATTTTGAAAAAAAATATTTTCTTACACTATAAATATCCTACACTCTCTACTCTCTTTCACACTTACAATTTTCAAAATTTCTCTTATTCTTTCATTCTTTCTCTCTAAATCTCTAATTATATTCTCAATTTTATATTTTTCTCTCTTATCTAATTACTATTTACTAATTATTAGTAATTATATTTTATAGTCTCCAAACACTCTACAACTCATAAAGTATAATTCAAGGTACGATTTAATTTATTTATCACACTTATCTTTTTAATTTCTTTAATTTGTAGTATATTTAGTTGTTTACTATTATTACTAGTATAGTAGTTTGTTGTTTGTAGTTACTAATTAGCAACTTAGTAGTTCTACAATACTTTGTTTTTAATTTCAATTCAATTGTAATTGTTTACAATTAAGATACTAGTTCATTATTTTGTAATTTGTAGAAAATTTTTTAGAATATTATATTTTAAATTTCAACTAATTTGTAATATATAGTTTACAATTAAGTTAGTAGTAGAAAATTTATTATATATTTTTTTAATTAATTTGTAATTTATAGTTGTTTATAATTAAGTTAGTAGAAACTAAAAAGTTTATTAGAATATTGTATTTTTAATTTCAATTTATTTGTAATTTGTGGTAGTTTACAATTAAGTTAGTAGAATGTTTATTAGAATATTTTTAATTTCAATTAATTTGTAATTTATAGTTGTTTACATTTAAATTCGTAGAAACTAGAAAATTTATTAAAATATTATACTTTTAATTTCAATTAATTTGTAATTTGTAGTAGTTTATAATTAAGTTGGTAGAAAGTTTATTAGAATATTGTATTTTTAATTTCGATTTATTTGTAGATGTTTATAATTTTAATATCCATATTTTTAATATAGAATATGGATATATCAAAAAAGATCCCTATTGAATTGGAAATAGATGATGACCAAAT
This sequence comes from Parasponia andersonii, assembly GCA_002914805.1. Taxonomy (NCBI): domain Eukaryota; kingdom Viridiplantae; phylum Streptophyta; class Magnoliopsida; order Rosales; family Cannabaceae; genus Trema; species Trema andersonii. The sequence goes on along the minus strand of JXTB01000547.1, from coordinate 212,079 downwards.
GAACATAGCTGAAGAGGCTGACCAAGTCTTCGAAATACAAACTAATCTAAATGCTAGTAGAAGTTGTTCACAATTTCAAGATAGTTATTCGTCGAGTGCAAGCACGACCTCCAAATGTGCAAGGACAACTTCCAATGTTTGAGACCATTTCGATCCTGAATTTAAAGATAAGACTAGTGGTAAGAAAATAAAAATGAAAAGATATAAACATTGTAAGAAATTATCAACTGCTAAATCATCTAGCGGGATCACTCATTTGAATAAACATAGTGATTCATGTGTCAAAAAACACAAAATAGACAAGGAGCCTACTCAATCAACACTTCAATTCAATAAGAATGGTTCAGTAAGTTCTTTGAACTATGATCCTTTAGTAGTTAGGGAGTTTCTAGCACGTTTAATTACTATAAAAGATTTACTACTAGGATTTTGTGATTATAATAGCTATGAAGATCATATTAGAAGATTTTATGATCCAAACTTTAAAAGAGTTTCTAGAAATACCACTAAGAGTGATTTGATTAAAGTTTATAAGAATATGCGTAAAGAATTAATATTTGAATTAACTTTATTAAACTTTTATATTGCATTGACATCTGATATTTGGAGTGCTAATTTCAAACAAGACTATTTAAGTGTAATTGCACATTATTTAGATTCAAGATGGATAATGCAAAAAAGAATAATTGGTTTTCGAGTTGTTGATAATAAGTATACTGCTGAAATTATTAGAGATAGAATTTGAAATATTGTTGAAGAATATGGTATAGCGAACCGCATTATCTCTATCACTTTAGATAGTGCTACCACAAACACAAAGGCCATAAAATTACTTAGCAATTTGGTAAGTTCATACATCAGAGAATTCTTACTGCATCAATGTTGTACGTGTCATATCATCAACCTTATCGTCAAATCAGGTATGGATGTTATAAGTATATATATTGAAAATATTTGATATGCTATTGCTTATATTTATACTTCTAATCCATACATTGCTGAATTTAAAAGATATTGCATAGCTCAAAGATTAAAACCAAGAAAATTCTAAGTTGGCATACTTGTAAGGTGGAATTCCACTTATTTAATATTGAAAAATGCATTAATATATAAAATTCCAATTACTATGTTTTACAATTCGAAAATAGGTTCATTAGTATTGAAATATGAAGATTGGTTTATTTGTAAAAAATTTGTACACTTTTTAGATATTTTTTATGAAGTTACGATTGCATTATCTGGTATTTATTATTCTACTTCTCCAATTATTTTACGTCATATCTTTTTTATTATTGAAATATTTTGTAAGGAAAGAAGCGACCCTATATTTGAACCAATTGTAACACGTATGCAAGAGTATTTTTGAAATATTGGTTTCTAATTCCTTTATTATATTTATTTGCTTTTGTTTTAGATTCTAGAGATAAATTAAATGATCTTTCTAATTTAATTAGCTATATTTTTTACATGTTTTGAGATAAATTAAATTCTGAATATACAAATGCTCATAACAAGTTTTTTGAAGTGTATAATATATATAAGGCTAAGTTTGGCTATAGTCAACAATGACACACTCTACAACTAATTGAAGAACAATCAAAGAATAAGTCTTTTTGGAGCATGATAGGTTCTTGTTCTTTATGGCCTAGTCGTGACTCATCATCAACATCATCAAGTTCAAGTCAACCACTACTACCAATGAATCCATAATAATCCTCCAAAATTAACCAGTATATTGAGCTAAACTCTGACATCGACTTCAATGATAAGAACTTCAAAGTTTTGGATTGGTGGCAAAAGTGTCAACCAAGATTTCTAGTGCTTTCATAATTAGTATGTGGCATTTTAATAATTCCGGTGTTTACGATTTCTTCAGAATCTGCTTTTAGTATGACTAACATGATAGTAGATGAGCAGAGGACTTCGTTGACTCCTGAAATGGTTGAAGTGCTAGCATATGTTAAAGATTGGGAAAAAATAACAAAATAAAATCTAGACACTATTCGTATTTGTAACGAAGAATTGGTCAAAATTTTCAATAATTTGTGCATAAACGATGATGATAAGTCATAATCTCATAATTAATGATATACTAGTTTTTTCAAGTAATAATTTGAATTGTAATAAATGATCATCAATAAAATCAAATCTCAATATTTCAAATTTATTTGATTCTTTATTTTTTTTTTAACATTATTATTATAATTATAAATAATTTTCTTAATAGTTTTGTTTTAAATTTTTTTTTAATCAACTATTCAATTTCAACTTATATGATATATCCTATTTAATTATTATTAATTTTTTAACAACAGAAAAATATAACATATTTAGTTTATATTATCAATCTTCTAAAATAAAAATTCAATTAAAAAGTTTAAACTTAACATGTTTAAAATAAATTTGTAAAAAAAAAATCAAATAATAGTGAAAGGAGAAAAAAACAAGCTGAGAACGGGCCAGCCAGGCCCGATCTTGGCTCGTTAAAAAGCCCGACAAATCGGGCCTGGGCCGAGCCTTATTTTTTTTTTTACCGGCCAGCTCGGCCCGACTCACTTGCCCCCTCAAGCCCGTCATGCCTGATCTGCCCATTTTGCCACCTCTATCTTAGGATATCGGAAAGAAATACAACAAGAGTGGCGCAGATTGTTCTCCAATGTGAAATCGACGAAATACAGTTGTCATTCCAATTAAATCAAAGCTCGAGAGATTGAAAGAGAATTTCCAAGTTTTCGACTTCGACCTTTACCTAAGAGGACATGGATTTGATTAAATCAGTGGATAAGAAACTGCAAACCAACCAACCTGCAAGTTTTGGGGCATAGATCTATATGCATAAGCATGATTTAGGGAAAGGCCGTAGCGCTTTAAATCTTTTATGTATTATTCAAGTAAAGATGAAGCTATACTTGATCTTCCAAGAATCCATTTTTCAACCTAAAACTATTTGCACAAAGTTATACATCTCCATGATCAGTAAACAAATGGAATAATGGCAAGCCGATTTCTGGGGTAGTTCTCAAATTTTCGAAGGTACCATCTATGAGTTTCTGCTGCAGCAAACGCTAAATTTGCCACCTGCAGAAAACAAAAAAAATAGAAAGATAAATAAATAAAATAATAATATTATTAATTAATTAATTAAGACAAAAAATTTGAAAAAAAAAATCCCAGCATTGTTAACCTTCAACAAGTATAAAACAAACTGTGCACCAAGAGAAAGCATAATGCAGAAAAATTTCGACTGTTCTGTGTGAATATGGTTTTGCAAGAGTTCCTTTATCAGTTCATAAATACGCGTTTAACTCAGCAAATAACTATACGTACCACAAATACAAACAGTAACCAGACTGTAACGTCCCTTGCTCCACTGGCAACCAAAACACCAGAGTATAAAACCTTCATCATATCAGGAAAACAGGTAAGAACATGAAAATGAAAAAACAAAGTGAAGAACTCAAGGAAATAGGAAATCTTCAAAGAGACAGAGAAATTACAATCTCAGCTAGATAATGAGGAGATGAAACAAATTTGAACCAATCACCATGAGGGATTACATATTCATCAACTTGTTCTCTGCTTTCTCGGAGTGAGCCCTGAAGACAAATTTTGTCATATGAGCAGAGAATTGGGTCGTACAGAAAATCAAAGCTTAGTCTACAGAAAGCATGCAACAATGTGCATTATAAATTGTGTCAAATAACAAAGATGAAAGCAAAATTTGCATGTAAGTGAAAATTTTGATATTTTGAGTAGTGAGACATACGAGAATAGCATGACAATGATGCTGATGTATCCAACCCCAGAAAAATATTGCTGCACCAATCCACTGTAGCCAACCAAGCTTCACAAGAGGAATCACAAATTCCCACCAGTCAATTTCCATGGCTGGCATGCGGCTCTTTCCTTTAACAATGAATTCAGCAACTCCATTCAACACAAATTTATAAACTTCCGGAATGCAGTTGCAGCAAAGTGACAGTGGAGCCGCTGTATAGAAACTAGCTAAGAAAATAACAAAAGTTAATAGAACGTCTCCTAAAATGTACACCAATAACAAAAAGTAAAGCATAATAGGCAACTATATGTTGAGGATGTGGTTTCTTAGAGAGCAACTATATGTTGCATACAGTTTCTGACCCTTTCACCTACCAAGGAATGATTTTGATACCTACAGAACCATATTTGGTGCTCAAATAGAAGAGGCCACATACAACTTTATGCTTTTGGCTTTAACAAAGCAATACACAATTCCATATATATGTCTTATAAGGGTGTGTAAAATCCACACGACAATAACACTATTTTAAGGAAAAAAGAAACCATGGCAAAAAAATTAATACTATAATAGAATTTCAGAAAACTCACAAGAGGCCAGTCAGATAGCCCAAAACGTGCATCCGAGCTGAGGGACTATAATTGAACACATATATTGTCTCATAAAGGCGTCTCAAGACATGAACTTCCATCAACAAAAGCAGAAACACAGATCTCCACACACTATATCTGTACTCCACTGGAGTTGAATGACTTTTTAGCCATGAAAAGATGTGTGATCCACCTGCTAATTGATTGGCAATTGTAGAGTAATGAAATGGCTTTGAAACCATTGGCACTGTTCTGTATGCATATATCCAAGTTGCAGCGAGCAAAAATGTTGTCCACACCACAGCCAGCACATAGAAATGGCCAAAGAACTTTTGAGGAAGTGTGAATTTCTTCATATGAACAAGAGAGCAAAATCAGTGAAATTTGACACCAAGTATTAAAAAAGTAAATACGTGGATGAAGAAACAATCCACTATCATAAAGAATAAGATATTGATTGCCAAAGAACTCAGAAAAATTATTAATTATTGTATCTTAATGAACTAGAGAAGGCTATCAACATGTAAACTACGGACAAATAGTTCAAGCACAACATAGAATTGAGGAAGGGTGAATTTTCAACATGTAAACTTTGGGGTGAATTTTCATCATATGCACAAAAGAACAATACGTCATGAAATTAAAAAATAAAAATTAAAAGAAAAAGGTAAATACATCAAAGAAAGAACAATCAAATAGCTAACGAAGAGAATTTTGACTAATATAGAACTCCAAAACTTCTATAGTATCGAATCTTAATGCACAAAAGAAAGCAAATAACATAGATTCTCTATGCAGGTAAGAAATTAGCATAGACTCTCTATGCAGGTAAGAAAATATTCCAAAGCTTCATAAATATCCACAACAAAGTAAGTACTCTATTTTATTATTTTCCCCTAATCAAAGATTAAATCAGAAAACACAGTTCAGCAAAATTTCCTTTCTCCCTATTTTCTCACACAACAAATACAATATAAGCAAAATAAATACTAAATACAATAATGATATAATTAAAAAAAAAAGGACAAGATTCTCTTACTTTCGATGAAGATTGCATGATCTTCCCTCTCTTAGCGAAACCCAATAGAAGTCCATGAAAGGACGAAAGTCTTGAACAGGGTATTGTAGCAACGAGTATAGGCAACGTTCCGGCAATCCAAGCCGCTCTGAGCAACGAAATGAGCCACAATTCCATTTTTCGCTGGTACCTCGATGAGAAAAGAGCACAAACAAGTTAAAAGCTTCAAGTTTCAGGGGGAAGGAGATCAATTCCTGAGGTGGGTACTGAAGAAAACCGCCATTGTTGCGTTAGAGAAGGCCCATAAAAAATAAAAACCCACCTAGCTTATTGTGGAATTTAATGGAATCACGAGGTGTATGACTTGTCTAGGAGCGAGAGATACCAGGCGTGCGTTGTTGAGATTCGATAGTGTGAGAGATTGCCCCCATGGCCAGACACAAACTCAAAGCTTTACGTCTTTGTTTCACTTTCCTTGGCTGCCTTGTTTTGCTCTTACTCTCGGTATCTGTATGGCTTTCGTATTTTGGACCTGTTGAGTTGCTTCTTTAACTTGTTTTCAGAACCGGGATTGTAATTATAGAGCAATTCATAATGTAATTGTAAACGTTAAGATTTACGGTTAAATTTAGAAAGTTACTTGCCCACCTGCAATTCTGCAGTCAGGAAAAATTAGGTTAATTTTATTAAGTTGTGTCCAGGACTAATAACTCGTGTCTATGGTCGTGTTGGTGCCGCGTTGATATATATGTATATAAGTAAATTATCAATTCAAATATGATCGGATTAATTAACGTATAAGAAATTATAACACAGACACGACTCAAATTTGTGTACTCTTTTTATTAAACAGGTTCTCTTATAGTGTATAAGGTGATTATGCATCGAGTACAATATAGAAAATGGGTCATTGTCTAGAGAACTTTGGTATGAGATAATTCATATCATTTTTCTGTCAGCGTCAATAACAGTCTATAAGAGATTAGATATTTTTCTTTCTAATTTTATGAATACGATCCTATTGTTTTGGTTGTATTATGTGTTTGTGTGTTATTAGGTTTCTATTTTTTTGGAAATATATGTTGTGACTTCACATGTTATAATAATAATCAATAGTTGCAGTATGTGATTATAATTATTTATTAAGATCTACGTGAGACTCAATTTATTAACTATAATTAATCAATAAAAATAAACATCATACGATATATGCTACCATATATACCTTATAATATTACTTATTCATGTACTTACGTAATAAAGCATTTTCCCTATACATGTCCTATGTTGCGTGTACATGATCATTTGGCAAAAATTAACATCTCGAAAAGCTATCACCTTTCTCCAATGGCTTCTATATGAACTCTTTGTTGATAGACATTCCAGTTCAGAGGGTGAAATTAGAATTTCAAGTGAGAAATATAAGAACTATGGACTGATGTGGTTAGCCAAGGTCAGTGCAAGGTTAACCAACCTTACAGATCTATGTGAGACTCTCAAATGACAATAAGTGAAAATTTGGTTTTGTTGTGTGACAAATAGGAACAAGTGGTTGTGACATAGAAATCTCCACACAACCAAGTGACTATTGCACAACCCAAACCTAACGGGCAAGAAAAATATATGCCCAAATCCACCCAAATCAAGAAACTGTCTGGATCTGTACTTAGGTATTAAGGAAATAATGTTAGAAATAGGGGTGGGCTGATGGCAGAAAGGAGACAAGTGGAAATAAGTAGCTCTTACCACCATCAAAGTCACCTATGAAGCAACACTCAATCACAAAATCAAAACAATCAGATCACCCTCACCACTTAAATTCATTGTCATTTTTCGAGTCCACTTGAGGCTTAGGATTTCCCCTCAGTCCATGTAAAATCATAAATTTTGTAAGGGTAATTACGTAATTTTAATTCAAAGGTAATTCGATAATTTTATATTTTCGGATTAATTAGATAAAAATCTAAAAATATCTCAACTTAAAACATTGGTATTGAACCTAGACAAAATAAAATTTAGGTACATTTAGGGCAAAAATGAAAAAGAAATTATCAACTGGGGACAAAAATATAATTAAGGAGGGATTAAAATGAAAGAATCTTTTTAAAATTTGTGACCAAAGTGAAATTTTAGAAACTTTTTTTGGTCCAATTAGACAGTGACACGTGTCCCACTACCAACAGTTTCTGAAAATTGCATAAAGACCCCCCATTTTTTTCTTTGTTCTCCACAAAGGTCCCTCAAAACCACTCTCTGCTACTATTCATTTGCACCTCCTCCAGCCACTAAGCAGCCCGACACACCTATCCTTGTTCCTCCCCGTCCTCGACGATTCAAAGCTCGCAACCGCCACCCTGTTTCGACAGCGGCAGCCCGAGAAATAGCCATTCGAATCCATCACTTACCAATCGGAAAATTGGCCACTGTTTCTCTGTCCAATATTCAATCAGCTCAACTTCGATGTCGTTCAGCTCATCTCAATGTCAGCTTTCATTTCCAACCATCCAAAAATTCTAGTTTGGCTCTAGTGAGAAGTTGGTTACTGTAGTATTTTTATAATATTCAATTTTTGTGGTATTTTTCTAAATATTTCGAAATTGAGTTATTTTCTAGAAAAAATTATACCACGTGAAAGATGATATTGAAACATGAAATCTTATAATTTTGTAATGTTGAAACGGTAATTAAAAGGTCGTTAATTATTGATATGAAAAAGTGGCATTTTTCTAATTATTTTCAAAATGTGGTATTTTATAATTTTTCGGATTTTTGAGCTCATTTAATGCTCTGGACCTCAAAACCGAATTCTGACTTCAAATTTAGACTCAGTGAGATCAGAACATGAATTTTGATATAAGATATCACTATTTTCTAAAGTGGCACAAAAATCGAGAAAATAGCTCGTGAATTGTACTATTTTGCGTGCCACGGGCCAGTTCCGTACTAGAACCTGTTTTCAACAAACTTTATATCTAATCCAATGTTTTTGGGTGTTCTAAATTCAGTGACAACCCCGTTTTTTAGTTTTGGGCTTTTTTGGAATTTCTTTTTTTCAAGAAAACATGTTAGAATCCAGAAACGACCATTTGAACAACTAGCTGATTAACAAAGGACTTTTCTAGCGTCGTCAACTCAGCATAATTACTATTTCGAGGTAGGGGATTCAATTTCCTTATTTTTCTATTATTTTTCATTAAAATTGGAATTTTTTCTAAAAAATAAAATTTTGTGATTTTATTAAATTAAATTATTTAAATAATTATTTTAATGAATTGTGAACTTGTGAAATATTGTAGGCCGCTCTGGATATTTTATGTATGATTTTGTACTAGTTTTGATCTTAGGATTTGGTTAAATCTTAGGAATAGTGTTTTTGGATTATTAGTACAAAATAGATTTATATTTAAAAATCAGACTATGTCTAGAATGTTAAACTACTGCATGGTTTGTTGAGACTCCACATATTACACATTTCATATGATCTTGCATGAGAGTCATCTTAGACGTCACCGTGTTATAGCAGGCGGATTAGTACACCCGCCTTCGGTGAGAGCCCGTAAACCCGCGCACGGTTTGTTTTCTGACTATATCCACTTGGTAAGTGTAGGCATTTGGTGCCCTTCCGACTCGATAGGATTAGACACATGAGTGTCCCTCCGGTTTTTAGAGATAGATGTCAGGCAGGGAGCACTCAGTACATATAGTATGAGTTGCTCTAGTCGTGATGAGATGGTGAGGGCTCATTTGAGGTATTGATTTATGTGATGTGCAGTTATATTTGTTTTATTATGATTTTCTATGTGTTTTGACCTGGACATCTGGTTTTGGTTTTAGCATAGTTTTCTATATATGTTTTAAAAACTTAATATTTATAAAAATACTTTCTAGTATAACTAACCATGCAGGTGTTTTGAAAATTATAAAAGAACTTTCCCAAAAAGCGAAATGGGATAACTTACTGGGTATTTTATGCTCACCTTCTACTTTCCCCACAGGTAATATCCAATGTAACATTGACAATCATCAAGCGGATTAAGGAGTTATCTTTTACTCGTAGTTCATGACTTAGTAATGCTTGGGGTGCGGATTTAAGAATTGTATTGAAGACTTGTTAAATAAATGGATTATGCTACTTGATTATGTTTGTAAAATATATATGCTACATTAGTTTGATATTGAGGTGTGAATGGTGATGCTCGATTAATTATTTGAATTTAGTTCTTCTAAATTATTCTATTTATATTTATTGGTGACTATGAACTGTGAGGTAGGCTTACTTATTGGAATTCCAAATGTTTTTATTTATTATACTGTTAAAAAAAATTCAAAACTCTTTACAACTTTTTCTTTATAAATTAAGGAATTTCTAATTCTAGCAAAATTTCCTTTCCGCAACTGTCCCGGAGTTGGGGTCGTGACCGTCCATGCTCTCTATTTTTCTCTAAGAAATGGTTCGACAATAGAGAGAAGCCAAACTTGGGGCTGTGGTCCAGCTCAATACAAACAATGTCACAAGGTTACCATTTTACCCATCATGATTTAAATGTTTACCTCGAACCTGGAACACTCTCCAAATCCTTTCAGTTTGCTTTATGGTAAGCATACCAAACTTTTGTGTTTTCAAACAATCAATACAAACAAAGACTCGTGTCCTTCCCTAGAAATGGTCCTCTTAACCAGAAAGTATAATCCTACCAACAATTTCTTTTTAGACAATCCTAGGAAAATTGTTACAAAATAATCAAAATTATTTCCTAAGAAAGGAGCTAAAGCTCTACTCGCATGGTATAACGGTTATGAGCCAAACACGATCACTATCCAAAGTTTCTTTTTTAAAAGTAAAATACATAACATTGATAAGTAAACGAATTTCGTATACCAAGCATCACAAGAGATGGACTGTGAAGGCAGAGGCATGATATACAACCTTAACGGTGTGACGTTGTCAAAATAATGCTCAAATTAAGAAATAAGAGATACTTTGCCAAATTGACGGTATTTATTAATTTTTGTCAGTATATATTTGTGATCCAACTTTTGCTCGATGGATTAATATATCATCAAATAAAGTATCAAAGTATGACATGAAACTTGAATTCTTAAAAGAAAATAGAACATATATGTATGTATTCACAAAATGTATAACAAACAATTTCTTATTGATTTTATTCGTGGCAATACTTTAATATGCATATATTAAATCTATTAGAATTTTGACTTGTTAGTTTTTATAATTGTTTTGGACTTTGTCCCATATTACTTGTATATAAATATTTGAGATCTACAATTGGTTATAAATAAAGCCTACTATGATTTTAATCATCCCAAAATTGTGAGGATCTTTATTCCTGAAGACCTCTATAGTTTTGTTTTTACCCTGTTTTGCTATTTATTTTTGGATTTTTACATTATAGACAGATTTTGTATTTTCTCTTTTTTGAAATTAGTGAAGTGGTCTGAAAGATACAGGAGGAAATAACTTGTATTACTACAATGGTAGTACAGTTATTGGATAATTAGTTGCTACGGTTTCTGAGTATGATGAAGCTTTAGAAATTACCAGGTTATGACATATGTATTTGGGACATACAGGAGAAAAAGTATCTTTAGTTTAGTGAAGCAAGGCTTACTGAAAAAAGCGAAGACCTATAAGTTAGACTTTTGTAAATACTGTGTTTTGAGAAAATAGACAAGAGTGAAGTTCGGTACATCAATTTACAATACTGAGGGTATTCTGGATTATATTCATTTAGATATAAAGGGACCTACCAGGACAACTTTTTGGGAGGTATGCACCATTTTGTTACTTTTGTCGATGACTTTTCCAGAAGAGTTTGGGTGTATATAATGAAGACTAAGGATGACATACTTAAAGTTTTCCTTAAATGAAAAAAGATGATTGAGACTCAGACTGGCAAAAAGATCAAATGACTTTGATCAAACAACGGTGGAGAATATAGGAGTGATCTACTTTTAAGAGTTTGCTAGTCTG